>OX235274.1:104096209-104396671 GCA_944472155.2 Trichobilharzia szidati | reverse complement strand
TCAATTTATTTTGATAATTCTGACTCTGCATCTTTTTCATGCAAAAACCTACTTATTTATTCGTTATGTGTAAACTTAAATTTTACATATATGTTAACACCCGTTATCATAGGGACTGCCATAACGCTTTAATTTAAATATTAGTAACACACTGATTTGGAATACACCTAACCGTATACGAACTGGAACTGCAATGCAGTGCCTAAGTTCCACCTATTGTTGTCATTGTTCCCTACAGACTTGCGTATGACTATGAGACGTTTTCACGTAACTGTAGACAGAGACTTAAGGGCCACTAAACTACTTATAATTCACCACGCATATCGGTCGATAGTGTTCCTACAGAATTACACTTAAGTATAGTAACGAGTTCAAGTCCTAGGGAGCACCGGTCTAGCATGCCGTGCTCACAAAGCGAATACATGAATTGAAAGACAACAAGATTTACATGAAAAGTTCATATTTATTATAATACAACATTAGTTTGTTTACATATTAAGAAAATAGTCCATTTGTGCGATTACTTCTCCCGCTTTCAGATGCGCACGAGTTGCGAGACCATGTCCATCGTTGACACTTATGCAGCACATTATTAACTACAAAAGGTGGAAGATTAAACAAAAATAGAACTATGCACACAATATTACAGGATAAATAATGCTCTCACTCGCATTGGCTACCTGCAATAAACTAAAAAGGCTTTGTCAATTAGTATCCATCTGTCTCACGACTGTTTCAATATAATTCCGTAGAAAAAGCAACATTGAAATACATCACTGAGTAATATCCACCGATAAAATGCTACACGTATAACCTAAAATCGAGAAAAGCCAAAGAACTCACGGGTTCCTTGACATCGCCAGCAACCGATAGGCCAACAAACCGAGTGTATGATAAGCCAAGCCTTGTACATGCACAAATAAGTAAAAGAAAACGTTAGAATACTCAAATTTTACATTTAGTTTCATCAAATATGCTTGTAAACAACGCATACCTCAAGCACACAAACCTGCAACGACATCACCTAACAAGGACAAATTAAATATCAAATTAGCCACCACTGTTCCAGCCAATGAAAGACGAGAAAACCTTAGTTAAAGTTAAACGCTTTAAATTTCCATACCTTTGCTGAAAAAGGTTCATTTTCCTTTTTCATTCTTTGGTGATGACAGCATTCTTCTGTATTTTTTAATGTCACACAGAGATTGTTCGTCTAATACAGTATAGCAGCAAGCAAATAATAAGTGTTAACTAGTAAACCATTCACAATGAACACTGTACAGAAAACTTCATCACATCTTCATTTTAACCAACTTTTCCTTCACGCACAGAAGCATGCAGTCACTACATACACTCAAGCATTGTAACCTGAACATCACAAAATCCCTATAGATAACTTCTTTCATAATAAATAATGTAAACATATGAGCCATAAGTGCATCTTCCATATCCTTCATAGCCAGAAGTAATTCATTAAGGATCTCAGAATATCTTAGTGATCTGAACACGAACGATTGTTAAGACTGGGATAACTTATGTAACAGGTGCAGTAGTTGTAGGACACACCTGCTAGATACTAATCGACAGAAAATTGATACTAATTTTAAGTAGTCTGACATTTCAGGAGGACCATCTGCAGTATTCTTCGTAACCCCATGCACACTGATATACACATAATCTGATGCCATTTTTGACAATGACCAATTAAAGCCTTCTGACATTCCAAGTGCAAATGTCAATTAAACTAGTATCATGTCTTCGCCTAAGCAATTTTAAATGGGAACTTCATCAAAGTAGATATAATCACCAGGAAATGCAGCAGCCTGTCTCATTCATTGCATGATCTCTTCCATGTGCTATGGAATATTTCAGTCATCACAGATGATAAAAGAAGTGTCTGACATCCTCAAAACACACATCAAACTTATGTCTGTAGGCTATTTCTCTTTCAAATGCACGATTCTCATAGAATAACTGGGATGACAACAGCCATTGCCTGCAGTCAATTTACAACCTTAAGATCTGAAACAACTCACAAAAAACAATGCCTAAATGCTCTAAAACCCTAATAATGGACTTTTTATGCGATATTTCTTCAAAATGATGACTTTTTTATTAGTAATTCGTCTAGGCTGTCATGACAATTTTACGCATTACTACGAACACAATACACAAAAATATTGCATTTTTCGGCTACAGAAGCCTAAAACTAGTCAAATAGAATCTATTTACACAATACTGAGCGGTTAGAACGTCTCTATAGGCGTGAACGCGATAACCCATGCAATGCGCGAAAACACCTTATCATAGAACATAGCCTCACTCAGGGCGTGTTTTCATCGCATTCAAACAGTGAGGGGCTTCCTGGCCTGACCTTTGTTTTGTTTGTTGAAGCAATTAAAGAGTAATTGTTATTCAATACGCAATATTGACAACAGTCACTAAGGTTTTGATGCAACGTTGATTAGAAATGTGCCTAAACGCTGATTAGCCGGAGTGGAGGTAAAAAATTATTATTAGCTTAATAATGACAAGATCAGTAACACATTTCTGTGCTGTTCATGCTATGTATAAAGGCAATCATGAAAAGATAGGGAGATGATGTTATGGAAAACAACGGTATTTTTACATTTTGTTTCATTCTGCAGCTACACAAACTCATGTTCTTGTTTAAATTTTATCCAAAACACTTCTAGAAAAGTGAAATTAATTTTTCCTGCATTTCAAGACATTTCGTAGAAGTATTAGGAAATAGATTTCTGTTTATATATTTATGCATCACAACAGCTGATTGAGTAGAACTGTTTGTTATTTACTGATAAACATTTGGATTATTCAACCGTCTCTCATAAACTAATGCAGTCTGAAATATAGACGAACAAACTTATATGCAACTTGTCACGCGATGATGTGAGCAAACGGACTAGTAGATTTTTTCCAATGCTTCATGGGTCATGTTTAGGGTTCGTCACTTACAACTGAAAAGATTCCTTAGCACAGATAAACTGTTCACAGAAAACGAAAGAGAACTGCTGCAATTCCTTTGAGAAGTTCACAAACACTGGAAATAAATTATTGTTGGGAATGCTTATTTCATCTGCAGCTTTACAGTTAAAGAAAGAACGTCACGTTCATGTCCCGTGAGAGGCCGTCAGAGCATAACAGTCTGGCTGTTGGTCATACTGATTGCTATCGAATGCTCCAATAGTTTTATGAAAAGTCATCCTAAATGGCCATGCCTTCATCTGAACCAGCTACTAGAGTGTCGTCTAGACATACATTTACGTAGTCTTTTCCACACAACGAATCAAAGATAAGGAGCTGGAAACTCCCCCTGGCGTTGCATTTACCAGAGTCGTGTAAAGAAAAACCCCATGAGATTGAAAATGTATAACGAGTGTAGTCTTTGTGATTTATTAGGATTAAATGAGATCTGAACGTTTAGTTGGTTATGGGTATTTGGCCTAGGCTGAACAAGTATCTTAAGAGTTTCAGGGTATACACTTGCATTACGTCATACGTTACAATTTACTGCTCCCTCTTCATAGACATGCGTTTAAATCTACACACTGAAATGAATCACATCCGTGACTCTCATATATTTTCTTATTTCCCCTTACTTTTCATTTTTTTACAGGTGTAGTCTAATTTCTACACCTTTCATTTAAAAGTATCTGTGACAGAAGAGGTGTGCAAGGCCGTCTACTGAGATTACTCGTTCATAACATAAATTTCAATGAGAGTTAACAGAGGATGTAAAAACATAGGTATAGCACAGGCAACCACATAATAAAGAACAATAGGGAAGCATTTAAAAGGACGTTGCAAATTTAAAGATGATAAGGTGGTGCCTTTGTTTTAGCAGATCTAATACGGAGGATATATGACATTCACCCCTATATGCCGTATGGTACTCCACTGTTGAATCTGCTGAGTTTGAATGATTTCCGTATGAAATATAAAACTGGCGCTTAAATATAGACACTTAGTGCCTGTAAACGGTGCAAGCTGACTGCTGACGAAAAGTGCTAAAGTGCCTGTATCAGAGCAGTAGCACAGATAATATTGACCTTTCCCTTTTTCCTGCATATTTGCCGGATTCCGATTTTAAGTTTCAACTTTCTTTCACAGTGTCCTGTTAATTGTGCAGATCAGAATATGTCAAATAACCACTTCAGCAACTGTCAGTAACGCTATTGGTACTTGTTGGTGTTGTCAGATGATAATCTTCCAGGACTCAGAACACTATTTTGTTGCTTAATAACCAGATGAACCTCAGTGTGACTGATAATAAAAGACGGGAACGTCGAAGCTTCATGTATCGTTCACCAAGTCCGTATGACGAAGTTAATTATGCAATTGTTTAATCATCGAGTTCACAGTTGGTTAATATAAATGCACTGAAAACAGTCTACAAATGAGAGCCAGTATGATACACATCAGTACTTCTGATCGTATTCCCTGGTTTTTCGACAACCGTAAAACGTTTAACCCACAGCAGGGATTGTCGCCTACAGCAAAAGTAAAATTAGTTTCGACAAGCATGGAAAGAGGGGATTCCTAAATGTTCAGGAACCGTGACACCTCCTCCGATGATTATCTCAGTTGGATAGAGACTGCCTTAACTAAATTAGAGTTATACTTTTTAACTCATTCTTAGTGAAAAATATTATAATATTCCAGTGCTTTAACCTTTTGGTAAAAATATGTTGATGGCTGGTAGTTGCATCGATACTAAAAATTTAGCATAGATCCCTTCACTACACTTTATGCAGTGTCACCGGATTTCACCCTTCAAGTTCAGCTTCAACCGACGCACACCTGATATCAATTATCGGACTACTGAATTTGGGCGACCGATATCACATGCTGAAATTTTCATATTTGTACCAAAATGCCGTGTGAGATCAAGCCATAATAAAATTAAAACAGAAAATAAATATAAAAACCGTTTAATTCAGAAATAGGACAACTAGATCTTTCTATAGAGGAGCTAAAGATGAGGTACAGGAAGTAAAGTACAGTAAGGCTATGAATATAGGATGTTCAAAAAATATGGCCATCATATCTGAACTATAAGTACATATTCGCGACGTAAAATCTCAGACCTCTGAACTTACACCCCTAAGCATTCTCACCGGAACCTCACACCTTGGTGAACTTGACACAAAATCAGTTACAAAGGAAGACTCTAGGAAACCTTTTACTAAGGCTGGTTCAATGACTTTGAATTTGTTTCCAGTTGGTATCGACTAAATACAGAGTTTACGATCGATATATGGCTACCAATCCTTCAAGAATCGAGCGCTAGCCATACTATTTGCTGACCCTTTGGCCTGGCCCAACTAACCTGGTGACCAGCCTGTTCTTAACACTGCTATAACTAGCAAAGGAGAGTACAACACTTACGACTGCTGAACGATGTATTTATTGATGATCTGAAGAGGGCGTACAAGTAGATAATCATAAAACAAAGTAGCTGTCGAACTCTTGTATCTAGAAAACCATAGTTTCTACTGTAATGCACAGTAGCAACAGCCACGACCAAAGAAGGAACGAGACGAAGAGGGTGTCAGAGAGCTTGAATTAGGCGGGTACAGAGCTAACTGTCGTCGTTTATAAGAAGCCCAGCTAAACGGTCCTCTTATTGCTGCAGTAGAGTTACTTCGGCGTTTCTTTTTGAAAGAGAAGAGGAAGAAAACTTATTCAGTAACACTATGCTGGTTTTTATCTCATTACACCACCACGTGTTTCAGCCAGCACAGGCAAACAAATTGGTCGTTGACGTTGATACGGCTGAAACTCAGTTGAATTGGCGAACTTATTTGATCCACTCCAAGACAATCTGACAAATTTCATCACAACAGAGGTTACGAAGACTATATACGAGAGCATGTGTGGTAGTTTGCAATGTACCGGATTTTGAGGGGTTAAAAATAACTCAAGCCATCTTACTTAGGGCGGCGAAATGCGTAACTCCGACCAATTGCCATAGACTGAAAAAGACTCAGCACGACCACTGTGCCCTATACGCCTTCAGTTTGAGACGCAGACAGAGATTAAGAAATCCATCAATTCGCAACGTATTCTATTACATGATGCTACAAACGAATAAAAGTTGCAGCAGATAGGACGATGGCTGGAAGGCATGCTAACAATCACCTCTTTAAGCCTAATAGTGAGAAGGGAAAGACACTGCAAGTCACCTAAAAAGATAAACCTACAGCCAAAATGGTGGAACTCATGGTTTTCCCACTTAAATCTCACAAAATAAGCTCCACGGAACATGACACCACACGCAAGGCATATGGATTAAAACATCTCTCCTAATTCAGCCCCTCCACCCACTATCGCTGATCAAGACATGTCTCTGGACAAAAACAATGCCCTGAAAGTCGCTGTTGGCAACCCATGGCTTCAACACAAAAATCGAAAGAGAATTCGACGAAAAATCATGCCAAAATACATCACTCGTCACTAAAATCCTTTATATTTCGGAATGCCTTGGAAGATATCATGCTGGAGGGGAAATAAGACAGAAAACTATCCAAACAAGCAAAATAATGGTAGATATAAGGTCACACTCTCCATGGAGTGTGACACCAGCTCATACACGCATAATATGCTAAGTCGCAACATAGCCACTCTAAATGTTACAATAGAAAGCGATCAAAACTGTGCCACCAATCACTCGTGGTACTGGAAGCATGGAATACGAACAAACTTTGATAGAATATATGGCAAGGGTCTGCTTTGAATGTAGCTACAATTCAGCAAAACATGCAATGAAATCCATGAAAGGACAAAGCTAGAGCCTTGAAAGACTAGGTAGTATAATAAGTTATGAGCATCACCAGGTACCGATAATTTATTATCCGCCACATCCTTGTCAGCATTGACCAAAATGCTGGTGGGGGTGTTAAGTCTTCTTACCTGGAGCTAAAAGTGTCAGCTGGTGCTTAGGAAAAAAGGGTGTAACCTAGTGCGCATGTAATTATTAATTACATCCGATGCTTGTAGTGAGATGCGCCCATATATGGCGAGGTATATGGCAACTCTCCCTTTCATTTTTATCGTTACGCTCCCTGACCAGAACCCCATCACATATGCTGATTTCATTGTGAGCAATAGTTGCAGGTGTGACTGGAGGTCTCTGAGTTCACCTATTTTTCCTCTCAGTCCTCTTACATTGCTACATAGGTAGCTGGCGGTGAGTCCCATCACATCAGCGTGTTTTGGGTCAGTCGACTCTATGTAGGCTACCAGTAGAGGACTTAATATTGAAACTAGTTGGCCAATCCCTAAAGAACCGGCCTGTCGTCGATTTATTCCTTGGGTTCATTTGAGACGATTGGGTGACACTGGTTGTCTTCCTCAGTGTTGCACCGCTGTAGTGTCACTGAGGCATGAGGACGTGTCGTGACATCAGTCTGCTGCCTCCTCAGGGTTCGAGGTTGGCTTTCGTGACATCGAATATGTCCTCTAACTTCACCCCTGGTCTTGTACCACTGCTAAAGCACCAGAGTCAGCTGCTTCTGTAAGCGGAATTTAAATGCTAGTAGCCTTGTTGAGCTGATAAATGAGGGCAGTGGGACGAGGTAGTCTGCAATTCGAGATTACTCCACAAGCATTAAAGGTTAATTGAAATGACAGCCATCTGCATTGCTGCATATCATGCATATGTTGTTCATAAGCTGTGCCAGTTCTTAGCTTCGGAACAACGTTTGCGGCCATGGAGGTGATGGGCATTAGTTCGAGTGACTGCCTGGCCATTTGTCAGTCCGTCCATGGCCTATCAGGTCTAGCTCTAATGTTAGAGCTCCCATCGATAGCTAGGTTTTGTTACATTTATAATACATCATTAGAGCCTTCGCCAGAGCTCAGTGTCATCTTTTGTGGAGGTGGATAACCTTGGGGCCCCTGAAGATCCATGTGCACTCTTAGCAGTTTTTTCGACTTGATGTCCTACCATAATTTACTGCACAAAGTAGACCATCCTTTTGAGGGTCGGTGGGGTTATACCGGACCAGGTTCTGATCAGTCTCTGTCACCCTGCCATGCTCGCTACCGGATGCGAGTGGTCCTTCGACAACTTCGGAGTTCTCTGTTGCTCCTACCAGCTTGTTTCCAGGGTTTGCGCTTGATGAACGCTTATTGGGTGAGGCGCTGCACGAGGCTGTGACGAGGCGGCAAAGTATGCACATATATCAGAACGATGGGCACATGATATTTCACACAAACTCACAGTAGGGCTTCGGCAATCCTTTGTCACAACGCCTGTGCATCAATCGTTTACAAAGATTGCATTCAAAAGCTCTTACCAATAACAGCACCACAGAGCTGGCAGTTGTCACTTTTCCCAGGAAATGCTTTCGAGGCCTAATGACGTCTTGAGAGTTTCTTTTCAGTTTTGATATGTATGAAACGTTGGCTTCCTATGGACAAAGGTTTGTGTAGAGTCCACTTGGCTTTGCCTGTGCAGTTTCAGTGATCGACCGTGTTAACTTAGGCATACTGTCGGAGTGTGTGATATGTTCACAGGTCTTAAGAACCAGTATGTTATTTGGCGCAGCTACCATCGGACTATATCCTCCTCTGGCTGAAAACCTAGCCACTAGAGAATGCGGTGTCTTAGCGCTCTTTTGTGGTCTAAATTCAGCTGTCATATTACAGACTGTCATTAATTATGCTTAAATATGGATAGGAGATAGCCACAGTGTCTGCCCAATAGAACAACAACAAAAAGAGTGTTAAAGTAAAAGTAAAACGGTTTTCGACTTCATTTAGAACTTTCAGGCTATTCGCCTTCACAGCAATCACGTGGTGGACCAACAAGTCTTATTTATCTGAACGGGTGAGAACGATGCTTGTTCAGAAGTTGGACCTGAATATTTGGCAGTAGTTTCAGGCACCTGGACTCACCATACAGAAGTTAATGTGGAGTTAGTGGTTGAATTCGATTCACCGGCTAGAAGAATCAGGTTCCCCAAGCGGATAATTCACAAGTTAGGTATTTTCAGGTTGGAAAGGAAACAGCATGTCGTAATCAAATGGTGCGTGGTTATTAATAAAGCACTCAATGAAAAGTTAAAATTCGCTTCCTCTTCCATCGAAGGAGTTCGCTTGTTCTTTGTTAATTTGAAATACATGCATATGCTAAATGCATTTCTACCTCTTGCTCAATTCCGAATTTGTTAGAGTGAAGTATCTAAAGGAGACCAAGGGTGAAGTTAGAGGACATATTCGATGTCACGAAAGCCAACCTCGAACCCTGAGGAGGCAGCAGACTGATGTCACGACACGTCCTCATGCCTCAGTGACACTACAGCGGTGCAACACTGAGGAAGACAACCAGTGTCACCCAATCGTCTCAAATGAACCCAAGGAATAAATCGACGACAGGCCGGTTCTTTAGGGATTGGCCAACTAGTTTCAATATTAAGTCCTCTACTGGTAGCCTACATAGAGTCGACTGACCCAAAACACGCTGATGTGATGGGACTCACCGCCAGCTACCTATGTAGCAATGTAAGAGGACTGAGAGGAAAAATAGGTGAACTCAGAGACCTCCAGTCACACCTGCAACTATTGCTCACAATGAAATCAGCATGTGATGGGGTTCTGGTCAGGGAGCGTAACGATAAAAATGAAAGGGAGAGTTGCCATATACCTCGCCATATATGGGCGCATCTCACTACAAGCATCGGATGTAATTAATAATTACATGCGCACTAGGTTACACCCTTTTTTCCTAAGCACCAGCTGACACTTTTAGCTCCAGGTAAGAAGACTTAACACCCCCACCAGCATTTTGGTCAATGCTGACAAGGATGTGGCGGATAATAAATTATCGGTACCTGGTGATGCTCATAACTTATTATACTACCTAGTCTTTCAAGGCTCTAGCTTTGTCCTTTCATGGATTTCATTGCATGTTTTGCTGAATTGTAGCTACATTCAAAGCAGACCCTTGCCATATATTCTATCAAAGTTTGTTCGTATGCCATGCGAGCTTTGAAACTTCTAGTCACACGTGCAGCCCGAAATAATATGTTAGAGACGACGCTAGTTGGGGTCTTGTTGAAATCATCAAGACTGGATTAGACCTTAACTCGTGGTCAGTTTCTAGTCGAATAGTTTCAAGTCGCGATCACTTTAGGTATCAGTGATGACTTAGTTAAAATGTTTGACCTTGTTCTTCATGAGCGACTACACTGGACTACTATGCAACAGAGTCTGTGCTATAGCAAATGCGACTATGCTGAAATGCGAAGTCTTTCGTCTGACGTACAATGGTCCATAGACTGGGCTAAGTTATACGTGTAGGAGCATTAGGAATTGGTTGTAGGGATTATGCACATTGCAATATCATTCGCGTTCCTTTAGTCACCTTACAGCCTAGGAAGTTCTCCTCATGCCTGGGGAGAGGTACTCAGCATATTCCGCAAGGAAAGTCGAAGGACTGGTCTTAATGGAAACTCTCCAAGGGTCAGGCTGAACATGATACACACATGGATCTCAGGAATGGACGCGACATAAGAATTACGAGTGGTGGGAAGTCCTTTCGGGCCAATCTTCCGAGAAAACTGCTGGCAAACCCAAAGAATCTATAACGTAACATGTCGTAGAGAAGACCCGACAACCGCGGGGAATGAGCCTTGGTATGTCCAGATGGTCATCATCACACTAGTTGCGAAATGACCGAAGCACTCATTTCAGCCTCTTACAGGCAGCTGGGCAGCATGCTGGGTATTAGCGTAAATGTCCATAGAGACTGCATTTCTATTTTACCAAAAGTAAACCCACTGGCTACACTCCAGATAAGCCCTGCAATGGTACCAGTATAGTTGGAGGAACTCACGTTTGGGATGTCTCCAGGTTGTGAAGACATTCAGCCGAATGTTTTAAAACAGCACTCTAAGGTTCTCTGTAGTCCCTTGTGTAACCTGTTCCAGCACTCACTGTATCCATGAAAACTGACAATGAGTGGAGGACAGCTATCCTTTCTCCTATTTGCAAGAGTGGTGATCGGCGAAATGACACCAGTTAAAGACCATTAGCAATACTCCTTGTGGTATCAAAATACTGGTAAGTTTGATTGATGATAATATCAGACAACACTTCGACAAGAATAATGTACTCCATGAAGCACAACATGGTTTACGGAAAATTAGATCTTGTGTGACAAATCTACTACCAGCTTGAAGTGACTAAACATCATGCTGGGATATGAATGTTCCAGTCCATGCAATATTCCTGGAATTTGAGAAGTTATTTGACTCAGTTCGCCATGACCTCCTGTACAAAATAGGTGGGGCGAGTATTGGTGGCCCGCTTCTCTCATGGCTGGGGTGCTACCGAGACGAGAGGAAATTCTGTGCCAAGTTCAATTGTGTTCTGTCATCTTGGCACAGTATCACAGGGTCCTGTCGTGCTACATAAACTGTCCGGCTCTTCTTTAGCTGCCGAGGTAAAGATATGGAGGTTAGTAAAGTGCCGAAAATACTCAGATAGGTAGACCGGGCGGCGGTCAGTGGTTTAACCTTCAACCTGAACAAATACAATATTGTGCAACTATGCACCTATGGCCTGCAGAATATAAGTTTCACCCTGTGTAACGAAAGCCTGTGCTGCACGACGTTGGAGCGCAACTTAGTTTTACCTCCAACGGAAAAGAGGATACAACCATGAATTAAGTGGGCGATATAACAATAGCACAAGTGGTTGTACGCTTTACACAAAGATGTGTGCACTCACTCCTGGGTTCTCGCCAAGGTTGTAGTAGACATGTGTGGGACGGCACCTTGAAGTGTAAAATATCATTGCTTTCCGCTAATTAGAATAGACGCTAACCTTTCGTAAAGGGTCTTTAGGGGCTGAAGGTATTGACGTTCACGGATGGTACGAAATATACTATCGCAAGATCTAATATCCGAAACTTCTATAGTATTCGTTCTGCGTGGACCAAAGTCAAAACAAAGCACCAGAATTGATCGTCCAAATTACGAGTTGTATTTCGGGACCAAATCGGAGTGCGAGATGATTGTCTAACTAGCTACGGATCGTGGATGAACGAACGAACATGACACGACGCCGTACCAAATGGCCTGGATGCTTGACCGGAAGTCTTGAACTAAACAAGTTGACTTAACAGTGAGGGTCAGCATCCAGTGTTCAGTGATGAATTCTGTGGCTAATAATTCTGGGGAATTACCGACCGCTACAGCTCATGCCCCCGTAGTGTGGTTGTGAGGAACCTAAGAAAAAACCAGTCGGAAGTAAAAATCCCAATGGTTTTCCCATCGGTAAAAACTCTTCTGAGCGGTTTGATGTAGTGCCTACTGGTCGTCCACCTATACTAATAGGGCGTGTGTACATCGCTTCGTTTATGTTTGTCCGTTGGATCTCGTGCTTCTTTTGTCTCTCTTCCAGTACACGTCGCACCTGGAAAAGAGAACAAGAATGTTGAGAAACTTTTTGAGGAAGATGGACCAAAAGTAACGTTTGAAAAACTACATGCATCTACCATACAGTAAAATACTGAGAAAACTGTTTTTCCTTCACGTTCCCCAGTGGAACATAGGGCTTCAAGGTAGTGGCTGGAGGTTTCTGTAGCAGTGTTTATTTTTACAGGATGGGGTTGCTAGCCTCATGCCCAACCTTTCCTCTTCACCAGCCTTAGTTCTGGCTTAGCGAGGTAAAGGAGTGCGTCGGTGGCCGGGGATCAAACCCCGGACCATGTACATGGTCGGCGAGCGTCCTGACCGCTATGCCACCGACGCACTGAGAAAAATAGAACATCGAAAAAGGTATACATCTAATTATTTTAATGGATGTAACATGTGCGATTATAGGAAAGCTTTTTATTGTGTTGCGGGATAAAATATAAAAAAGTTGATGCGTTTGAAAGAAAAAAATAAATAGACACCATAAACGAATAAGAGTTGGGTGAATCGCATCACTTAGTTATGTGACATAAGTGTGAAGATATTCTGGGAATCTCACACTTTGTCGAGAAAGCGTTTTCTCTGAGTGCTCAACAGAGGGTTCGGTGGCTTTCACCGTGATGTTTCTTCTTTGAGGACTAACGGATGTTCGGTTACTTGTTTATTATTGGGAATGCTCAGTTCTAGGCCTATAGGATTGCTCTCTAAGTAGGCCGGTTTCAAACGGTCGATGCTGACGGTGTCTTCGCGGCCTTTCTTGTCTAAGATGAGGAATTTATCCGTACGTTTAATTACTTTATATGGTCCGCCATACGGGGGTTCTAGAGGGCGATGCACAGAGTCGCGACGAACAAATACGTGTGAAGAAGTTTTTAAACAGGTGTGAACGAAGGCATCAATGGACTGTGGTCGGAGGGGAGGAGGTTTAACTGAACGCATTGTGTTTGTAAGCCTGCTGACGTATGAAGTGTGATTTAATGCTAGTGGGAAGCTCGAGGGAGAAAAAACCTCACCTGGCAGTCGTAGTGTTGTGCCTTATACTAGCTTGGCGGTAGTACAACCGGCATCAGTTTGCAAGGCATTTCGTATCCCAAGGAGAAGTAACGGCAGTTATTCAGTCCAATGTGCAGTGCTTTCAGCCGATAAACCAGCCTTCAACTGTTGGTACAGACGTTCCACCATACCATTAGCTTGAGGATGGTAGGCTGTAGTTCTCAAACGCACACGACCTACGATTTTACTCAAGACGAAGAATGATCCACTTTCGAATTGCCACCCGCGATCAGTTGTTATGGAAGATGGGCATCCAAAGTTTGCGATCCATCTTTCTACAAAGGCGCGTGCGACGGTTTCAGCAGACACATCCTTGAGGGGTACTGTTTCAGGCCATCGTCTGAAGCGATCGAAGCAGGTTAAAATATAGGTATATCCATGAGATTCTGGAAAGGGTCCAACGAAATCTACGTGAACGTGTCTGGAACGGGCATCGGGGATAAGAAAGGTGCCAAGAGGCCTTTCGGTGTGTCCTACCACCTTGCACTTTTGGCAAGCTAAGCACATGTGTCCATTCCCTTACTTCTATATTAATACTAAGCCAAAAATAACCGACTAGTTACGAGCTTGATGGTAGTTCGAATACCTGGATGGGATAAGCCATGTAACGTATTGAAGACGTTATATCGATAACTTTTAGGCACGATGGGACGAGGGGTACTCGTGGAAACGTCACATAGAATAGTATCTCTTCCCATACCTAAGGGTTTCCCGGCTAATTACAGATTTGTTTTCGACAGCTCATGTTGAAGCTCGGTATCTTCTTTTTAGGGACGAGCCAGTTTCACAAAGTCTACGCCATCCATTTGGGTGAAAGAACAAATACTGGACAAGGCATCTGCCACAGTGTTGTTCACTCCGGATACATGGCGATTATCCGAAGTAAAATGTGAAACGCAGTCCAGCTGTCGTGATTCTTCGGGTGAATATTAATCTGAATTTGAGTTCGGAGAGTACGTCAGAGGTTTGAGGTCAGTGAAAATTATGAATTCGTGACCCTCCACTGAATTTCGAAAATGACGTATGGCACAGTACATAGCCAGAAGTTCTCTGCCAAATGTGCTGTACTTCGTTTCTGCTAATTGAAGGCGCCTCGAGAAAAAGGCTAGTGGTTGCCACTCTTTGTTAACTAGTTGTTGCAGAACTGCGCCGATTGCAGTGCCTGATTCATCAACCGAGACACTTAACGGCGCCGTTGGATCCTGATACATTGGAAGTGTGGCATCCGCAATAGCTTTTTTAACCTGAGTGAAAGCACTTCGAGCAGACGTATCAAGTTCGATGGACTTGTTATTCCCTCGAAGAAGGCCTGTCGACGGCTGAATCAGAGAGGCACAGTTGGGAATGAACCGTCGATAATAACTTACCAAGCCGTTAAAAGTGCGAAGACTTGTCACTGTTTGTGGCTCTGGAAAGTTCAGTATCGCCTCAACTTTACTAGCCAGTGGGCGAATGCCCTTGCAGTCTTTGGTGTGATGTTGGCGTAACCTTTCGAATGCTAAGTCCAAGTGTCTAAGGTGAGTTTCCTTATCTGGACTGGCAATGAGGCAGTCGTATAAGTATGCGTATACAAAGTTGAGACCGCGAAATACTCCGTCAATGGAACGTTGGAATGTTTGTACTGCATTCCGGATACCGAATGGCATACGTAGAAATTCAGAAAATCCGAAAGGCGTAATGATAGCCGTTTTCGGAATATCTTCTGGTGCCATCGGAATTTCGTTATGCATTTTAACCAAGACTATCTTCGAGAATATAGTTGCCCCAGATAATGTTGTCGTCAAGTCGTGTGTGTGAGGCGATGGATAGCAATCAAAGGTTGTTTCGGCGTTCACTCGCCGGTAATCACCAGTCAGTCGCCAATCGTTGCTATCTTTTTTTCTGTACCATAAGCAGTTGGGATTCCCATGGGCTCTATGATGGCTAAATGATGCCAAGGGTGAGAATATGGTCGAACTCATTTCTGTCGAGTCTCAGTTTGTTAGGAGCGATTCGTCGTGCTTAAGATGTCACGCGTTGTCGTGAGGTTATTATGTGATGCATAACATTGCTGACTATGCACGGCAGATAGTTAGACGGGCAATCAAGTTCCGGGTGCTTACCAGCAATCGGTTGGAATATTGGATCGAAGATTGCCTTTTCTTAACGAGTGACAGGCTATGGCCTACGTAGGAGACGCCTTTGATAGATAGTCTAGTAGTACCGTCTATCTGTTGTTTTTGGCGGACGTCCACGAGTAAATCATGATGATTAAGTAGGTCCGTGTCAATGATGAGCACTGCGACATTAGCGAGAAGGAAAATTTACTGAGCAGGTTTGCGTAAACCTACGTTCAGATAGGCATATTTCTTACCAAATGTTACAATTGGTTTTCCATTTGCAGCCTGTAAGTTGAAGGCTGGTTCCTCCGCTGCTGTAGCAGGAAGGACGCTGACTTCGGCGCCTGTGTGTACTGAATACCGAATCCGGTTGATTACATCACGAATGTGAAGCAGGAGACTAATGCCACCGGTGATGGTTGCCGCTAACGTGTGCCGGCGAGGTAGTTTCCCATAGTCTTTGAGACATTGCCAAAATTCAAGGTTTTCGGCGACATTTTGCTTCCTGGCCATAGGTGTTGTGATACCAACACCATTCATGGTTTTTTAGTGGGCTTTGCTTGGATTTAGATCGACCACTTAAGTTTCATTGTTGACGGGAATTCGGACTACGATAGGAGGAATTACAAGGTATGTTTGGCCTAAGCAGCTGCTGGATGGAGTTGCATAACTCTATCACTGCAGTGTCCCTAATCGAAGTCTGTTCGGTAACTGAGCATATTCCAGTGACTGGCCGTTTTGTTATTTCTAGAATTTTAACTGCAGAAACAGCTAAGTCATCTTTGATAACACCCTGAAGTGTCACCAGCACAACCTGTACTGACAGTGGCAGTTTGGATAAGAAAAATTCTCTGAAAAGTCCCTCATCGAACTGACGTTGGCCCTCATTCTTGTCAGCATGCTCACAGCTGACTGATCACCTAACTCCACTTTGCGAAATAATTAGTCAAGACACTGTCGATCCGTGAGTTCGTTTCTCCTTAGGAGGGTTACTTTTAGTAACTCACACGAGTTACTTACCTCCGGGCTCGACATCTGCACAGTTACGCATTCACTTCATTCTCGCGGTAGGGCGTGGACAACTGCAAGGAACTGTGAACGTTGATAATTCAACCCATGTTTGCTGAAATCGGACTCAGCTATCTGAAACCATGATTCATCATTATCTGGCCAAAATGGTACGAGCTGAATAGTTTTGGCAGTTGATAGAATACGGATGACCTTAGGAGTATGATCACTCATGGCGGAAGATATATAGTTTAAAAACAGTACAGGAACAAAAACAAAATGGAACGAACTCACCGGATTTGTCTGTGGATTTACCAAAGATGAAGTTCGTGGTAGGGCTTGTAGTGACCCGTTTTATTACTCATCATCGCAGTATACTTTCATTATGTAATTGTACTTCGATTTGTTTATTACTCTAAATCTTGCATGTTAACAATTGATACTTTTTGTACTCTCTCGATTTTTGAATTGTTGATTGCTGCAATAATACACTATCGTATTCCTTCGCAAGTGCCTTTTGAATTACGTTGCGGATGTCGAGTAATCGCAACGTTAGGGCACAATTGTAAACGCGAGGAAGTACTAGAAGATACGTGTACTGTGGTTCAGTCAAAAGATAGCAGCAACAAATTGGCGAGCCCGACATAGCTGATTGATGGACTACATCATTTCGAAGTATACACAGTGGAATAAATCATCTTTGCCATCGCATTAACTTTTATAACTTCATAACATTTGGATGTATAATTACTGATATTTCTGCTAAAAGTACCTCCGGACCTGGCGGCACAGCGACTGCTATCCCAGTTCACCCTGATACTCGAGCAGCTGTGGCAGCTGGCAACACCTCAATTCCAGTTCTCTGTCCTCAAGCTTCAGCATTGTCTACAGGTGTGCAAACACTCTTACAATGGTCTGCAACTCCATTTACTCAAGCCGGTCCTGCAACTGTTCAATTACAACAGTTTACCCAATCACCTCAACAACAACAGATTCAAGCACAAGCTCATCAGTTACAACCAGCTCAACAGCAAACTTATATCCAACAACATCAGCAACAACCAACAATGATGGCAACTGACGTCTCTGTCAGTGGTCAACCTTGTACTGTAACTTCATGCTCCTATGCTACTCCCCAGTTTATCATTCTGGCACCAGGAGCTCCATTGAAAGTCATGACTGTTGGTCCTAACGGTCAGTTGATTCAAGCCACTGGTTTACCACAGTATGCCGACTGCTTCTGTGGGAATGGCTATCATTCAACCAACTTCTACTCTCCAACCTCAGCAAACATCAATTCAAGTTCCTCCTCAACGCCGAGTAACAACACCCCAGCAACAACAACAACATACTGATGGACGTTCATTTTCAACCGTATCAGCAGCAGCAGCTACTGCTGCACTCTTCTCTGGCACAGCCATCTCTTCTTGTACAATTCCACTTGTACAACCAGCTTTCATGGAAATAGAGGTAGCTGAATGTTTACCCAGGACATTTCCATACTACCTTATTACGGTACTATTAACTGTATGTTAAAATATAAATCTATTCTGTAACTCCTTACAATAACAACCCCATTATTATTCCAATAATTTTTCTGGTTTTATTGTTACATGTTGCACAACTTTCTAAACATTTTAGTTCATTTCAAAGTTGTTAACATTTTCGAATATATACAGTTATAATCGAACCTCAGAAAACTTAAAAGCCTCAATTCGGTTTTCATATGTTTTTTGTTCTTGTAATTTACAATATCATTCCGAATACAGGTAAACTTCATTTACCTGCATTCTACGGAGGGGCTATTGTAGTGACCCGTTTTATTACTCATCATCGCAGTATACTTTCATTATGTAATTGTACTTCGATTTGTTTATTACTCTAAATCTTGCATGTTAACAATTGATACTTTTTGTACTCTCTCGATTTTTGAATTGTTGATTGCTGCAATAATACACTATCGTATTCCTTCGCAAGTGCCTTTTGAATTACGTTGCGGATGTCGAGTAATCGCAACGTTAGGGCACAATTGTAAACGCGAGGAAGTACTAGAAGATACGTGTACTCTGGTTCAGTCAAAAGATAGCAGCAACAAATTGGCGAGCCCGACATAGCTGATTGATGGACTACATCATTTCGAAGTATACACAGTGGAATAAATCATCTTTGCCATCGCATTAACTTTTATAACTTCATAACATTTGGATGTATAATTACTGATATTTCTGCTAAAAGTACCTCCGGACCTGGCGGCACAGCGACTGCTATCCCAGTTCACCCTGATACTCGAGCAGCTGTGGCAGCTGGCAACACCTCAATTCCAGTTCTCTGTCCTCAAGCTTCAGCATTGTCTACAGGTGTGCAAACACTCTTACAATGGTCTGCAACTCCATTTACTCAAGCCGGTCCTGCAACTGTTCAATTACAACAGTTTACCCAATCACCTCAACAACAACAGATTCAAGCACAAGCTCATCAGTTACAACCAGCTCAACAGCAAACTTATATCCAACAACATCAGCAACAACCAACATTGATGGCAACTGACGTCTCTGTCAGTGGTCAACCTTGTACTGTAACTTCATGCTCCTATGCTACTCCCCAGTTTATCATTCTGGCACCAGGAGCTCCATTGAAAGTCATGACTGTTGGTCCTAACGGTCAGTTGATTCAAGCCACTGGTTTACCACAGTATGCCGACTGCTTCTGTGGGAATGGCTATCATTCAACCAACTTCTACTCTCCAACCTCAGCAAACATCAATTCAAGTTCCTCCTCAACGCCGAGTAACAACACCCCAGCAACAACAACAACATACTGATGGACGTTCATTTTCAACCGTATCAGCAGCAGCAGCTACTGCTGCACTCTTCTCTGGCACAGCCATCTCTTCTTGTACAATTCCACTTGTACAACCAGCTTTCATGGAAATAGAGGTAGCTGAATGTTTACCCAGGACATTTCCATACTACCTTATTACGGTACTATTAACTGTATGTTAAAATATAAATCTATTCTGTAACTCCTTACAATAACAACCCCATTATTATTCCAATAATTTTTCTGGTTTTATTGTTACATGTTGCACAACTTTCTAAACATTTTAGTTCATTTCAAAGTTGTTAACATTTTCGAATATATACAGTTATAATCGAACCTCAGAAAACTTAAAAGCCTCAATTCGGTTTTCATATGTTTTTTGTTCTTGTAATTTACAATATCATTCCGAATACAGGTAAACTTCATTTACCTGCATTCTACGGAGGGGCTATTGTAGTGACCCGTTTTATTACTCATCATCGCAGTATACTTTCATTATGTAATTGTACTTCGATTTGTTTATTACTCTAAATCTTGCATGTTAACAATTGATACTTTTTGTACTCTCTCGATTTTTGAATTGTTGATTGCTGCAATAATACACTATCGTATTCCTTCGCAAGTGCCTTTTGAATTACGTTGCGGATGTCGAGTAATCGCAACGTTAGGGCACAATTGTAAACGCGAGGAAGTACTAGAAGATACGTGTACTCTGGTTCAGTCAAAAGATAGCAGCAACAGGCTCACCATTTAGAGGCTGAAGGTGTGTTCACGGATAGTACGAAATATACTATCGCAAGATCTTATATCAGAAACTTCTATAGCATTCGTTCTGCGTGGACCAAAGTCAAAACAAAGCACCAGAATTGATCGTCCAAATTACGAGTTGTATTTCGGGACCAAATCGGAGTGCGAGATGATTGTCTAACTAGCTACGGATCGTGGATGAACGAACGAACATGACACGACGCCGTACCAAATGGCCTGGATGCTTGACCGGAAGTCTTGAACTAAACAAGTTGACTTAACAGTGAGGGTCAGCATCCAGTGTTCAGTGATGAATTCTGTGGCTAATAATTCTGGGGAATTATCTACCGATATATGTCCAAAGACGAGCAACATGGGGATTGAGGCACCTCCGAAATAAAGCAGTTGATGAACGGCTGAATAAATCAGGTCTACCGTTGGCCTAGAAGGGACTTAATTACTGCCCTTAATGTTACAACTGACAATAATCGCCCATATGAAGGTATTCTCCCAGTAAGTACGTATGGGCATCCTCATGGCAATCCACGAAGCGCAGCTCACCACGGTATAAGGACTCGAGTGCTTTCCCATATCTTTTTTACTTTGAGTTTGCCACTACTGAAAATCTCTACCTGCAGATGTGGCTACCGCAGTGTCCGTTGGAATTTTTAATCTGATCCTGGACAGTCATGGGCGACATCAAGACTATATCCAAACGACCTATCTCGTTTAAACTTGTAGTGACCCATTTTATTACTCATCATCGTGGTATACTTTCACTATGTAATTGGACTTTGATTTGTTTATCACTCTAAAGATTGCGTGTTAACAATTGATATATTGTACTCGCTCAACTTATGAATTTTGACTACTGCGAAAATACACGTTCGTTCTCCTTCTCAAGTGTCTTTTGATTTACCACATAGTGAGTGCAGAACAACTACATTGTTAGCATTAAATGACTTCCTCACTTTTTGTATTTCTGATAATGAATCCTCAAATTCCTCCCAGCTAAAGAAACGCCTTCCCAGCATTACTTCACCGAAAACCCCACTGACGTGTGCATTGCCTACCTGCAATAAACTAAAAAGGCTTTGTCAATAAGTATCCATCTGTCTCGCAACTGTTTAAATATGATTGCGTAGAAAAAGCAATATGGAAATACATCACTTAGCAATATCCATCAATAAAATGCTACACGTATAACCCAAAATTGAGAAAAGCCCAAGAACTCACGGGTTCCTTGACATCGCCAGCAACCGATAGGCCAACAAACCGAGTATATGATAAACCAAGCCTTGTATATAAAATAAAACGTTAGAATAATCAAATTTTACATTTATTTCCATCAAATATGCTTGCAAACAACGCATACCTCAACCACACAAACCTGCACACGATATCACCTACCTAGGACAAATTAAATATAAAATTAGCCGCCACTGTTCCAGCCAATGAAAGACGAGAAAACCTGAGGCGCGGAAAATTTAACACGCTCTAACGGATTTTATCACCCGCGATAATACACGATCGTATTTCTTCGCAAGTGCCTTTTGATTTACGTCGTGGATGTCGAGTAATCAAAACGTTAGGACACAATTATAAACGCGAAGAAGTACTAGGATTTACGTGTACGCTAGTTTGGTCAAAATAGAGCAGCACAACAAGCTAACACACTATTAATGAATGTACATCTAAACTCATCTTTCTTATCCTTCACGTTCTCCCTTGTCTTGCTCCTCTTATCACTGCAACTATTAATCCTTTTATATTGATATATATAATTAAATATAAAATTCATCAGCTATCAGTTTTCACGCTTTCTTCCTTCCCTTTCTTTTTCTCTCTAAATCTATATAGTCTACTCCGACTATCACTGATATATGAATAGAACTTGTGCACTGTGGTCTATTATTTTTGTCACAGCTCTTTTCGACCACACCTGATGACTAATAGGTGTAAGGATCAACTCCATTCACAGTAGCAAAACGGTCTTAACACACCGCATACTACAAAGCATGTATAATCAATCCCAGCACCACTTCTTTCGGAGTCAACCAAAGCTACGACATTCGAGCAGCGGGACGAACTACGCAGAAGTTTAACAAAGACCAGGCGCCTTCACCTTACAAGTAAGAAGCGGGTGCGTACTGATGAAGAGTCCCAAACTAGGACGAAACAGCTGTCCAGTACTCCCAGGTTTTCCAATGGTCCTCTAACCAATGTCAGCTCATGATGAAATCCTGTAACCAATAGGATTTACACTAGTTCGTAAAAATGATATTGGAATATTATACAGCAGCAACCTGTTTCCCCGCGTTCCCTCTTATTAAGCGAGAACACGCAGAAACGTGAAACGGAAAGCATATTTATCTGTATCCTTAAAAGTATTCGTGTATTTATAGAAAGAAACTACATAGATAAATGTTTATATGCGAGCATGGCCATTGGCGTATGCGCAAGATGAGGTAAGCATGAAAGTACGTATAACCGTCTGTGGTTTATTTCCAGACTGACTTTGATCACCATATCAGCTGCGTTTAGTAACTACATCTAGGGTGAGTTGCTTGAACCATTTATACTGGCTGATTCAATCTTTGCAGCCAATGTTGCTTCAAAGGAGTGCCATCACTTTTAAAATCAGCAACTAGCTGTATCTATGTGGGCTTACGGTCTCCAAGGTGAACATCTCATAAAATTCTTGCGCCTTTTGTTGGTCTCTTAGTGCATCCTACCCTTTTTCTGACGATCGCATATATTTCCACAGGCATCGTCAAGGATGTCGGAACCATTCTCGGTAATGTTTTCTAGAAGGCCTGTAGTGATAAGGTCAGAGTTAGTTTTTATGCGAACAGATCAGCCACAGAGCGAATTGAGCTTGTCATGCAAGACCCATGAAGATGGTCAGTGCGCCCAGAAGGTGGCAAGCTGCAGCGTAACTGCCATTTGTTCACGAGAGGCGTTTTCAGCCATCGTATAATGTGATGATGTGAATATAATAATGTATCTCCTTGACAGAATAACAAAAGTGTAAGGAGAACTACAAAAATATTAATAGCCTTCCGTTCGAAAATGAAAAGTAATACAATCAATAAAAAGATGCAAATGTGGATAAGTCGAACAAAGCATGGAATGGCAATCAAACCTCTACTTCAACTTCCTTTATAGACTTTGAGAAGGCCTTCGACAGCGTTGACCGCGAAGTAATTTGGAAACTGCTCGAGTACTACGGCGTACCCCAAATATTCATCAACCTTATTCAACAACTGTACGACAACAGCACATGTCAAGTGATCCACAACGGAAAACTCAGCGAAGCGTTTGGAGTTAACACGGGAGTCAGACAAGGGTGCTTATTATCGCCTATGATATTCCTAATTGTGGTGGACTGGATTATGCGTCGTCAGACAGTGGGAAACGAGAAGACAGGGATATCCTGGACCACCGACGTGAAGAACCTAGAAGACCTGGATTTCGCGCGTGGATGATTTATGTTTGATGTCACACAAAATCGAAGACTCACAAGCGAAAACCGACAAACTGGTCGAAGAAGCAGCCTGAGAAGACAGGACTCCAGGTGAACATAGACAAGGCAGAGGTTATGAAAATAACCAACAACAACAACAACAGCAACATCCAGTGCCAATCACCATCAACGGGAGGGATTTGAAAGAGGTTACTTCATTCACTTATCTAGGGACCATTGTCTCAACTAGAGGAGGAACGGACGAAGATGTCAAATCGAGAATCGGGAAGGCGAGAAACACATTCATCAACCTGAAACCAATCTGGAAATCTTCGTCACTCAGCATCAACAACAAAATTCGGATTTTCAATACAAACGTCAAGTGAGTCAGTTCTTCTATACGGATGGATCAGAAACTTGGCGGGTCACAAAGAATATTTCCAACAGCCTGTTGCAGACCTTTATCAACAACTGTCTTCGCTCCATACTGAAGATCAGACGGCTGGAAAGAATCACCAACAAGAAACCATGGGAACAAACAAAACAAGAACCAATCGCCCAACAAGTATGCAGGAGAAAGTGGAGATGGATTGGACACTCACTCGCTGAGGAGGCCGTTGGGTGACATCGCACGTCAGGCCCTCGAGTGGAACCCGAAAGGGAAGCGGCGAGTGGGACGTCCAAGGGTGACATGGAGGAGATCGTGTGAAGAGGAGCTGAAACAGTATGGGCGAACATGGATGCAGGTGAAAAGTACAGTAGAAGACAGAAACAAGTGGAGACGTGTAGTTAAAGTCCTATGTTCCACTAGGAACCCAAGAGAGCAATAATAATAATATTTGCAGCCGACACTGAAAGAACACCAGTAGCTTTGAACAGATGAGTATCTTCAACTAATTCAACCAGCGGTGAACGTTAGCAAGTAATACGAGGGAAGAAAAATATTCATCTATATGAATTTGCTTTCACCCTTCTCACAACTGTCTCCACTTTTATCATGCATATTTCTACCTACAGTCACTTCATACTGTTGTCTCTGTACATCAAACCTTTAGATATTTCCTAATCAAATTATTACATATGCTTCCCTCTTATTTCATTATGGAGTGTTTTACTGTTCCTAACTTCATAAGAGATTAACTTTTCTTCTTCAAGCTGTCTGAATGTGCGCCGGTGGCACAGGACTCCCGCCAACCATGCACATGGTCCTGGGTTCGATCCCCTGCCGACGCACACCCGATATCAATGGTCGGCCTGCTAAATTTGGGCTACCGATATCACATGCTGAAAATTCCATACTTGTACCAAAAATACTGTGTGGTTTCAAGCTACAGTCAATCAAATATATATATATATATATATATATATATATACTTAATCTCCCACCATTTTGTACTAACTATGCCATCAGTTGAGGTTTCTTCAAGACAGGCTTCTGTAGATATTCTTCATCAGAATTCTATACTAATCTTGTGTTGAATTTACTCTTTCAGTGTGTGACGGACTAGTTGGAACCAGCCAAGTGTTAAGAACTGTCAAATTTCTGATAAGGAAATACCAAGCTTTTTGTTTTATTTTACTAGCCAGTACTTATGTACTTTCAATACAATGTAAATTGTCACTACCTTGGTTACACATGTTTATGGGACAGCAACCCCCTTCCTATTAAGTTTTACAATGACATTTTTGTATGAAATACAATGCAAACAATTGCATTTTTGTATTATGCATGTGATGCACATTCAATGAATGTATGTGCCTTTGTGTAAAATTTACATTGTCCTCAACAACATTTACAATAGAAAATGAACTCAGCTTTTGCATAGAGAGCATTTAGTGGTGGTCGGCACAATTAATTTACAATACCCTTTATCTCCAGGCTAATTTTTCTAACAATGAATTCAGTTTTCCATGGAAAAAAATATATATAATAAGTGGAGCTTCACTGACCTCTTTTGACCCTTTTAAGCTTTCTTTATTCTATTCCCAACTGTTAATAATATAATATAAATTTTTCTATTCTTCATAACCAAATTTTCCAACTCTTCTGTTAAGTAGAAACGTCGCTTTATTGTCAAATGAAGCTTAGTTCGAGCAGTGCTGCATTGTACAGTTATCAGAGCATCTATTCCAGTACTTATTAAATGCATAATATATAGGTTGGACTTTGCGGTTCATTCGAATATCATAATTTTCTTCTTCCTTGTTTTCTGGGAGGTTGTAGCCGGCTATATACCACTATCAACTTGAGACTAATATTGTCTATGCAGCAACTTTCAAGTACTGCAATATATTACACATAGAATTTCCATTTTTAATCCGCTTCTCTGCTGCTGAAACCTTTGTATTGTGTGTACAAGGATCAGTTGAACACAGCACAACTATAGAGAAGTCATTCATCTGATTTCATTTAAATGGTCTCAAATTAAACGAGTTAACTTAGTGATTAAAAATAAAGTTGTAGACTCTATCGTACAGTTTGAAACGCTCTTCTTTTTCTTTTATCACTTTTTGATAAGCAAATCGCCTCCATACTCATTTCTTAAATGGGTATTTTTGGTGCTATATTGGTGGGAATATCTAGTTTATGTTCAAAACAGCTGTGCTGAATTTGTTAAAACTATATCAAGTATCAGATCAGTATATCGAAAGTCTACGTGGGACGGCCAGTTGACAAACTTTAACACATTGGGTGGCCATCAATCACAAACGGAACCTGATAATATCTCTTGAGACTAGAATCCGTAGAATCTGCAGCCCTGAATCAGTAGAAGAAGAGATCACTCTTTTGAGGAAGACACTATTTGAGAAAGGCTATCCCTCATGCTTTATAGATAAATACATAAAGCCGAAAATCAGCAAAGAACAACCCATCTCTGTGCCGAAGAAGATGCTATACATGAATGTGGCGTTCAAAGGTGACCATCTAGATGACATCCTAAACAGGAGGATATCAAACGCCCTGGAAAGAACATTCTTTACTGCTACATTACGATTGGTATTCTCATGCCGCCCATGATGAAGTATTACATTTGACCACTTCTATGTGTATCTACCAATTTACTTGCTCATGTGGAGCAAGATATACAGGTCGATGCACGTTTTATCTAAAAGAGTCAAAGATCATTATCCCGCTTGGCTACAAAAAGGTAACAGTGGATCAATATGGAGTGCTATAATTGAACACATATATTCAACACTGGTCACTCAGTATGTAAGGAGGATTCATTCAGAGTCATCTAAAAAATCAAAAGAAGCCTCGCAGAAATGGTTAGCTTTTGTATACTTAGCATTGCCGAGGCCTTAGACATCCTGATGGAGAAACCTGATTTATGTACACAGAAGAAGAAACTTCTCTACCACATCCTTCTACCTTGGGTGTAATTCAAAGTTCTACAACTTTGTTAATAATTTTTTTTTTGAATTTTTGCATAACATCTTAGTAATATCTTCTTCTTAACCAACCATTTATTTACTCTTTCTACCTATTACACAATTTATTTTGGACACGTGTTTCCATTAACATCCTATTTTATATCACGCAACCCTTGTCAGTACTTACCAATCTCCACTCTCCCTGGTTACAGTTTTGCCTTTTCATCACATTTTTGAAACATTTTGATGGCGGAAACAATAACCCTAACTAATTTTTATTTTTGTTTGACAATCCTAATGTACACACACACACAAAATATTTATATATAAATTTCGATTGTACAACTAAGTGAATAAATTCTCCGAAGAGAGACTCTTCACTGAACTATTTGTTCTTATATTCAAAGCTATATCAGTTAACACCTCACTAAATAAATGTACATATAATGTGGCTAAGCAGGGTTCGTGACGAACAGCTGAAACAGCATGTTCATTTGCTGATATTGCAAGCACCTACCATAATATCTTCAAAACCAATGTATATAAACCTGATTTCACGCTTAAACAATATTATTTAGGTAAATAAACTTAACCTGGATTCGTTGGAGAATTTTATCAGTGACAGAATAAATGCTGTCTTTTATAGAATAACTTTATTTGTGAAAGCAAACACTGAAACTGATATATTGTCATTTAGCGATGACGTTTCGAGATTAGGTTATTCATCCTTATCATATGACGGTGCTCATGTGGCTTTCATATTCCGTTTTACTCTGTCCATTATTTCCTCTCCTTTGATTTTCTGCAGCAAATTAAACTTTCCACATCTTTGGTATTTGTGCTGTGTCATTCTCACTGCAAGTGTTTCCTGTAGATTCGATGAACAAAGATTTAGTGATCGACCTGTGCTTCTGTCTCACCCTATTGTGTGCTGGTGTGTTCTTGCATGCATCGCAAATGACGGATTTTTCTCTCAGTTAGCGATCAGTTCGCCGTCACACTTAAAATCAGTCAAATACTTGTAGACCAACACTTGAAGATTGAGTTATCTTGTCTAATATGGCTGTATAGCACATAGAGCTTGATTTTGGATGAGATGTTGCGGGTGTGAACACCAACCTAATTCCTACTTCATTTGCAATTTTGCATAGAGTTTCGAATTTCCGAAAAAGACGCCTAACTGACAGAAAAGCTTATCATGTGGAATTTATGCAAGAACAAACCTTCACACAGCAGAATGGGACAGAACCGAAATTTCGAAAAGAAATGTGATTAAGTGAAGGAAAAGAGGCTGGTCACTGAATCTTCGTTTATCGAATCTACAGAAAACACTTTCAGTGAGAGTGACGCAGTAAAAATACCAAAGATATGGGAGATTTAATTTGAAATCAAATCAAAGGATAGGAAACAAGGGAACTGTGGAAACGAAATGTGGAGGCTATGTGAGTACCTTGATGTGACAGTGATGAATGAATTGTTTACAAAACGTTGTCCTTAAATAATATCGTGTCGCAGGGGATTTTCTTAAATAAAAATTATTCTATTATGGAATTATACTATACCATAATGCCCGAATTCTATGAATGTATCATAGATAGTTCATATCTTCTTTTCAACGCTTTCGTGCGAACTGATTCACGAAAGGAATACCGAAAGCCTAATGAAGATGACAGCAACTTCTATATTGAAGAGTTATCAGAGTGACTATACCACAAGCTACTGTGGACACATTATCATTCAACGATAAATTAAACTGAGATTTCAAAAGATTAACGTCAACAAAATGCGTCCTTGCCATTTTGTAGTGATCAGCTTAAGCCTAATTACCAATAGTTGATTCATTTTTCAATGCGAAAATAAGTCCTAGTAACAGGCTTACAGTATGCTGAAGAATTGCCTCACCCGTTTCTGTACTCAAAACATTTATACACAAAACTACTTGAGTAGAAAATAATCATTTGTAGTACATTTTCCCCACAGAGATCCTACCAGCAAATTCAACAATGTCCACTCAACACTGAAGGTGTGAAGGTTTGATTGAAATATGCATGTTCTTTCTTGTACATGTATAAGCTTGTTCGTTTGATGTGAAATATGACATGCGATAATTCAACACCTGTATCTAAATCTTGAATATTCCTGGAAAACAGCTAACACATTTATGTTTCACAGCTTTTCTCCGTTCAGAAGTGTGTTCAGACTTTTGAATGTAAGTAAGTATATTCCACGTCAGAGATAAATCTTATTTGACACATTTCTATATTTGATGTGTCCTTGAGTATGCTCTCTGTATAACTCTTTACGTGGTCATATTGCCTCTCACTTTGGGCGATTATATGGCATATTCCTTTTATGAAGTGGCGTCACCTGCTTTATCCGGTGGCTGTTTGGGCTTTCCAATAAATAGGTCAAAAACTCCCAGCATTATTTCATAAAAATCTAAAAATAAACGTTTAACTTTTGAACTTACTGCTTAATTCAACGCATTACATTGTGTAGATATCAGTATCAGACAACTTTTTTTGATAAAAGTGCAGCAAATGTAACGCTGTTGAAGAATATATAATACGACGGATAATATGCACTCCAGAAAAGTAATTATAGAGCAAAATTTCATTTCAAAAGCTTACAAAAAACATAATTTGTCATTAAACCAACATAGCAGCGTGCTATGGTACTACAATTAACAAGGATAGGCAACAAAGCCACTCCTCACTTTCCCCTTATGTTCAGTGGCTTCAACCTAGAAGTTTTCTGTTACCGTGTTCATCGTTACTAGCTCGTCAGTGAACTACATACAAAACATGAAAAGTGTGACAGCAACTTCAAGAGAGCTAAATGCTGCTATAGTAAACTGACTTGCAGATTGGCAGTCCATTGGTTACATGAGAAACTCTGTCTAGTAGGAGAGACTTCCTTAATGTCCACATTCATTTGTAGTTTTAAGGTTTGTCTGTAATTTCAACTTCATTCTAGATGACTGTTGTGTATTTCTTCAAAGGTTACATGCATTTCGTGTTATTGTGAACTTCAAAATAAGCAAGAAGAACAGTTACAACAGCCTAATGTGACACTGATATATTTCGTTCGTTCTTCTCAACTATTCACGGTCAAGGCAAAATCCAAGCCAGAGGCAATCAGACGCCATCACAAAAATCCAGTGAATGGAGAAAGCATGATACTCTCACCACACACCAGTTTTGGTGTCGTTAAAATGAATACGGATAAATAGTCACAGTAAATCAACTCAACTTTAGATGAACATTCAAAATTTGAATCTGATGGTAGAGAGGAAGATATATTACTAGGTCAACATAAAAGTAGGTGATGGAAATTTCCCGACCTGTTAGAGCTTCAGTGAGTAAACTAGTCGCTCTAGGATGAATTGCTATTTAAAGATGTTCACGCACTGTTTGCTGTACCAAATGAGGTACACATGTTTAATATCATAGCAACACTTGAACATTCTTATCGAATTTATGACTACATTTCTTGTGACCTGCTTATTATTTACAAGAGTTCTTTCAGAATGCACCATGAAAATTGCATTAAAATTGTGATATATTTTCTCTATCTTGAGAGGAAATCAGACGTATTTCACAGATGTGCTGCAATGTATGGAAGGATGGATGGAATTTCAATAAGCAGCACGTAGGCACCGATTTGTAGGTGACTTTAAAGCGAGCTCGATAACGGCACAAAATATCAGAAGAAAAATCCACGTTTATGAAATAATATTGCATTGATATATTATAAGCATAAAGTTAATGGGTTATTGAAATTAATGGTTACTTGGTGATACAGTTAAAGTCCGCTGCTACAAATTATTAATATAATCTACAGAAGTCTTCACTGCTGGAGTCGTGTCTACTAGTAGAAGCTGTGCACCAGCTGTAGAATAGTCTTTGGATGAGGTTGAGAAATTCCTCCAAAATCCAAAGGATACAACATGGTTAGTAGTGAAACAAGCAGACAGTGTGGACCAGTGAGAATACGAAGCTTCCAGCAGCCCACTGTATTTTAGATTGTACTTTTTACAATGAATAATTTCAAACAAAAGTCATGTACACAATGTTTCCATTTTTAACGTCTAACAAAAAAACTGTACAATCATACTTTTCTAGACTCCACAGATGAATAGAAAGTGTGAAACAGACAGGAAATACTACAGATTGCTAGGCACTGTGGAAAGTAGAATAAATTACATTTAGATGACGTTAGAATCTAAAACAGCCATCTGTAGAAGTATATAAAGGTGTGCATTCAAAGCAAAGAGTCTTGAAATAGATTGTACCTTCGCTTGAAAATGAACTCCTTCTCAAGTACACAAAATCTCTATGTAAAATACATTTCCAATTTAACCTATTTTATATCATCAGTGTAGGAGATATTTCTTGAACACATGAAATTCTGGGAGTACTGGACAGCTGTTTCGTCCTAGTTTGGGACTCTTCATCAGTACGCACCCACCGGGATTCGAACCCAGGACCTTCTGGTTTACAAGGCGAGCTCGTGTACCGTAACCAGTAGGGTGCAGAAGGTCGGGTGTGAGGACAAATACTCGCCGAAGACATTGGCTAGGGGTCGCGCTATGTCGTGAATTGGCAGAAGTTAGAATTCATGGGCCATTGGATCGGGTCCCAGTGGCTTAATGGTCTACGAGCTCGCTAGCCTTGTAACCAGAAGGTCCTGGGTTCGAACCCCGGTGGGTGTTTACTGCTGAAGAGCCCCAAACTAGGACGAAACGACTGTCCAGTACTCCCAGCTGGTTTTCCAATGGTTCTCTAACTAATGTCAGCTCATGATGAAAATCTTATAACCAATCAAATCCCTTCAAACAAGCACTTGAACATGAAATTCTCTTTGTTCAGTCTCATTTTACACCCCTTGGTGGATGTTTATACTTACTTTCAATGTATGATATAACACATTGAACTTACGTCAACGAAGCAACTGTTACAGGATAACTGAGACTTTCATACAGTTATGCGGCCTTTCCAGTGTAAATTTTCACATATGTAGTTTTACTTTAGAACAGCCTAGTTGGCTGCTAGTGAACAATGAATGATGTTAATAAAAAAATATCTCCTTAAATTTGATTGGCTCATCAATATGTGTTCCTACCATAGCTACCAGGTCAAGTGAACTGAAAATATTATATAAAGGCACAAAATAAGATGGCCGGATAAAGAAGGAGAAATAAAAACACAAAATTCTTTTCTACGCTCTTTCAGTTTTCTTCTTGAAAATGCAGTCGCACTTGAAATGCTTAACAGTTATTCTACTTACCACTTCTATGAGTAAGTTTTCAAGTTATCATTGAAATCACACATGAATTTTTGTTGTTCATTATTAGTTTTGTGTATATCTGGAGAGTCAGTGGAAACATGTGAAGTCAATTCGGGGTGAGTCGGCCAGTTTTCAGGAATATTTTTTTATTACAAGGAGTTTTATGTTGCTAGTAGAAGTATCGTGTTCATGAATGATTATACCTTTTAAATTACGTCTTACAACTCTCTCTCTCTCTGTCTTCGTTTCACTGGATGTTCTTCCTAACAGTATTCCCCACCTTTTTATATGGTTATTCATAATTTGAGGGAGTAGTTTTTCAAATGTCAGTGTTTGTAATTACTGGCCCCTTTTTCCAAGTGAACATGTACTGTTCATATCTCTTCTCTTCACTGGAGTTCATTATTCATACACTAATGAAGGACAGCGTTATAATTGAGTATCACTCAGTGAACCAACTAGGTGAATAATATTCATTTTTCTGAAGGGATGGATAACAATCCCTTTAAAACAATTAGTCCCTTTTATAAATTTGCATAGTGTTATCGGAAGACGGAGATTATCTGAAAAAGTGATGTGATGTATGTGGTGGTGTATTTGCTCAATACATTTCAAAGAATCTAATCCCTCACACACATTTACTTGTCAAGTCAATTTGTATGAATAATAAAGGCTGATTAAAATACACAAAATGACAAAAAGGGCTTCAGAATAATAAGAATAATTGACACCATGTTTGGTTATCTAATCAGATAGGGATTATTCTTATTATTTCCTTTAATTCCTTGAGGAACATAGGGCTTCAGCCACACGTCTCCATTGCGTTCGGTTCTCTGCTAGAGTCTTCACCTGGCTCCAAGTCTGCCCACACGCCTTCATCTCCTCTTCTCATGACCTCCTCCAAGTCACCCACCCTTGCACTGACGACCAACTCGCCGCCTCCCATTCTGTCGGGTTCCACTCGAGCAATGGCTTGTCTAGTGATGTCACTTGATGGTTTGTTTCCTCAGAGTATGGCCAGCCAGTCCATCTCCATTTCTTCCTGCCTATCTGTTTCACAATCGGTTCCTGCTGTGTTGGTTCGCTCCAGAGATCCATGTTGCTGATTTTTTCCGGCCTGCCGTTTGATCTTGAGTACTGAGCGAAGACAACTGTTAATGAAGGTGTGTAGTTTGTTTGAGATGCTCTTTATGACGCGCAGTGCAAGTCTCTGATCCGTATAGTAGCACTGACTGACTTCACATTGGAGTTGGAAATCCGGATCTTATTTTTGATGCTGAGTGTTGTTGACCTCCACACAGACTTGAGAGTAATGAAAGCTTGTCTTGCTTTTCCGATTCTTGCTTTGATATCCTCGGGTACTTTGCCTTCTTTCCACACCTTCTCCAGTAGTGGCATCATCAAGTCCGCTGTTGTCTCTGGATCCATTTTCAATGCTTCTGCGGGGATTCCATCTGGTCCTGCTGCTTTTCCAGCTTTTAGCATCTTGATTGCCTTCAGGACTTCTGATTTCGTCGAGGGGTTGGTGTTCACTGGTAGCTCTGTCTCCGTTGTTGGTATTGTTGGGCGCGTTGTAGGTGGTGGTCAATTTAGGAGTCTTTTGAAGTGTTCAGCCCAGTGTTTCCTTTGATCCACTTCTTTGGTGAGTGACTTTCCATTGTCATTCTTCACCGGCTTAATTTGTGTCAAACTTTTGCCCGATAGGTACCTAGTTGTTTGGTAGAGTGTTGCGAGGTCTCCTTTGCCTGCAGCTTGTTCTGCCTCACTTGCCATGGTTTCATAGTACTTTCTTTTGTCTTCTCTGGCACTCTTCTTTACTCTTTTGTTCAGTGTCTTGTAGCTTGCATTCAAATCCTGTTTTTGTTGCTCATCGGTGCACTGGATAATCTTTTGTCTCACCATCCCTCTCTCTTCTATTAGTCTCCAAGTGTCCGTAGTGAGTCACTGTTTGTCCTGTCTCTTCTTTCTGCCTAGAACTTCCATGCAGGTTTGACTCCACACTGTTTTCAAGTTGTTCCAGTGCTTTTCGACGCTGACCTCTTCGCCAGTGTTGATTTGTGTCTCGGCTTTGTCCTTTATGCTTGCAGTGAAGATGTCCTTTGTGTCCTGGTCCTTCAGTTTTTGAGTGTTGAACTTGGCTTGTGGTCTATCTGCAGCCCCTGATTCTCTGAAAGCTTTTAATTTGATTTGGATTGTCCCTTGTACTAGATAGTGGTCTGAGCCAATGTCTGCTCCTCTTCTTACTTTTGTGTCCAGTAAGCTGCGCCTCCACTTCCTTGAGATTGAGATGAAGTCGATTTGGTTTTTGGTTCGCCCATCTGGTGACACTCATGTAGCCTTGTGGATATCCTTGTGTTTGTATACGCTGCCACGAATCACTAGTTCATTGAAGGCGCAGAAGTCGGCGAAGAGTTCTCCGTTTTCATTCATTCCTCCGAGAGCTTCTCTACCCATGATGAGTTCCCTTCCTGTGTTGTTTGATCCCAGTTTGGCGTTCATGTCTCCCATTAGTATTTTAATGTCGCCAACTGGAGTATTGTCCATTGTTGCCTGTAGTTGTCTGTAGGGATTACCAAGGTATAAAAATCATCTGGTATTACTCACAACCTACCTTGGTAATCCTTATCTAATTAGATAGCCAAACATGGTGTCAATTATTCTTATTATTCTTAAATCTTCAAGAATTAATTTATGAGGATTCTGTTTGTTTCAAGTTAGGCCATGGATTGATACCAATTTGAGAACCATTGAGAACTAAGGAGTACTAGGCAGCTGTTTCGCACCAGTATGGGACTCATCGGCAGTATCCACCCCCATTAAATCCTTTCTGTCACTTTGTATAATTTAATCGGCCTTTATTTCTCGCATACATCGAATTGACAAGTAAATGTGTGAGGAATCAGATCATTTGAAATATATTGCTCAATCACACCGCATACATCCCATTTTTCAGATAATTTCCATCTTCTACTAACAATATCCAAATGATGAGCTTACCACTGGTTACTTATATGACAGTATGAAATATAACGGCAAGCTATTTATCCTAAGGTGTAATTGCCAGTGAGAACTTACCAACAGTTACGTTTGCAAAAGATTCTTAGATATATCCTCAGTGTATTTAGCCATCATTTGCAAGTCTGCACAGAAAAGTAGAGAGTAGAGTGAAGCTTCTAGGAGAATGTCTTGTAAAGAGAATGATCGGCATCTTTTGCCGCACATTACACTCAATTTTTACGGATGTTGAGGTAATCGGCATAGACTGAACTCATCCTGTTCTTTGTATTTTGAGAAATTAAGTGACCATTCTCACAAATGTGTAAACTATACGTTTCCTTTCATCATAAAATTAAGATTCAAAGAGTAATTAACATTTACAATCTAGTAATGCAAAATTATCGAATTATTTCGTCTAGTGATTCAGTTCACTTTTATGTGGTGTAGTGCGAGAGAGAGATGTGTCAGTTTGAGACTTTATCTATTGTTAGTGTAAGATTTAGTGACTGGGTAATAATAGCTTTACCCATCAATGAGAAATGACACATTGTTATAGAATAACCAGTATAATCAATATTTCTTTCTAGGAACTGTATTCACGGGCAGTGTATTAACGGTGTATGCGTATGTGAAACATGTTGGACAGGTGAAAACTGTGGAGAAAGATGTAAGTTATGATTGGATTTGACTCATTTGTTTTTGGGGTCGAACGATGATAGTTAGAATTTATGCATACTGATGTCCAATGATTTATTAAGTCGTAGTTATTTAAGAACACATTGTTTTCTGAGGGCATAGTGATAACAGCACTCTAATCTGATATCCTATTTGAATTTCGTTTGTCGAAAGCTTTAGGGATTACATCGTGGGAGGGATCAGTGTAATGAGTTCGCTTCTGATAGTCATCAAGTAAGATCCATCTGTGTTTGTAGCTGTGATATCATTTTATGTTCCATAACTAATCTAGAATAGACTGGGTTATTTTTTAATAATATTCAGTCTAAATCGACAATCTAAGTGGTGTTTTCAAGACTGAAAGTTGCTTTTTTGACGTGAATTAATTTTGTGAAACTCATAAGGCTGAAGAAGTGTGGTAGGTAATCTAACCGACTGCAACCTTGTCGTAGTGTCTATCTGTAATTCATTACAGCCTTGAAGAAATCTCTATGGGATTGAAATGAAAATATATGCAATAATCTACTAATGTCACTAGAATTTATTGAAAAATATTTATGCCTTATTCCAGTGACACAGGAGGTTACTCAGTGCATCACAGATTGTAAATACCGTCCTCACAATGTGTTGAACCTGTCAGTGACTTTATTTTGCACCGAACACTTGATAGTAATGAAACACTGTGATAATAGTATTCAATTAAGTGTTGACAGTGTGCATCGGTGGCACAGTGGTTAGGATGCTCGCCGACCATGCACATGGTCTGGGGTTCGATCCTCAGCCGACGCACTCCTTTACCTCGTTAAGCCAGAAATAAAGCTGGTAAAGGGGAAAGGTTGGGCGTGAGACTAGCAACCTCATCCTGTAAAAATAAACACTGATACAGAAACTTCAAGCCTCTAGCTTGAAGCCCTATTTTCCACTGGGAACGTGAAGGAATAAAAAAAAGTGTTGACAGTGACCTTGCTGAAGGTTACTAGTCGCTTGTGTAGAGGTAAAGTCAAAGGTGAATTTTATGAGACGATTTGGGTCAATCAGGAATCATAAGCAGAGTGAAAACAACTCACTGTGAAGAGCATTCTCTAAAATTATGTTTCACTCAGACGGCTTAGTTTCCTGTCATTGAAAGCATTTCACTCGAGACATCCAGTTCTTGTGACCATTGCATAAATTCAGAAATCATTTACCCCTTTGATTATGAGAATAACAGAAGCAAATAAACACCTGCTAACTAAAGCTACTTTGTAAAAATATTTTGAACAAATGAAATTTGAAATATGAAAGTGTATGCTTCATATTTAAACAAATATGCTTAGGCTATGTTGCTTCTTCCTTTAATATACGAGAACGCACCTTATTTGAGTTAATAACTTCTATACTATCTTCAATGTATTTATCAGTCTGCGTTTCCAGCTTTCACTGTGGTATTCCTAATTTACAATAAATATTCTTTTCTCACTTTAGTATCTAGAAAACCTACATTCATTCAGAGGCAATTCAAATTCGAAAAGAAGCTCTCAGATATAATTGATGGAGGTGTGATTGGCCGTCTACCATTAAGTGATGAAAACTCTTCTATAGCAACATGTGGAAATGTTCACTTTGAAATCGTGTCTAATGCAAGCCAATTGCCTATATATATTGACTCCAAGAGTGGTATTTTGTACTCCAACAATTTATTGGAGAAAACACAAATTTATCGTACAGTTGAATTTAATGTGACTATTCGAGAGGACAATAACCATTTGGGAGTATTTGATGAGGCAGTTGTCAGGGTGTCAGTTTACGATAGTCATTCTGATGAAGAAGTAGAAAGGAGAGTTTCTCGAGTTAAGAGGGTATGTTTTGAATATTTAACTCTTTATCTCTCCCTCTCTCTCTCTTTTAATCTCTGACTGTACCTATCTCATCTTCAAGTTTTTTACTGATCAAAATAGTTTGAGTAGAAACGTATTGCTCTGAGATACTCAGTAGGAACCATTTATTTTTCTAAACTTATGCTTGTGATGACACACTGATTTATCGTAGCATGAACTTATTCCAGAAACGCACTGGTGACTCGATAAATTATCATTGCTATATACAGGCATACTAGCACACATTGCCGAAACCTGTCGCCAACTCCCCTCCTACATGCATATAAAAATGTAATAAAAGAATGGGGGAACATAGCAAGTCAGTTGAGCATACTTCACAAAATTATCAGTTCGCTGAGCAAGGTTAACTACTGCTTTTTTGAGATAAACAAAACAATGCTCCTGTTTAAATTCTTTCTAATTGCCATCAATTCACTTGATTTATGTGTGCTAATTGACGTCTAAATAATCTGTCTCTGGACATATTTCATGACTAGGATGCATCTTGATGCTCTAGAACTAGGCCTTATTAAATTGATAACTTCTTCCTAACCACAAAGTGATTAGCATCACTTTTATGTTCTGCCCTGAAGACTATACTCTTTTTTCAATTGAATCACAATAGACTTAACTCTAATACACATAACTTAACAAATAAATTCTAAATGTAGACCTGTTATTATTTATTATTATTCCCTTGGGTTCCGAGTAGAACATGAGACTTCAAAAACACAACTCCAATTTGTTCCATTTTCTGTTATCCTAATCAGCTGGGCTCATGATCTCACACAGTCGGTGATCTACTCCTCACACGATCTCCTCCACGTTACCCTGGCACTGACAACCCACTCGTCGCTTCCCGTTGGGATTCCACTCGAGAAGTGGTCTGCATTGCGCGCCATGTCATTCGACGGTCTCATCGGTGTATGCCCATCCCCATCCTACTCCATTTTCCCCTACTTATTTGGTAAGCAATCGGCTCGTGCTCGTTTCGTTTGTTCCCAGACAGAGTCTCTCGTTGCTAATTCTTTTTGGCCGGCTGGCTGGCTGGCCATTCGATCTTCATTGTGGAGCCAGCTGGCGAAGGAGAAAGATGTTAAAAAAAGTCTGTAACTTGTTGGAAATCCTACTCAAGACACGCAGTGCAAGCTTCCGAACCATATAGAAGCGCTGACTGACTGACTTCACATTTGTGTTGAAAAGAATCCGAATCTCGTTGTTTATGCTGAGGCGGAGTGCATAAGATTTGCAAACTGGTATCAGATTGATGAAGACGTATCTTGCATTTCCACTTCTGGCTGGCTGGTTTCAACATCTTCATTCATTCCGACTACCTGTGGTTGAAACAATGCTGCATAGCTGAACAAGTGAGGGACGTGATCTCCTTCTAACCAATTCTATTGATGGTGATTGGTGCTTGTTGTTGCTGTTGCTGGTTGGTTTGTTGGTTATCTTCATCACCTCCGGCTTCTCTATGTTCACTTGAAGTTAGGTCTTCGCTGCTAGCCTCTTCTACCAGTTTGTCGGTTTTCAATTGCAAGTCTTCAAGTTTGCGTGACATTTAACATAAATCGTCGATGTGTGAAATCCAGGTCTCCTAGAGTCTTCTTATCGGTGAGTACAGTGTATTCCTTCCTTCTCAGTCCGCATGCACAGTCTGATGCACGATCCAGTCCAGCACAACTAAGAATGTCATAGACGATAGTGGGCAGCCTCTTTCGTCTTACTCCTGTGTTCGCCTCGAAAGCTTCGCTGAATTTTCCGTAGTGGATCACCTCGCGCGTATAGATGTCTCATGGTGATGTAAGATGGTGTAAGATTAAGGGATGATAAGAGTGGGATTTAAAAGTCTAGGGAAAGGGTGGTCTTAACATCCCCAGTTGGTTAGTCATTAATTAACCAATGGAGGAAACGTCTTTTGAATGTCTGGTTCAGGCTTATTAGATCGAATGCTTGTTGCCTTAGCAGTATGTAGTAGACGAATACCAAGTCCATATGAAAGATTCGGTGGGATGCAATGAATCACCTTGCATGCTTTCGTCTTCTATACTGTGATCACTATCAACTAAATATAACAAACGAAGCTAAGGATGGTTTTTGTCTGTGCTTTGTCAAACCACGTTGGGAGATGTTTAGTAACACATTGGATAAGCTATCTAGTAGTATGCCCAACATAACTGTCTCCTCAGGAGCATTTGAACCAATGAATATACATAGATGTGGCAAAACTATCTAGCTTATCTTTCGTTCGAGTCCACATCATTCGTCGACTAGAGAATGACAAACATAGGTTTGCTGCGTAAAATATTCAGTTTTAGACATTTATAACTCACTATATCATGGAACACCAAAGAAGTTAGTCAGGATTCTGGGAACTTTGCACAACAAAATTGTGCGATATAGGATTAGTGATGTCTTTAACTTTATCTCTAAAATATCTGAGGCTAACATTAGTAATAAACTTATGTTGTCCACGGAGGTATCATCACTATTTACGAATGTACCGATTGTAGAAAAGTCGGACTAGGTATTCCAAGGTATTTCACTCAACAAGTTAAACTGTGAAGCTGAATGGATGTGTAAGATTTCATGTATTCCTGCTTGACGAGAAACAGCACTGTGGGATTGGATACTCAGCTAAAATACAATACCAGTAACAATGTTGGAACCAAATATTAACAAAGACAGAAAACATTAGTCTGAAGTGAGAAGCGGACAGTTCTACTTTACAGTTCCTAATCATGATAAACGGCTTAGTATATATATATATATATCAGTAAATAAAAAGAATAAATTAGAGCAAATAATTTTCAATATCACAGCAAACGTTGACATCTATATAAGCGATGAAATGTAAATTATTGAGAGAGTGAATTTCTTAATCTCTGATTTCAATTCATCGTTTAGTTATGCTTTTTCGTGTGTAACATTCAAATGTTGTGATAGGAAAGAGTGGAAGGCCAAATGTGAATAACTTGCACAAAACCTTATAACTAGAATGTCATTATGGAGAATATTAAGGTGTATATGGTAACAGAAAATGATTAGCTTAGTTAGCAAGATCAGCAACAGCTGCACGACAATGCTGCATGCCAAGTAATCCACAACGGGAAACTTACGGAATCCTTCGAAGTGAGGACAGGAGTAAGACAAGGCTGGCTGACTGCCTACTATCGCCAATGATTTTCCTGATTGCAGTAGACTGGATAATGCGACAAATAGCGGACAATGAGGAAACAGGCATAAAATGGACTCACACAAAACGAGAACTTGGAGGATCTGGACTTCGCCGATGATATATGTCTGATTTCCCACAAACTGGAAGATACGCAAGTGAGAAGCAACAAGTTGGCAGAAGAAGCATCCAGAGAAGATACGACTTCAGGTGAACATAGAGAAAACAGAGGTGATGAAGATTCCTGGCCAACCACACCAACAGCAACAACAACAACAGACAACAATCAGAATAAATGGGAGGAACCTGAAAGAAACAACCTCTTTTACCTACATAACTTGGAAGCATCGTTTCAACTACAGGCGAAACTGACGAGGATATCAAAGCAAGGTAAGCTTTCACTACTCTCAAGCCTGTGTGGAGGTCAACAGACAGCACTCAGCATGAAAAATAAGATCCGGATTTTCAACTCCAATGTGAAGTCAGTCAGTGCTACTATACGGATCAGAGACTTGGCCAGCGCGTCATAAAGAGCATCTCAAACAAACTACACACCTTCATTAACAGTTGTCTTCGCTCAATACTACTCAAGATCAGATGGCCGACCAGAGTTGATCAGCAACAGAGATCTCTGGCAATGAGCGAACCAACACAGCAGGAACCGATTGTGAAACAAATAGGCAGGAAGAAATGGAGATGGATTGGCTGGCCATACTCTGAGGAAACCATCAAGTGAGTGACATCACTAGACAAGCCATCGCTCATGTGGAACCTGAAATGGAAGCGGCGAGTTGGTCGTCAGTGCAAGGGTGACTTGGAGGAGGTCATGTGAAGAGGAGATGAAAACGTGTGGGCAGACTTGGAGCCAGGTGAAGACTCTAGTAGAGAACCGAACGCAATGGAGACGTGTGGCTGAAGCCCTATGTTCCTCTAGGAATTAAAGGAAACAATAATAATAATCATAATAATCAGCAACAGAAGAGATTTGAATGTCCAAATGACGCTATTATCAATTCTTTAACTTTACGAAAAAAACAGTCATACGATTACACCGTTGCAAATAGCCAAACATCTCACAATATATGAGCAGGTTCCTAAATCTAACTCAGTCAAGGTATTAATTACGCCTTACTTTTTTGTCAAACTGATTCTATTTTCCACGTAAATATTATGCGATTGTTTAAAAAATATGAGGTGAGATTACTGAGTGGGAATACTGTTACATCCGAAAGCTTCCATAAACTAAAATCTTTTGATTAATACAGATATTTATCTGAGCCCATGTCATGAGTGTCAGGTTCAATACTTCTCAAATACAGTTGGATTTCTGTTTTTTTTTATTGTAAAATAAAAGTTGTTGGTAGCCAGTTCAAAGGAAGTAGAGTTGAAATGGGTGAAATGTATTTCTCACGCTGTAAAGAGTGAATGATGTGGTTTGACAAATAGTAAATAATGCAAGTATCACTTACACACACTGTGTGCTTGTTAAATATGTGAATTTTCTTCTCTTTTCCAGGCTGTTATAACAGCACCAACTGTAGGTAGTATCAAATTTTACAGATCAAACACTAAGAAGGACGCTAGTTATTGTCTCTACGACACCTGGTTTGTTGACTTAGATATCACCTTACCGCCTGGAAATCACAATCCAATTATCAATGTTTATGGACCTGCTATCACTGGATCATACAGGGGATATATTACATATTTGTTCAGTAATTTCAGTGGTGTAAATGTAGTGAACAACTCTACAATGCAGTTCACTGACCTTACATATATTGGTGGACGTTCATTGGTAAGTACATGAATGTTAACTATTAAATGTGATTATATCTATCCTGCTAAATCATACACTTTTGATTTGATTTCTAAAGTTTACCAACTCAACTCGAAGGAAAACAGACCAAAACCAAACGACATTTCTTCCTGTTCTTTGTTGAATGGTCACTGTCAGTTGAATACAGACTCGTGTTTCATCCTATTTGCAGCTCATCAGACGGTTATGTATGCATCTCATTGAGTTTTGGTGTTCCACTAAGACTGGGATCGAAAAAATATCGTTTTAAAAGACAAACTGTCATACAGCGGGCTGTTAATCTTCTAGACGCATGTCTTCTGTAAAAGAGATCGATAGCTTTATTCACCTTTTTAAAATTCCTATTAGTTGATTTCTCTGGACCAAAATGCTCGATTTCTGTCAGTAAATATTCTACCTGACAACTTCTTCCTTAAGTGAAACATCTGGATATTTCTACTATTCACTCAGAGAGAAATCATTCGTCTTCCTCTTTTAGGCATATATGGAGATGGTTCGTTGTGCGATGGGGGGGGGGAATAAAGGGAACAACTGCTTTCAATAACTTGCTCCAAGAGAAAAGGAAAATGCTATAACTAGTTTCAAGGCATTCTTTAAGATATCCAAGTGTAACAATAATAATATTAGTAATCACTTTATTCCACAACAATAACAATTTACAGCATGGAATTTTCAGCGTTTCTTTTACATATTGCAATGGTTAAGCTCTGTTTATAATTATAAAAATGTATAAAATTTTAAAATATTGATAGTTAATAGGAAAAAATAAAACCCCAACAAAATCACACCATTGCTAGGTCATAGTGAATAATAAATAAATAATATAACAAATAACACATGCAATAATATGCATCATTTCATTTTATAGTTTAGTTAATGATTTAAAAGTTGTAAAAGTTCTTTACTGATATTTGTCTCTTCACACAATACTCGTGCCAAATAAGGTACGTTCGAATTTGTATATTTTGTAGTACGAGCATAAATGTTTATGAAATTTCTTCTGGTCTTACCCGAAGAGATACAAGGAAACAATTGCGAATAAAGAGGATGTTCACTATCAGACAAGATAACTTTAGCTAAGTGTTTACAAGAATTCATATGCCTATTGACAACAGTGTTGGTTAGTTGAGTCAAAGGGATAGCACTGACCCTACATACAGCCTTCAATGTTCTTCGTAGTATTATATGGTCTTTCTTGAGTAGCCCAGGGAAGAATAATGGAGGACAATAAAGAATGATGGACAAAACACATGAATTAATAAATTGTATAAGAAGAGGTTGGGTTATACCTGAGGGCCAATCAGAATGATGTGAAAGTGAATATTTTAGTTGTGGTGAAGTAAAATTAGAAGAATGTTGGCTGTGCATTAGAATGATTATGAGTTGCATAATCACGATTCTGTTTCATGTACACATGAAATATGAATGTGTGAGCCGTCTTGTTTTATCTTTAGTAAGCGCTTATTTTGTAATGGTTATTTATATTCATGAATAATCCCCATCCACGCATTAATGAAGACAAATAAGTAGTTCAGTGAAGAGTCTCTTCTCAGCGAATTTATTCACACTTAGCTGTACAACCGCAAATATATATGGATTATTTTGTATGCGTGTGTACATTAAGTTTGTCAAACAAAAATACAATTGATTATGGTTATTTTAACAAAAAGGGAGGTGAGAATTAGTAAGTTTTGGATGGAGTTACGTAATGCAAAAACGGTCAAGAAAATTGGGTGTTAATGAAACTAGGTTAGTAACAAAGGTGATGACAGTTGTTAAAATGGAATACGCAATAATATGGATAGTTCGATGATTGAGTTGTACTCAGGATACATATAGAAACAAAGTAGAGAATACAAAATTACGTCAGAGTTCTAAATGAATACAAAATTTTAAGCAATTAGAGAAACAGGAAAACAAACAAAATGAAGTCATCAAAAATCAACAAAGTTGTTACCATGATAGTAGAAATGGTTGAGTAATTCTCTTTTGTATGCACAGCTACGCTTTTTCTGTGTGAATAGCCAGAGCTTCAGCAATACAAAGAAAACGAAACCGTATTGGCTTTGGTAGGTTATTCTTAACTCTGTAGATTTCTTTGAAGAAGGCATTTATTGAGATGGGATGTTCAGAGCTATCCGGGTGTTCAGTTATCGCACTCTCTATAGCACCACTTTTACTTTTTCGCAACCATGCTGGATAGTGTGCTTGAGTCCTCTTGGATAGGATGCGCGTCGAACGACCGATGTACCTTGCTCCACAATCGCAGGTAAACTGATACTTGCAGATAGAAGTGGTTAGATGAAGGATCTTGTCCTTAAGGCTTCTGCAGATCAATGGGCAACTGTAGAACACTATTCTTAGCGTTGTTGCAAGGAGTGTTCTTCTCAGAGATGATGCAATCTTTCTCTTGAGAATATCGCTTGTTAAATCTCCCTTGAAATCCAAGTTCATGTAAAGTTTCTTTTTCGGCGCAAGTGAAGTTTCATTTCTCCAAATTATATGTTTGATATTTTTCTCAATGAATCTTGATGGGTATTAATTTTTGACCAATATTTCTTTCAAAAGATCTATTTTTGTTTCTAGAACTTCGGGACTACAGATGCGTTGGATGTGGGTGGCGAGGGATTTAATTAAATTCCGCTTTTGTTGAATGGTTACCCAGTTTTAGAATCTTGTTAGTTGACCATTCCATGTAGCTTTTCTATGTATCGATCTTCTTAAGACCCTATCAGTTCTTCTCGTTAGTTCCACATCAAGAAAAGAATTTTTGATTCGTTTTCCATTTCAGGAGTAAATTTTATTTCTGGATGGCAACAGTTAAATATCTGCAGCAGTAGATTGGGGTCATAACTGTTGTCACAAATAATAAACATGTCACCTACGTATCTTTTATACAGATGTAAGTTGTCGATGCTCCGCTTTAATGAACCTTTCTGGAGGCTTGCCACGAAGCAATCTGATAATAGTGAACCCAACGGAAATCCCATTGCAATATCACCTTCTTATTTATAGATGGTGTCGCTGAAAGTGAACTGTACGTTCAGAGTGCATCTCAGTAGTAATTCCTTCAAATTTGCTGTTTGTATTCCAATAATGAGATAGTTTTCATCCATATATATATTTACATATAAAATAGGCTATTTAGTGAAAAGTGACTCAATGTCGAACAACAGCATAATTTTTTTAGAAACAGTCAGGTCTTGTATGCAGTCGATAAACTGGAAAGCGTCACATGGAGCGAATGCGTACATAATTGTTTCCTTACAGGTTACAGAATATCTGGCAGCCATTTTGAAATAGAATGGTAGGCGGGAACCTGATATATCCAGAATTGGACGAAGTGGAAGACCAACCTTGTATATCTTTGGTGGACCATAAAGTCTTGGTATTATTGAACCTGTTGGCCGGATCTGTTCATAGATATCACAACTGATCAGTTGAATGGCTTTCATTCTCTTCAGGATGTGAGCTGTGAGCTGCTACTCAATCAGTTCAGTTTTGTTTTTTTTCCCTAGAAGGTTGGGGGAAAATTGTCTTTATCTGACAGTATATTGTTTATTTTCTTGATGTAGTCTTTTATATTCAATATAGTGTGCGTCGGTGGAACAGCGGTTAGGATGCTCGCCGACCATGCACATGGTCCGGGGTTCGATTGCCGGCCACCGACGCAATCCTTTACCTTGCTAAGCCAGAAATAATGCTGGTGAAGAGGAAAGATTGGGCATGAGGCTAGCAACCCCATCCTGTAAAATAAACACTGCTACAGAAACTTCAAGCCACTAGCTTGTAGCCCTATGTTCCACTGGGGAACTTGAAGAAAAAAAAATAGTGGTTAGTGAAAGAAATGTCTGAAAGCGTTGACAGTATAAGGAAATTTGCAAAGTATTGCTTCAACTTAGTATATGACTAACAGTAACAGGATAAAATTGTCGACGTATGAAGTGGAAGTGAAGCCAAAACTTTAAAGGAATATAATGGAATAGGGGATCAAGGTTTGATATTGTCACCAAATGTGTTGAGTTTAGTGTAGGCGTACATATTTTCTTCACAGACACAGATCAGGTACTGATCGTACTGATCGCTACCGCTACATATGGCCGAGTAGTCACACACTGCTCACCGTTTTTTAAATGTAAATATAAATATATAATGCATGTGGATGGTATTATATTTATATATATTTCATTTGATACCGAATAGTTAAAGTCAAATATTCGATGGAGTTTCATTCAGGCTGGATGATTTTGATGAATGACTGATCTAAGAAAGACGAGTAACGATTAGGCCTCAGCAAGAAACAAAATCAGACCAAAATCTGAATCATTTCTAATTCTAAGGTGTTAAATAATGAATTTACTTTCTCTAATCTTCTAGTATACTAACTGAAATTCAGTAAACTACTTCGATATTTTCCAATTTCTGAGTTATCAATAATGAGTTATGTTTACGTAGTTCGATCTCCACGTCAAAAAAACTAATCCCCTCGTAATATTGATAGAAGAATGCGAAATTTGTCTGATAACTTCCAGAACATTAGTTGTGTGGAATAACTTCAGATACCTTTGTGAAAACAGACGTCATTTGGTAAATATTTTGTTATCATTAATTGATTACTATTGTTAAACTAACTGTCGTTTGCATTGACATGTATCCTAAAACTAAATTTTGCATGAAGAAAATGACACCTGTGTGATGATTTGTTGTGTGTTTGTGTGCTCTTAAATTAACAACTTGGAAGGTAATATTTTCTGCGGATTCCTCATGAGGTGGTGTGTTTGGGAGAAATAGAGACTGTTGTTGTGCGTACAAGGCACCATGTTATACAGAGGAATGGTCTAAGAATATACCAGTAATTCTGAAATTTGATTGGTTGGAGGAATTCATCATAAGCTGACATCAGTTAGAGAACCACTGAAAAACCTGGTAGCACTGGACAGCTGTTCTATCCAAAGTTGAGACTCCTCAGCAGTACGCACCCACCGGGTTTCGAACCCAGGACCTTCTGGTTACAAGACGAGCTCGTAGACCATTGAGCCACTGGGACCCGATCCGGTGGTCCTTGAATTCTAACTTCTACCAATTCACGACACAGTGCGACCATTTCGCAATGTCTTCTTCGATGAGTTACTGCCTCATCTTCAACCTGCTGTACCCTACTGGTCACGGCTTCCCACTAGGACGTCCCAAACTAGGACGAAACAGCTGTCCAGTACTCCCAGGTTTTCCAGTGGTTCTCTAAATGATGTCAACTCATGATGAAATCCTCCAACCAATCAAACAAAAAAATCCCTACAAAACCAATACTTGAAAATTCTGAAATTGACGGAATGAAACGACATTCTTAATTTCTGAAAAATCAAGCACCGACTATCACCATCAAGTAACATTTCGTATGACAACTAATGTCTATACTTGTTACACAAAAATATTCTGCTTCCAAAGCTCATGTTAATGATCGATTCTGGATTTTAGATCATCGAGAAAAGACACTGAACAAAGGACACTGTAAGCTGACATGCTGAGCTCTGTGATCTGATTAGTACTTATTTGTGGCTAATATCATGGTCAAAATATTCCACAGATTTACGACTGTCTCTTCACATTGAAATTCTAAGTACCCATACTGAACGTGTAACTGACTAGTAGAAATAGTAATATGAGATAATGAAAGCCACTAATCTCTAAACATCTCAAATCCTTATTAGGTTTTTAAAAAACATAGCATGAATCTTTTTGTTTTCTCTTCAGCCTTCGAGATTTACTATGCTTCTAGGCCCGACAACAATTTTGTCATCTCCTTCGACAAATTTAAGTGATTTCACCTTTAAGATACGTTTTACAGTCGGGCTGTTTTCCGACATGGCAGCTCCATCAATTGGAACTAATTTGATATTCAATTTGGATGCCATTCTGGACACAAACATAAGTGTGGCGCTCCCTCTAGTGGTATCTGAAATCTGTCCACAACAGAATGATGCAGTCAAGTTTATAAAATGCCCTCAAGAAGTCGCATTTGGGGGAGTGTATGAATACTCCGTTGAGTTTTTTATAAGCAGACCTATTAGCGATTATGTGGTAAGTTTACTCTTTTTCATTGACATACATGAATGTACACTAAATCCGTCCAATTTTTTCTTCCCAGAAATATATGAGTCTCAGACACCGCAGATGTTGACAGAAGGCTAATTATCAAAAATAAAAAGTTAAAATATTTTATGTCAGAGGTGACACAGATCTATGTGAATTTTCCTGATGCAGGATTTGACTGCTAGTTTGCTTCAGACGACAGAATGAATTCCTGTTTTTGTTTTTTTCAACTGTAAGGTTGAACGTTGACTATTTCATATCGAAGATTGTTAAAACGTATCAATAGTCATGTGATTGATAGAGAAATCACTATGCAGTACGCTATCATAGTTTTCTCGGTGTTTTCCTGACCATGTGGCAGTTGAAATTTAGTTATTGATTGATACACGTTTTATTATAGATTTTTACTGATACTGTCCCTTCAGCATACTTCACCATCCCAATTTTCGCTGTAGTAAATAATAAGAGACAAAAGAAAAAAGGTAGCTCAACATAGACGTCATTTCAGCGACTTCATTCTCACAATCTTTACAACACATGTGACATGAAAGTTCGTATGTATGTTGACAGATGAAATTAGATTACACAATAGGCATAGAAACGAAATTACAGGGGATAAGAAAAACATTTTGCATGACATGTGGAAGCTGAGCTTTTCGTTAACTCTCCCCAATGTCCTAATGGATATTTTCCACAACTTGAAAACAATTCTCAAACGAAGAATGGGTGTCAAATCGATCCGCATTGAAACATATTGAAACAATACGTTTCCTGTTTTAAAATTGATGTTGAAAATAAATGAAGGGATTGCAAAATCAACAACTAAGAAGCCAAACAGAACTTAATCCATGGTAAATGTATTGGCTGGACTAGTTCTTTATGAATGCAACTTCGTATTCTCTATTCGTATGGCAACGTCTTCTACAGTAGAAAAAAAGTTCGAAACATACTACCCTTACCAGATGTTGTGCCAACAGGTGCCAAAGAGGTGTTCAATCATATCATTTCTGATTGAACCGGTGCCACCTCCTTGCAGTTATGCTAGATAGTGTTCTCTAGCATATTTTGGAAGGAGGCTCATGGAAGGAGCAGATGAACCAATATATGCACGTCGGAGTGAGTTACAAACAAAAATTTAGTAGTTGTCTCAATTTGTTTCCCCTCTCATTACGTTCATTAAGCTCTATTGTACATATTATGCAGCTAGTTTTCTAATCATATTTAATTATTTATTTCTCAGTCATTTGCGATCTATTTTGGTCTTTCAGGAGTTTTTGTCACCCTGTTGAATCTAGATTTAGAAAAATACCCTTGAAACTAAAGGGTAGTATGTAATTCACTATTTAGTCAGGTCGTACTGCACAGACGGTATGAAGTGTAAAGAGTAAAGTGCGTGTTCTTTTGAAACTCAGTTTGTATGCTTAAACATGTAATAGCAGATTGTTTCTAATCAATCCCTAAAAATATTTATAAGCGCTAAACAAAAGATTGAAAATTAGACTGAAAACATCATCATCCTTGTAAAGAACTGTAAAATAAAGTGTACTTTGTGGAATAAAATTGGTCTGATTAATTTTGGTAGAGATAAAAAGTCGAAATAACTACAATCACACACACCAAAACTCGATACATTACAAGCGCTTCCGTTTAGAGGGATTTCAAAACTGTGTCGGTGGCACAGTGGTTAGGACACTCGCCGACCATGCATATGGTCCGGGTTTCAATCCCCTGCCGACGCACACCCGATATCTATGGTCGGCCTGCAAAATTTGGGTTACCGATATCCATGCTGAAAATTCCATACTTGTACTGAAAATACGGTATGGCATCAAGCTGTGAATATAAAAAAATATATATCCACAATGACTAGTCAACGAAAACCCATTTCCAGTCAATAATCCATGTTGAAACACAAACGAAAAGCTTTCTGTATAGAAAATTCTCTTATTATTATTATTATTGTTTCCCTTAATTCCTAGAGGAACATAGGGCTTCAGCCGTGCGTTCGGTTCTCAGCTAGAGTTTTCACCTGGCTCCAAGTCTGCCAACACGTTTTCATCTCCTGTTCACATGACCTCCTTCAAGTCACCCTTGCACTGAGGACCAACTCGCCGCTTCCCATTCTGTCGGATTCCACTCGAGCAGTGGCTTGTCTAGTGATGTCACTCACTTGATGGTTTCCTCAGAGTATGGCCAGCCAATCCATCTCCATTTCCTCCTGCCTATTTGTTTCACAATTGGTTCCTGGTTGATTTGCTCCCAGAGATCTCTGTTGCTGATCAACTCTGGTTGGCCATCTGATCTTGAGCATTGAGCGAAGTTGTCAAAAACACAACTCCAATTTGTTCCATTTTCTGTTGTCCTATTCAGCTCGGCTCATGATCTCACAGAATCTCTGATCTCCTCCTCACACGATCTCCTCCACGTCACCCTGGCACTGACAACCCACTCGTCGCTTCCCATTGAGATTCCACTATAGAAATGGTCTGCATTGGGCGCCATGTCATTCGACTGTCTCTTCAGTGTATGCGCATCACAAGCAATCTTTATTTTCTTCGATATGTATACTTGTTTAGCAATAAGCTCTTGGTTGTTTTGTTGCCACTCAGAGTTTCTTGTAACTTATGCATTCTGGTTGACCGACTGACCATTCGATCTTCAGTATGGAGCCAGCCAACAAAGGAGGCACATGTTAACAAAAGTCTGTAACTTGTTGGAAATCCACTTCGTGACACTCACTGCAAGTTTCTGACGCACAGAGAAGAAGCGATGACGGACTGACTGACTTCACATTTGTGTTCAACAGAATCCGAATCTCGCTGTTTATGCTGAGGTGGAGTGCATAAGATTTGCAAACTGGTATCAGTTTGATGAAGACGTATCTTGCCTGCACGATGCATTCTGGCTGTCTGGTTTTGACATCTTCATCCGTTCCGACTGCCTGCAGTTGAAACGATGCTTCCCAGTTAATTGAAGGAGGTAACCCCTGGTAAATCTCTCCCGTTGATGGTGACTGGTGCTGGCTGTTGTTGTTGCTATCGCTGTTCGTTGATCATCTTCTTCACTTCAATCTTCTCTTTATTCACCTGAAGTCATGTATTTGCTGCTGACCTCTTGCACCAATTTGTTGGTTTTCGTCTGAAAGTCTTCGTGTTTGTGTGACACTACACATAAATCATCGATGCACGAAATCTAGGTCTCTAAGAGTCTTCATATCGGACAGTGCAGCGTATTTCTGTCTTCTCACTGCCCATGCACAGTCTGACGCATAATCCAGTCCACCACAATCAAGAATATCATCGGTGATAACAGCCAGTCTGTTTCGTCTTACTCCCGTGTTCCCTTCGAAAGCCATACTGAATTTTCCGTAGTGGATCACTTGACACATGGCATTGTCGCATAGCTGTTGGATGGATTTGATAAGGATTTGTGCATTGCATCCCATTGTGTTGAAGTAGTTTCCAAATTGATTCTCGTTCAACGGTGTCATGGGAAAGCATTTCCGAAGTCGATGATGTTGAGATAGATAGAGGTTTGACTGCCATTCTATTTTCCGTTCCGTGATGATGATGATGATGTGTAGAGTAGCCATTTGATCAGCACATGATTTGCCTTTCCTGAATCCATCCAGCTTATTTCGGTGTGTGGTGGAGTTCTGCATCCAATGAATCTTGCATTCCCTCCAGGATGACGTGACTTAATATTTTTCTTGGCGTGTAGAAGAGCATTATTACAAGCCTGTTCTCGCACAGGTGTAGTTTGGCCTTCGTTGGTAGCCTGACAAGGCATCCAGCCTGTCATCCCAACTGGGTTTCAGTAGCTTGACCGCATTCAGAATTTCTGTTTTCGTTGGAGGTGTTGGTAGTGATGGTGTATTTGTGGGTGAGCTGCAGATGATGGTCGATTCAAGAGTCTTTTTTTGATTGCACACTAGTCAGTAACTAGTGTAATGCGTCTAGTCCTATCTTCGGTGCAGTTCAATTCACAGTGCACCGTAATGGCGAGCCACCTAGCATGGTGGCCACATTGCAAACATGACTGATAGAATTCAGTCTGCACCGATGATAGGACTAGACGCATTACACTAGTTACTGACTAGTGTGCAATCAAAAATATCCAATACAGTCCTACAGGAGGTCAGTCGCGAGCCTGAATAGCTCAGTGGTAACGTCTCTGACTGCAGCACTGGGTGACGCGGGTTCGAATCTCAGAAGGGACATCAGTTCCTTCAAGGTTGCAGATACGCCTTGCTGATGAGTGCCAACCAGCACGAAACCTAGTCAGTCCAAGGCTTCCTGCCGATTGCCTCCAAAAATCTAATACCAACGATTCAAGAGTCCTTTAAAGTGATCAGCCTATGGCCGTATTTGTCTCCCCTCCTTGGTAATCAGATTCCCTTGAACATCTTTTATCGCTTTCATCATCTGGGTTGATCTCTTCTCATATAGAGACCTAGTTTTCTGATGTAATGTTCTGACGTCTGTTTTACCTGCCGCCTGCCTGCCTGCCTGTTCTGATACAGTTGTCGGCCAGTGTGTTGCAGAATTGTCTTTTGTCTTTCCTCGTGATCTTCTAAACTTCTTTATTCAGTGTGATGTGCATTGAAATCAGCTTCTCCTGCTGTTCGCCATCTTTGCATTCAGTCATCTTCTACTTCACCATCCTCCTCTCCTACCTTCTATTAGCTTCCAGATAGGTGTTCGTGGAGAGTCATTCCTAGTCTTGTCTATTCTCATCTCTTCTTTCTTCCTAAAACGGTTGTATTCGTTGCTTCCTTGAACATTATCCACAGAGAGTTAGTTGGAATGTTCTTCCACGCAGATTTCCTCAGTGGTGCCACGTAGTGTCTCCAACCGCGCTCTGGTCTAATATGATCTGATCTGTTTGATAGTGAAGGTATCCCTTGTAGTTTTGTCCATCAGCTCAGCTTCTGTGTGTTGAACTTGAATTGTCGTCTATCTGCAGTGGTTCTGGAGGTTTTCAGCTTGACGTTGAGGGTTGTTTGAAGTAGATGATGGTGTGAGCCCACATCTGCTCCTCTTCTCGACTTCGTGTCCAGCAGACTATCTTCATCTCCACTTCCTTGAACAGCATTGAGATGAAATCTATCCGGTTTTTGGTGTGTTCGTCAGGTGAAGTTCATGTCACTGACCTTGTGTGTATTCTTGTGCTTATACACGCTGTCTCCAAACACCAAATCATTGAAGGCGTGGAATTCTGTGAAGGCATCTCTGCTATCATTCATTTCGCTGAACGAGAGCCTCTCGACCAATGAAGAGTTCTCTTGCAGTGTTTTCTGCTCTCAGTTTGACTTGCATTCGTATGGCCGATAAGGATTTTGATATCGTCATTCGGGATGTTGTCTAGTGCTGTTTGAAGTTGTCTGTGGAAGTTTTCCTTCTTCTCTTCCTCCGCGTTGTTTGTAGCACTTTGTGTAGCATTGGATGATTGTAACCTACCTTCTTCCCTTCATTTCGTCTTTCTAAGTTGCATCTTGTTGGTATAATCCTGCAGCGAGTGATTAGTACCCACTGCATTAAGACACTTGGTTGCCAGTGGTGATATCATGACAGCCGCTCGCTGTCTCAGGGTGGTTGGAGTTGTTGTCTGGATGACCAGATGGGAGTAGATTATTGAATCTTCAGTTGACAATGTTGACAGTCCACATGCATTGCATCTGCTCTTTCAGATTTCCATCACTTCTCTACCATGTCTTCTCACTCCGTTGGCTGCCTGGGCAGCCTTCCCTGTCTAGTACATTGTAGGGACTTTCCATGTACTCATTCTTATTCTTGCTTACATCGAGAGAGAACACATCATCTCTGGCTGGCTGACTGGCTTCCTTATGTCTTTCACCAGCCGGCTGTGTCATTTCGCCCATCAGATTTCAGAGAAAAACAAGTTTGTTTAATGTATTTTTTGTATTTTCAATGTTTTTCTTGTTCGTTGAAGTTTCTGTAGGAGTTTGATTGGGTTTATTTTGGTGTAGGGTCGCTAGCCCTGCGCTTCCTCTTTTATCTCGCTTGGGACAGACTAGAGAAGCCATCAATCTAGTAAATTAGTTATACCGAACAAGCGTTCTAACAATTTTTTTACAGTTCACTTTCAGTGCTTTTTCAAGAACAACTTCAATTGGACATATGTTTATCACGATTCCTGACACTTTTGCCACGTATCCAGAAATATATGAAATGAATACAGAACAAACTTCATTCAATTCATATTTTCACACATCATTAAGCTCTATAAGTGTTAAAAATTTGCAGAGTTTAGGTAGGTTTATTCATCCTGTGTTGTGCTCAATATTCTACATAATAATGGGATATTTCTTCTATGCAAAATATAAGTTTTTATGATGACTGTTGTTTCCAGCGTGTCCACACATTAAATTGTATTTACATATGTCGGTGAAACTTGTCCAAATCAAATTCTCAGATTATGGAATATGGTTACAGATATCGTAGAGAAAAACGCGAATGTTGTATGTTACACCTCTCCATTGATCTGCTGTAGATGGGAAAAAAATAGAAGCTTCGGTCGCGTTATGAACCATCGAGCACAATAGCTCGTAATCTTTCCACTAAGTAGTATCAAGTTTCAATGTAAACGGTGGTGGTGGTGGTGGCAAGTCTGAAGTCAAGCAATTAATTTCAGAGCTCTCCTTCAAAACCTGATCTATATGTCTTCAGGAAGTAAAACACACCCCACACTGATATACAAAAAAATGTAGAAACCATTTATTATCGTCTACTTTTAAAACGTGCGTTGGTGGCACAGTGGTTAGGACTCTCGCCGACCATGCACATGGTCCGGGGTTCGATCCCCTGCCGACGCACACCCGATATCTATGGTCGGCCTGCAAAATTTGGGCTACCGATATCCATGCTGAAAATTCCATACTTGTACTGAAAATACGGTGTGGCATCAAGCTGTAATAAAAATAAAAATTTTAAAAAATCAGAGATTTTCATTTGTGAAATTGTTTCAATGAAAGTTGAAATAAATCAGTTTCCTGAGTCTATAACAAAACACTCTACATAAACTGTTAACAAGAAATGCGTAGACAGTTAGTTATACAAAAGTCTGTTTCGGCATAATTGACTCGAATAAAAGTCAGTTGATAAGTAGTTTTTTTTCTTTTTCCTTCACATTTCCCAGTGGAACATAGGGCTTCAAGCTAGTGGCTTGAAGTTTCTGTAGCAGTGTTTATTTTACAGGATGGGGTTGCTAGCCTCATGCCCAACCTTTCCTCTTCACCAGCATTATTTCTGGCTTAGCAAGGTAAAGGAGTGCGTCGGCCGGGGATCGAACCCCGGACCATGTGCATGGTCGGCGAGCGTCCTAACCGCTATGCCACCGACGCAGAACAAGGCGTATCTGCAACCTCGAAGAAACTCATATCCCTTATGAGATTTGAACCCGCATCACCTAGTGCTGTAATCAGAGACATTACCACTGAGCTATTCGGGCTCTTTAAAATGAATTTAGCGCCAATGATTTTGTCAGGAAAAATGATGAAGGCTTCACAAATAACACATTCATATGGAGCGTACCTGAATGCTGAAGTAACTCTGGTGTGAAAATAATCATTCTGAAAACCTCCTAGTCACATTATCGCCGATGAAGACTGGCATTTTTCAGGTTAGGCCTTTTCGCTCTTCATGTTGTCTGAAGACGGAATCATGCGGCACTATGTGAACAGATATAGAAGCGCCTTTCACTCTGACCCAGTGAATTCTCTATACATTTTTTATGACCATGATTTCTAGTGACAATACAGCATTGAGAATGTGTTTCACTTAAACAAGTTATCTCTAACTGGCTTACAGAGTATGACGCGTATTCATTCGCTTTCAAATTGTTTGTCTACACAGCTAGCAGCTGCACTATGTGTGTATTTGTAATTGATCTTTTAATTTTTAATTTTCATTCTAGGACTATATGATACTTCTCTTTCGATATCCAATCGATCAGTTCGTTTGACAGCTTACATTCAAATTTCAACGAGAAGTCTTCCTACTGAAAGGTTCGAAGCTAGGATCGAACCAACCGGAATGAATTTGACCACAGGAATCTGTGAAAGCGCAGGCTATAGATATTCCAATTACGTAAATGTAGGATATTCTAAAAATAAATTTATCTAACTTAATTTATCTAGGTATCACAGTGTTCAATGGTAGTAGGTGATATTGAATTCATGGATCAACTCGAAATGGTTAAGTATTTCAACGTTCAACTTATAATGCCTTATTTAACATCCGGTTTCTTTACTTTAAACTCACTTTCAATTACTTCTACATATGCTGAAATATATCATGTGGAGTATTTATACGTTGACAAGGATAATTCCAATGCAATTAGAAATGTGAGTACATTATGTGTAATTTTTTTTACAGCAACTCTCTATATGTCTGAATAAAACCACCTAATTATTATAATATTATTATTGTATCCTTTAATTCCTACAGTAAAAATAGGGCTTCAGCCGCTCGTCTCCATTGCGTTCGGTTCTCTACTAGAGTCTTCACCTGGCTTCATGTCTGCCCACACGCCTTCATCTCCTCTTCACATCACCTCCTCCAAGTCACCCTTGCACTGACGACCAACTCGCCGGTTCCCTTTCGGGTTCCACTCGAGCAGTGGCTTGTCTAGTGATGTCACTCACTTGATGGTTTCCTCAGAGTATGGCCAGCCAATCCATCTCCATTTCTTCCTGCCTATTTGTTTCACAATCGGTTCCTGCTGTGTTGGTTCGCTCATTGCCAGAGATCTCTGTTGCTGATCTTTTCTTCCCGGCCATCCGATCTTGAGTGGTAGTGAGCGAAGACAACTGTTAATGAAGGTGTGTAGTTTGTTTGAGATGCTCTTTATGACGCGCAGTGCAAGTCTCTGATCCGTATAGTAGCACCACCTAATAAAAAGATTAAATTCTGCATATGAGATGAGGTGCAATTCACTGGAGTGGTGTGCATGTAAGGCAGCTAACTCATGCCATTTGATTAACAAATAGGTTAAAGCTATTCTGCATAGTTTTCAAGTGAAATATGGTATAATCGCAGGTATGTGTTATGTGGTGTCTGTGGCTTTCTGGCAGAATGTTTGTCAACCATGCATGTAGTTTGGGGTTCGATCTCAGTTCGATACACTACCCCATTACCTCTCTAAGCCAGTAATATCACTGGTAATGAAAGAAAGTTGGGCATTAGGCCAGCAGCTCCATCCCGTAAAAATAAACACCACTGATACTGAAACTTTATTGCTCTAGCTTGAAGGCCGATTTTTCACTGGGAAATTAAAAGAATAAGAAAAAAAAGTGTTACATGAAACTGTGAAGGACTTACATGGAAATTTCATTATGGGTAAATTTTGTTTTGATAAAGTCTCACAGAGTTATACAGTAATGTTTACTGATGACCACGTTTCGAGCACAATTTATCACTGCTCATAATCATATCAAGGTAATCACACGACTTCCTAAATTCATTTATATAGTTCCATTGTTTTTCACTTGATTTTCACTTGATTTGATTGGTAGTAATATTTTCTATATTTCGGGTATGAGTGATGAATCATTCCTATTGCCATGTGTTGGGTGTAGATTCGATGAACAAGGATTCAGTAATCAACCTCTCTCTTCACCTACCTAGATTACTTTTCAGAATTTTAACCCTCTCCCACCCTATTGTGTGGTAGTGTACTAATGCATGCATTGCAATTGCTGAGCTTTTTTCTAAATTACTTATCTTCTCCGGGTCAACCATTCTGACCTTAGCTAAATTCTTATGTTCTGACAATCTGACTACCCCTGACCTACTAGTTTGACCTATGTAGTTGAGCTAACTCACATCCATTGCAAGGTATTTTGTAAATTATATAATTTTGTCTAATTGGGTCAACTGGGTCCTTTAACCTACAGAGCTTGCCCTACCTGAGTGAGTTTGTAGATTTAAATGCCACCCTAATTCCTGCTTTATTGAGAATCCTACGTAGGGTCTCAGATGTCCCCTCTTTATATGGTATAACTGTAGATGACTAATATTCTCTCTTATTTATGTTATTATTACTAGTTTCACAATTCTTTTTATTTTTCTTTTGGCCTTTCTCAATCTTCCTAATGAATTTTAAAGGATAGTTATTTAACACCAACATCCTTGTTCATCGAATCTACACCCAACACATGGCAATAGGAATGATTCATCACTCATACCCGAAATATAGAAAATATTACTACCAATCAAATCAAGTGAAAATCAAGTGAAAAACAATGGAACTATATAAATGAATTTAGGAAGTCGTGTGATTACCTTGATATGATTATGAGCAGTGATAAATTGTGCTCGAAACATGGTCATCAGTAAACATTACTGTATAACTCTGTGAGACTTTATCAAAACAAAATTTACCCATAATGGAATTACACTCTACCACAGTGCACAAGTTTTATTCTTATATCAATAATATCAAATGGAAACTTTGCTCAAATCATCCATTCCATCCTTTAAGACATTCTCCATTCTCTTTAGGTGGTAATAGAATACTTGAAATATTTAAATAAAAGTATTAGGAAGTGATAAAACTAAGGCTGTTAGCATATAAAATAATAGTGAGTGAAATTGAATCCGCATATACTTACATATATAAATCATTCACGTAATGGTTCTGGCATGATCAAGTCAAAAACTACACTATATCTGCTGTATTCACACCGATATTCAGTATATTTCATTGTGTGATGAGATAAATTCATGGTCATAGTTTCTAGAGTGATACATATCTGTATTTTCTTAGATCAGCAAAGTTGGACAGTCTATGCTTACTCAACCTGATTCTATTTTGACAACTTTACACTGACAAACATAAACAGCAGGAAGAGATTCAGTGCAGCAACAACAGATGCTTGTCTGAATGGCCTATTGTAACAACAGAAGACAAGGGCCAAGCAACAGATGATTTATTAAGGAAAATCAACACATATTTATAGATTTTAATGTATATTATTGTAGATTATTGTTAGTAGAAAGTACAGTCGTTTGATTGGTTGTTTCTCACAGAAAGTTAACCTTGCATCTCTTTGTGGCTGTGTCAGATCATCGACATGCTAACTGTATCCGCCTACGCAAAGCCTTTGTTCTCATTTTCTCACCACCAATATTGGGGACATACAAACATTGACATCAATTACTCTGTCTACTAACTTTGGCTAGCAGCCAGCTCTCACCACACTACCACATGTGTCTAATGACATTGGAAAGTATGTGTAATGAATTGAAACAGTATAAATGCATGTGATAAGAGAATAGACTTGTGACAGTGTGACCTAACACACACACACACACTTTAGTCAAACAGAAGATATTGTCTAGTGAAAAAGATCCGCCAGCCTATCACATAATGTTTGCCTTTCAACATTTATTTCCACAACAAAATAACTCAACTTTCAGGTTCTACTTTTGACAGTGGCTTTATTTTGCTGTCTTTTTTTTAATCAAAACTTATATATCCTATCTTGCAGATTAGACTTATTTCAGAATACAATGTGCAAAGTTCAAATAGACGGAGAGTGGGAGCAAACACACCCCTGGGTTTTTTTGAAAACAACAAAACTTCATTGAGTGATACTTATAATTTCAGAGTTGGGATCAAGTTTTTTTTTAATGCCGCCCTTAAAGTAGGCGATCTAATCAGTATAAGATTTCAAGTTACTGCATCTTCGACAAGTTTGCCTAGTGTACAGAAAAATGTCCCAATAACAAATATAAGAATGCCACCCACTATCACACCGGTAAGTTTACTATGTATGTTCACTTTTAACACAACTTGAATTATTTAATTGGTGGATGGTGACTAGCAGTGGAATCCAATCCAGGATGCGCATTTCGTCCTATTTGGGACTCGTTAGCTGGATGTACCTGCATTTCTCAGTGAGTGATGATGTTCCCACTGAGGCTCGAACCCAGTGCCCACAGTTTCCAACGCCAAAGCGTTATCCACTAGACCACTTGGGCCACGAGAGCCACCCCGGCTCTTGTGCAACGGGTCATATTGATTTATTTGAATTTTAGATTTTTCCCGTCGATTGATTGGACCGAAGTGCTCGGTCTCAGGTTGACATGTCGGCTTCTTGAGCAGATGCTTCGACGATGTCTGGGCATTTAATTAGTATTTAATTGGTGGATGGTGACTAGCAGTGGAATCCAATCCAGGATGCGCATTTCGACCTAAAATTCAATTAAATCAATATGACCCGTTGCACAAGAGCGGGTGGCTCTCGTGGCCCAAGTGGTCTAGTGGATAACGCCTTGGCGTTGGAAACTATGGGCACTGGGTTCAGGCCTCGGTTGGAACATCATCACTCACTGAGAAATGCAGGTACATCCAGCTAACGAGTCCCAAATAGGACGAAATGTGCGTCCTGGGTTGTACTGCTAGCCACCATCCACCAATTAAATACTAATTAAATGCCCAGACATTGTCGAAGCATTTGCTCAAGAAGCCGACATGTCAACCTGAGACCGATCACTTCGGTCCAATCAGTCGACGGGAAAAATCTAAAATTCAATTAAATCAACTTGAATTATGTTCCATTTTATCATGCATGAATCTTTCCAACTGACTGAACTGAATCACTTCTCTTCGCGAAACACTTGATTGTCAATGTAGTTTAATATTTGAAATAAGTTAAGTTTTCCTCCACACACACACACACTACTGACTATGTTTCACGTCAGGCGAAAAAAACAAACAACGGCTACCATCAGTTATCATAGCTAACTGCAGCACTTTCCTTGATGAAATGTTTCTTTTATTAACTAACTTTGAAATAACTCAGAAATAACTTGTGTGAAAGGATTTTATGAGAGTAATCTTGTCACTATTTCCACTGAGTGAGGATGCTGAACATGCCTTAAATTCAATTATTTGTAAATTCAATATTTTCTCACATTTACGTGGAAGGAAGCTTTATATTTTGTTTAATTCGAATGGTGCATGTAACTTATTTCATTATTCTGTAGTCACAGTAAACCAGAAGTATGGACTTCAGACTCTGATTATGTAGTTGTTTTCATAACCATTGTTGATCTGATATGCCTCATACAATATTATAGACATGAGGCATACATTTCAGCCTGGTACGCAACACTTCTTCTCTCAGTCTTTCACTCCTTCAATCTCCAAGTTTGTTTACAAGAATGATATTCTCCTTAAGTGCTTTGCATCAAAATGTGTGACTCCACTAAACGTTATGATCAGTATAAGAGTGGACTCTTCTCACTGTTAATATATATGTGTAAGACTTGGGCACTGTGGCAGTATGTAATTCCATATTAGTTTGTTTATTAGATGTATCACACAGTGAAGAAACAGTATTATTATTTACTGGATGACAAAGTTTCGAACACAGTTTATTATTGTTCATAATCATATAAATTGTAATTACACGACTTCGAAACTTGAGTTTTATAGTTTTCCTTATTCTTTCCTATTTGTCGTTGGGTGAGTAGAATTCTCCAGATATCTGCGACAGCTGATGAATCATTCCTATTACCTGTATTTGCAGATGATTCGATAAACAAAGCTTCTGTTATCAATCTCTCCTTCCACCCTGATGTTATTTTAGATATTAAAACTGTCATCTTATCCCATCATCCTATTGTATGGTTGTGTGTAATTGTATGTGGCAAGTGCTATAGCTGAACTATTGTCTAGATTTCTTATCTTATTCGGGTCAACTAATCTAGATTTTACTAGGTTTATATGCTTCACTAGTCTGACTGACCCCATTCTACTACTCTGACCGATGTATTTGACCTGACAGTCCTCTCTGGCAGAGTATAAGATAAACTAAATTATTTTAATTGGCTCCACTGACAGGATCCTTTAATCGACAAAGCTTATTTCTAATTGAGTTTGTAGGTGGTTTGAATGCTAGCCACTTTTATTCCTGCCTTGTTAAGAATTCTGTGTAAGGTTTCCGAGGTTCTTTCCTTGTATGGAATTAATACTGATGATTTAGATTCCTTATTGTTGGTGTTGTCATTATCTTGTGCATGTTTCACGTGCATGTCGTCATTAATATTACTATTATTATTATTATTATCACTATCACTAAAATCATTATTTATTTTATTTCTACACTTCCCTACATACTTTCTGACTAATTTATCGAGGTAATTATTAAGTTTCAAGGCTTCTCTTATATGTATCACTTCCTACCTTAGATTTTCCTTGGTACTACTTAGTTTTTGCGCTCTACTATTTAAATATCCCACCAATTCTTTTTCCACTGACATAAATTGGGATGATCGGAAGTTAAAATATCTGTTTGAATGTGTGGGTTTCCTGTAAACCCTAGTGTTCAGCTTCCCATCGTATTTCTTTTTACGCTACAATCTAACACTGCAAGCTCCCCTTTCTTATTTTCCAATTCATAAGTGAATTGAATTGCCTCCGCCCTTGAGTTTATTATTATTATTCCCTTGCGTTCCAAGTGTAACATGAAGCTTCAACAACATATCTTCACTTTGTTCTGTTTTCTGCCGTCCTCTTCAGCTGAGTCCATGATTGACCAAACTCTCTCATCTTTTCCTCACATGATCTCCTCCATGTCACCTTCACACTGACGACCGACTTGTCGATTCCCATTGAGATTCCACTTGAGGCATTGTCTGGCGTGCGATGTCATTCTGCGACCTCAATCCATCCCCACTTTCTCCTTTATATTTGTTGAGCGGTCGGCTCTTGGTTGGTTAGTTCCCAGAGAGAGAGAGAGAGAGTTTCTTGTTGCTAACTCTTTCTGGCCATTTGATCTTCAGTATGGAGCCAGCCAACAAAGGAGGCACATGTTAACAAAAGTCTGTAACTTGTTGGAAATCCACTTCGTGACATTCAGTGCAAGTTTCTGACGCACAGAGAAGAAGCGATGACGGACTGACTGACTTCACATTTGTGTTCAACAGAATCCGAATCTCGCTGTTTATGCTGAGGTGGAGTGCATAAGATTTGCAAACTGGTATCAGTTTGATGAAGACGTATCTTGCCTGCACGATGCATTCTGGCTGTCTGGTTTTGACATCTTCATCCGTTCCGACTGCCTGCAGTTGAAACGATGCTTCCCAGTTAATTGAAGGAGGTAACCCCTGGTAAATCTCTCCCGTTGATGGTGATTGGTGCTGGCTGTTGTTGTTGCTATCGCTGTTCGTTGATCATCTTCATCACTTCAATCTTCTCTTTATTCACCTGAAGTCATGTATTTGCTGCTGACCTCTTGCACCAATTTGTTGGTTTTCGTCTGAAAGTCTTCGTGTTTGTGTGACACTACACATAAATCATCGATGCACAAAATCCAGGTCTCTAAGAGTCTTCATATCGGACAGTGCAGCGTATTTCTGTCTTCTCACTGCCCATGCACAGTCTGACGCATAATCCAGTCCACCACAATCAAGAATATCATCGGTGATAACAGCCAGTCTGTTTCGTCTTACTCCCGTGTTCCCTTCGAAAGCCACACTGAATTTTCCGTAGTGGATCACTTGACACATGGCATTGTCGCATAGCTGTTGGATGGATTTGATAAGGATTTGTGCATTGCATCCCATTGTGTTGAAGTAGTTTCCAAATTGATTCTCGTTCAACGGTGTCATGGGAAGGCATTTTTGAAGTCGATGATGTTGAGATAGATAGAGGTTTGACTGCCATTCTATTTTCCGTTCCGTGATGATGATGATGATGATGTGTAGAGTAGCCATTTGATCAGCACATGATTTGCCTTTCTTGAATCCATCCAGCTTATTTCGGTGTGTGGTGGAGTTCTGCATCCAGTGCGTCTTGCATTCCCTCCAGGATGACGTAACTTAATATTTCTCTTGGCGTGTAGAAGAGCATTATTACAAGCCCGTTCCTGCACGAGTATAATTCTATCTTCTTTTCCAGTTTGACGAGGAACCCCTTCTTTCAATCAGTAGGAACCTTTCCTTCCTTCCCTCCGAACCTTTGCAATAATGGTGTGAGCATATCAACTGCAGTCTCTGCGTCCGTTTTCAACGCTTCGAAGGTGAATTCTATCTGACGCTGCTGTCATCCTAACTGACGTTCATTAATTTGATCGCATTCAGTATTTATGCTTTTGTTGGATGATTGGTGTCTACTGGTAGGCAGTTCCATGCGTGCTCTGGTTGTATTTCTGGGCGAGTTGCAGATGATGGTCGATTCAAGAGTCCTTTAAAGTGATCAGCCCATTGTTTGATTTGTTCCTCCTCCTTGGTGATCATTTTTTATCATCTGAGTGGATCTCTTTCCGGATAGAGACATGGTTACCTGATATAGTGTCCTCATGTCTCTTTTGCCTCCGCCTGTTCTGCTTCAGTTGCCAGAGTGTCATAGAATGGTCGTTTGTCTTTTCTAGCACTCTTCTTCACTTCTCCATTTATTCAAGGCGATTTGCATTGAACTCAGATTCTCTTTCTGTTCTCCATCTTTGCATTCAGTCATCTTTTCTTTCACCATCCTCCTCTCCTCGATTCACTTCCAGGTATCCGTTTACAGCCTTTCCTTGTCTTGTCTCTTCCTTCTTCCTAGAACAGTTGTACACGTTTCTTTAAATATCGCTTTCGGATAGTTCCAGTGTTCTTCCACACAGATTTCTTCTGTCTTTTCGACGCCGTGTCCAACGGACTATCTGTGCCTCCACTTCCTTGAGCGGCATTGAGATGAAATTTGTCTGTTTTGTGGTATGTACGTCAGACGAAATCCATGTCGCTTTTTGTATATCCTTGTGTTTGTACATGCCCCCTCCGATCACCAAATCGTTGAAAGAGCGGAATTCTGTGAATAATTCTCCGTTCTCAGTCGTTTCTCCCAGAGCCTCTCGACCCATGATGAGTTCTCTTCCTGTATTATCTGCTCCTAGTTTGGCATTCATATCGCCCATAAGGCTTTTGGTGTCACCATTTGGGATGTTCTTAATTATTGTTTGTATTTTTCTGAAAAAATTCCTCCTTCTTTTCTTGTTCCGTGTTGTTTGTAAGTGCGTAGTATTGTATAATTGTTACCTTCCTTCCTTCCTTTGGAGTTGAATCTTGCTGTCATGATCATGGATGAATTTTGGTTCCCATTGCATTAGGGTTTTGGCTGCTATTGGTGACATCATGATCGCTATTCCCTCAGTGTGTTCGTGGTTATATAATACTATACTGGAAAACTCTATTTGATTAGGCAACATACAGTATCACTGAATGGTTAAAAAATGTGAATCCTTTGATATGCTTTGTGCACGAAACGTCATCTAGTTATTCACACTGCATCATAGTGCAATATATCAAATAAAGTTATTCAACATGTAATTGTGTCTCAGAATATGGTTGAGTGCTTCGATTTCATCCTATTCACTTAACCTGACAATTACGTGAGGCAGGTCAGAGTGTTTTTTCCTGGTAATTCAAGTCATATTTAGTTTGGCTTCTCACCTAATAAGAAAGTAAATAAGATGAAAGTCAGTAGGAACGAGGATGTTGAAAAGAAAAGTATTGAGAATTGTAACTTAACAATGTTCAACTAAAACTATTTCGGACCACTTCTCACATCATTATTATTTGCTTTGTTTGTATGATAGAGTTATTTAATGCCTCTTACTTATTTTACCTCACTCTATTTTCATCTAGCTCTCCAAATATCCTATAGTTATCCTTAGAAAAGTCGAGCCACTCCTTTCACAACCAATGATGAGATTTACAGCCATTCTGGAAGTTCGTGTGAGATTCATGAAGGATTTTCTCTACAGTCCAGTCGTTATTCTCTTGAATACAACGGCAGGATCACTATATCAACAACTTTTATTTACAATGGGTGATTTATTAGATACCATGACACCTACAGGCTTGAGTACTAGTTTTTCAGCGTAAGTGAAAATGAAAATAAATGATTCATATACTGATCACATTCACTGTAGATGTTTCCAATTTTCTTATCTTCAAAAATTTTAATTCCTGTAGTGTTCCATATGCTAATATTTTATTTCACAATCAACAATCTGAAAATATTTCAAGCATGAAACAACCCTTATTTCACTGTCATATTTTGAAAGGTTACTTTTACTCGGATTTCATAAAAAGCACGCAGTGACGTGTAAGGTGTCAACCTATTAGCCAACCTTGTTGACGAAAAACATTTAATTAGATTGAAAATCCCCATTGAGTCATATGAAAAAGAGAAGACATTCAGCGAAGAGACTCTTTTCGGCGAATTCATTCACATAGCTGTACAATCGCATTTATATATAAATATTTGTGTGTGTGTGTACATGAGGTTTGTCAAGTTTAGATAATTGATTAGTTAATACAAGAATGATGTAGTATAGAGACAAAGTTAATCAGACAGCAACTAAGGTAAGACTGAGTTAAAAAACTAGATGACGTAATATAATTGGCTAAAATGTTACAACTTAGGTCAGGATAGCAACAGAGGTAATTACAGGTAGAGATTAAGTAGAAGTGAGATTGAGTGAATAAGTTGGATGACGTAACATGAATGACTAGAAGCTGAGGGTTGTTCAAGTCAGTAACAGTGGTAGTGGGGTGTAGAGATTGAATCGGGTGGGGGTAGAGAACAAGAAAGTTGAGAATGTAAAATGTTACAATTGAGAAGACAAAATAATACTAATGAAGAGACAGAAAAAAAAAAAAGATTAGGTAGAATTTACATGTCGGCTAATAAGATAGATTACGTCCATTGCAAGTGTAGCGATTGAACGAACTTCTTCTGTATGCAGAGTTCAGGACTTAGCAAGTGAATCGCCATTGCTTCTGCAGTTTGAAGAAGCCTGATTCGTACACCTTTAGGGAGACCACCTCTTACTCTGTAGACGACTTTGAAGTTTGTTTGCGGTGTAGCTTGGTGTCCGGATTCTATCAGATGTTCTAAGATGGAACTGAAAAACATTTAACTTCAGACTGGCAGAGCTTTTTAAGTTATTTAAAGCGTTCCATCCTATATCAGTCACACTGTATATATCCAATGTTTACATACATACATACAGTATAGGCGATCTGAATTCATCTGAGTAAAACTAGACAGTGTGTGTATGTCTTCTAAAGAAACTCTTCTAAGTGGCTATCATCTCCCTAATGTCGGCAGATGTCGCTTTTCGTATCCATCTTTAGAACTACCATATGTTAACTTTGTTTTTTTTGGCATGACTACCACCCCTCAGATAATTCTTCATCTGAGATATTTTCGTATTCGTGCGTCGGTGGCACAGTGGTTAGGACTCTCGCCGACCATGCACATGGTCCGGGGTTCGATCCCCTGCCGGCGCACACCCGATATCTATGGTCGGCCTGAATTTGGGCTACCGATATCCATGCTGAAAATTCCACACTTGTACTGAAAATACGGTGTGGAATCAAGCTGTAAATAAAAATAAAAAAATATAAAAAAAATAAAATAAAATTCAAGAGCTCTTACATATATACATAAACAACTCGCTCTTACTCTAATCCGTCGTCATCTCTTTCAAAAACTGACGACTGGGCAGTAATCTGAGAACAACACCCCAATAACGCAGTTGTATAATGTTATCTCAGAAAGATGCACTCACTCTTTCTCTTATCATCACTAATTTGCTGTCTAAAATTGACGACTCATCCTCTCCTTATATTCAGGTCTATGCTATCCTCCTTGCAAATACATTCCACTTAACTTTTGATTGAATTTGTAGTTCAAAAAATATTGGTGAATAAATGCGTCTGAACTGACAGAAAGTGTCTCTGTATCCATTAAATACAGTCATATGCGCTGTATGGAATCAAAGATTATAACTCTAAATGAGTGTACATGTCGATATGTGTAAAGTTTTCTAAGTAAACTCAAACTCTGGTAAAATAAAAAATAGTTGGAAGTTAGGCAATTTTAAAGACACACCAATCGGCAGTTATGTACAACTTATATTGCTTTTAATTTCAGTTGTTGTGCAAGCTAGATGATGCTGTCGAATTCAATACAATATAGGCGATAAGTGCTAAAGCCCATGATTGCTTAGAACACTTTCAATAAAAAAAATGAAATATTTCCTGACTATAGTTTTACACTTTATTCTATTCATCTTTATAGAAGTGTAGGCCGAACAACAATACACTCAGCATACTATAATGAGACGTGCAATGATGGTCGTTGTGAAGTGGCCGTCCGTTATTTCCTATACCTAGGCAGTACTCCCACAGTTCTAATCACTTCGGTAGTCTCGTTTGGTTCATTGAGTGTTGTCAAGACAATAAATATTACACCTCAAGTCTACAATGCCAGCTTTAAAACGGTATGTTCTGGACTTCTTTTACTCTTTATTGCATTCACTTTACATATATTTGTCTATGATTAATAAGTTGACAAAGTAATGTGGGAAATTTATCATGAAATCAAAGTTCGGAACAATAAGAAGTTAGCAGAAAGAATCGTCTAGAGTGGTCTATAAAGCCAATTGGTTCACTGAAACTGTGTTCAATTTGTCCGTACACATTTGCTGGGTTAATTAAAGTATTAAGGGATATTTAGAAGCAACTTAGTATTTTTGATAGTTTATAGAAGCCATAAAATGTATGAGAGAATTTCCTGTTCAGAGGTTACGATCCCGGTGTTTCAGCTCATTTCAGCCTAGATTTCGTCATAAATCAAAACGATTTAAAACAAACCACTGCAATTCATGTTGGTTTCTCCATGATTTAGACATCGGTCTCAATAGTTCAGTATCTGGTGTTGATTTGTGGAGAAAATCAAATTGATAAGAATCGGATGCACACAAACCAAACTTAGAATATTAATGCACAGCTCATTAGTACCTGACTTAACAGTGGATATCTTGCAGTTCTAATGATAAGTCCTGATTGGTGTTATCATTATTATTACTATTTGTTTAATCCCTTTGCATTTCTGATGAAACATAGGGCTTCGAAGTTTTTTAGTAGCAGTGATATTATCTTTTACAAAGTGGGATTGCTAGTTTCTCACTAAACATTCCCGGTCTACTATCGGGTAATTGAGGTTTGGCTGCACGCCAGGCGGGGATCAAATTGTGGAACACATTCGTGGTTGGTGAGCACTGGGCTGACGACAGATAGTCACCGATTACACTGAATTTTGGTAATTTTATATTCTGATGAATTTGTGATAGCACATGGTCGGAGATTTATTAACTTGGATGACAAAAAGATAGTCAATGTTTCCTGGCCTTCATTAGCTGTCTATCTGATGTCGGTTTGTTATGAAGTCCGCTTCGGCATAATAAATCTCGTGAAAGAGCGGTTATCATTTCACATACTATGAGAAGTCAACTAGTGAAATGCAACAAACTTTAGCACAACAGAGTTATTTCCCTACTCAATCAATCAATCAATCAATCTCATCTTTGTTCACTGTCGAGCCAAATTCAAAATTAAACAAAGTTATGATCAAAAGTAACACAGTTTCTTCACTGTGATTTTAGTAGAAGCGTTGAAATATAGAGAAAATGAATTAACGGTAGAATAACGGAATATGTATACCTTTAACTTCGGAACTTGCATGACATAAGAATCCGTTTGAACAGTATGCATTACTTATATACGCACTTTTTATTACCATAGCTTACATCAGTAAGAAAGTGTTGTTGTGGCCTACACTTATTAAGTAGTTGAGAGAGAGATAGTGAGACAGAAATAAATTCCAAACCACACAGCTGAAAATCTTCGACCTAACTACACTATTCTACTCCTTTGCTATGAAAACACTGTGAAAATCAGCTATGATTATAAGGCCTGCATAAATGCGAGTCACTATAATGGAAATCAAAATTAAAAGTTCATTATAAATTATTTAAATTAATCCCAGCGTGTTAAGAAAATCAAAACAAGATTTTTCTGAACGTTTCGCTGTGTAAGCCACAGCTTCTTCAGCAGATTTATTCCGAATTTTTATTAATCATCAAAATATATAGTCAAAAATTTTACATACATTCAAGTCAGTTTATTTGAAGGTCATTTGTCTATGGACATTTTTACCAATAGAAAATATGTAAGCAGTCATCACATATTTTTGTAATGACTAATGTCAAGTTGTTGTTGTGTTCAGATGAAGGTCAGAGTGAATGAACATAGTCTATGCACGAAACGTCCACCTAGAAATGAAGTAGAACTAAAAAGTCTAGAAAAAAGATCGGCTATAGCAATGCATGCTATAGAAAGCGGACATAAGATTGATTTCGACAATGTCGAAATTCTTGGAAGAGGATTTCATTCACATAAAGAAAGATTGACTTCTGAAGCCTTGCACATCTTAACCACATCGAATGCAGTGAATAGGAAGGATGGGATAGACTTATCACCTATATGGCAAACTCTTATGAAGCAAGACAAATGAAAAAAAAATCAATCAGCACTCTATGAGCCTCCATGACCTTTTAAAACATATAGGAGTTGTCAGGTGACTCGACAGCTGACAACTCCAGTAGGTCGAATAAAGCAGCTCAATCTTCAGAAAGAAGGCAAAGCAATAAGTTCGACAGGGTGCTTCTACTAAAATCTAATCCTAAACACCATAATTTTGAAAATACGTCTAATCATAAAATTCTAGATACTAACAGTTTGAACAGACATGAAGGCGTGATGTTAGCTGATGCATAGGAAATTCTTATTAATAAATAAAAAATGGATATGTATCACTAATTATTAATACTTGGTCAAAATTCTCGACTGTCCATATCTTCTTATGGAAACGTTAAGAAATGTTTTACAACTGTTTACCCACACACACATACACACTCTGTTTAATGTGTTTAACAAAGGTAGACCAATATTTGTAAGTTCGAGGTCAAATTTTGATCACAGCTCATAAAATTTTGTTTACTATACTTGTTGATACTTTTTTGAATGACTCATGATTAGACAAATGTTTACAAATCAAGTGATGTTCCTTTTTATATATAAACCTATGTTATGTTAATTTCGATTAATTTCCCTGAAGAAGTTCGGACCAGACTGTCGAACGAAACGTTGGAATTACTCATTTCAATCTCGCTGAGACTTTACAAATATAATTTTTTACAAATGTCTACTTCTCACTCGGCGCCCAAATATTTTAGAACTATTCTGTCAAATCTTGACGACAGTTCATTTGAATATAGGATCATGTTTATCATATATGAATTCACGTATTTTCCATATGACAAATAACATACATACACACACACTCATACAAAACTAATCTATACAAATTAACTATACAAGAGTGAACACAACAACAACTTGACATTAGTCATTACAAAAATATGTGATGACTGCTTACATATTTTCTATTGGTAAAAATGTCCATAGACAAATGACCTTCAAATAAACTGACTTGAATGTATGTAAAATTTTTGACTATATATTTTGATGATTAATAAAAATTCGGAATAAATCTGCTGAAGAAGCTGTGGCTTACACAGCGAAACGTTCAGAAAAATCTTGTTTTGATTTTCTTAACACGCTGGGATTAATTTAAATAATTTATAATGAATCAATCTGACTCGGCGCTCAAATTATTTCAGGAAGTTCGTAACACCTACGGCCTGGAAACCTATAATCAAAATTAAAAGTGTTTTCAGTGAGAGCTGTGTACTAATATGAGAAGGTCAATTAATTCCAGCCTTCATCGGTTACGGTGAATGATACTTTCAAGTGTTGTCCATTTATTCTCATATACAGCACTAGTTGATAAGCAAAGAAGCTAATGCGTTATTTATGTCAAGATGTAGTGTTACATTCCAAGTTTCAGTATTCAAAAAGTGCTACTCGTATTCTCTAACGTGTTTCTCATAATCCAGTTTAACACAGACCTTATGATACTTTGACGCTGTATTTCACAAGGACTGAAATGGTGTATGTAGGTTTATATTGGAAATTGAAATTAATATCCATTACATATTGGAAGTTAATTTACTCCCTGATAACACTTTATGAATTTCTTCTTTTCTTTCAAGACGGCGATCCCGCCTCCAAATGTGGAGCTGGTCTCCTGTAAATCTCCACTTTTGAAAAATAAAGTTACCGCAAACGCCATAACACAATTGAGACTAGTCATCCCTCTCAGACCCTTTGTAAGACAGGACTTTTATTTAAGAATTTCAACGGATTTGACAAAGAGGTACATAATTCTACAACCAAGTACAATCCTTCCAGGCTCAGCGTTAAACTTTGTCAGCGTGACGGAGAAACATTCTGAAACGTTTTACTCGATTACTATAGGCAATGTTTTTTATGAAGGTTTGTTGATATATATATATATATATCTGTGACTTTGCAAATATCTTTTTGTTATTATTATTTTTTTTATATTCCTTCACGTCCCCAGTGGAACTTAGTTAGGGCTTCAAGCTAGAGGCTTAAAGTTTCTGTAGTGGTGGTGATTATTTTTACAGGATGGGTTTGCTAGCCAGTCTCATGCCCAACCTTTCCTGTGTACCAGCTGTTTTTATTACTGGCTTAGCGAGGTAATGGAGGAGTGCGTCGGTGGCCAGGTATCGAACCCCGGATCATGTGCATGGTTGGCGAGCGAACTAACCTCTGAGGCCACCAACGCACTATCTTTTTGTTATAATTATTTGTATTAGTAGTATTTTGCAATGACAGAATTACAGGAAATCAACCATCAACACAGAGAGAGAGAGAGAGGAATTTAGGAATTTGTATTCGGCTACATTATTTGTAATTCATATAATGAATATTAACAAACAACAACAAGTATTGAAACAATGCATTGATAGAAATTGTCAGTGACAACACTTTTGTATTTGTTCAAATGAACTTGTGAACTTGCGATCTTACCTTTGAGTTATCTCAGAACTGTTTCTCCTTAGGAACTTAAAGACAAAAATGGAGTACACATTTTGAGACTTATTTGGCTGAATATCTTCAAACATTGGTTCTCGACATTTACTAGCTATGAGGATGTTTACCTTCACATCTTGGCATGAACACATATTTCATGGATTGTTGTTATTTTCCCACCCGACTATAGGAACACTTTTCTATTTAGCTGAACTTCAGACACCAATTGGCTGGAAGATTTGTACGTCAGTCATTATGCTTCTTAATAGGATATAATTTGAAGTATTGTTGTGTCTACGGGGAACAGTTAAAAAATTGTTTTTAACATAGAATATTATTAAAAAATTTGATTTTTTTTACACATTTCCATTTTATTAGGCTGGAAGAAGGACACACCTTTAACATCATCCCATACAGCACAAAGCCTTATTTATATTTCCGTGAAAGAAAACTACACAGGCCCACTGAATTTTTCTTACATATTGACTACTGGCTCAACAAATATTTCTGGCAATTACATATTCTATACTGATACTCCTGTAGTAAGTTGGACACCATTGCTTATTTGCATCTGTTCTGTATTGTATTGTGATGGATTTCGCCTTCCTTAATTCCCTGAATATCTAGTAAAACTTCTATCGTTGTCTGGAAATAAAATCGAAATCAAATCGATCGTCAAGCGTTACAAGCTATCAAGATACATTCGGTTTTAATTAGAATATATAAAGGGAAATAGGAGAATGCGTCCATCCGCGTGAAGATGAAGTAGTTTGTTGTTATTATTACTTTGTGCATACAGAAATCACCATACCTGCATGGAAAGTCGAACTAATGTTGTATTGGAAAATGTATTGGTTGCAGACACTTATACAAGTAAACGAAATGAGTGAGTTGGAGTCAGATTACTAGTTGAAAGAAGATTGAGCAGTAGTTAAGAAAGGAATCTAGGTATCAGTCAATGATTCAAGTATTATTATTATTTCCTTTAATTCCTTGAGGAACATAGGGCTTCAGCCACACGTCTCCATTGCGTTCGGTTCTCTACTAGAGTCTTCACCTGGCTCCATGTCTGCCCACACACTTTCATCTCCTCTTCACATGACCTCCTCCAAGTCACCCTCGCACTGACGACCAACTCGCCGCTTCCCATTCTGTCGGGTTCCACTCGAGCAATGGCTTGTCTAGTGATGTCACTCACTTGATGGTTTCCTCAGAATATGGCCAGCCAATCCATTTCCATTTCTTCCTGCCTATTTGTTTCACAATCGGTTCCTGCTGTGTTGGTTCGCTCATTGCCAGAGATCTCTGTTGCTGATCAACTCTGGCCGGCCATCTGATCTTGAGTAGTATTGAGCGAAGACAACTGTTAATGAAGGTGTGTAGTTTGTTTGAGATGCTCTTTATGACGCGCAGTGCAAGTCTCTGATCTGTATAGTAGCACTGACTGACTTCACATTGGAGTTGAAAATCCGGATCTTATTTTTCATGCTGAGTGCTGTCTGTTGACCTCCACACAGACTTGAGAGTAGTGAAAGCTTGTCTTGCTTTTCCGATTCTTGCTTTCATATCCTCGTCAGGTCTGTCCGCCTGTAGTTGAAACGATGCTTCCAAGTTAGGTAGGTAAAAGAGGTTGTTTCTTTCAGGTTCCTCCCATTTATTCTGATTGTTGTCTGTTGTTGTTGTTGCTGTTGGTGTGGTTGCCCAGGAATCTTCATCACCCACGTCTGTTTTCTCTGTGTTCACCCGAAGTCGTATCTTCTCTGGATGCTTCTTCTGTCAACTTGTTGCTTTTCGCTTGAATACCTTCCAGTTTGTGGGAAATCAGACATTAATCATCGGCGAAGTCCAGATCCTCCAAGTTTTTTGTGTGAGTCCAAGTATGCAAAATGATTTGAAAAATTGGTTATTCTAAAGATCAACGCAAATTAGTGGATCAAATGACGCATAACAGAGCCTAAACTAATTCAACCACTCACAAATAATTGTGATCAGCTCCAGCTAGCTATTATAAACTTATGAGCTATTCTGTTGTTACTTCTGCAGTATCAAAGGGAGGTGGTTATAAGTGTCAAATCCATGCGATGAAGTCATACGATTACCTTCATATTAACCATGAATAAGAAAGTTCTCCAGAATATTTACTTGGTAAATTATACTTTCCCAATGTGTGATATACCCAACAAACACACAGAAATACACCTGAATTCCACCTTGTTGCCCACAGTCCTACTTTCATAGTAGAATTTTTAGAAACTTTTACAATGAGTACTGTGACACTTTCGTGGAAAAAGAAACAACAACAACTGAAACAGGTCACTTCGTAGCTGTGGACATTACTTTCATTGTTCATTAATTATTTTGTGGAGTTTTGAACTGATGGTAGGTAGTATTTTTAATCAACAGTGCGTATTTTGTCTTAGTCTACTTAAATCTGTTCACTTATGTAACGATTACTCTTATACATCTTCATTGAAATTTCAAATGACTTGTGAAGACAGAGATAAAGTTGATGTTTCAAAAAGTTGCTACGGCCAACCTGGTCTACAGACCAGCTTAAGGTGAATGTTATACGATTGTAATAAACCGGTGCATAACTTGATATGTCCTTTGTGAGACATAAGTATCATAACATTTTGTTGCTTTTTGGCTGTTAGAACAAGAAACTATGTTTTATTTTCTGCAGGTATTTCCAAAAAGTCTTAGTATCCAATATTCGCCAACTTTCACCGACCCAAATGGTTTGTATGGACATATGTGCAGTGGAACGACTTTCGAATTATCAGCATGTCATACATTGCGTGACAATAATTGTGCATATTACACAGCTTGGATTAACCGAATTTCTCCAGGAGTTGGGTCAATGAATGTGACAGGAATGTATTATTCATCATTAGATAGCGGTGTGTACCTTGCAGCAGGTTACCGTTTAAACGTGACTTATGTAAACGAGTACGTTATTTCGATGGTGTTTTCAGTTGTGTTATGCTTTTGTAATGTGAACATACAGCAGAATTCAGTTCTCCTTCCCATGGTCTCATTTCACATGAAGTTTGTAACCTGTTTGATGAACAGAATTCATTTTTCGCCATTATCACAGCCACTCGTTGTTATAATTCTTGCTATTACTTGTAGCTATTTAGTTAGAATAAGACTCCTAGAAATATTTGGTTTTGGTCATTTCATTCGATACGCTATTGCATACCTACATGTCCCGAACTGAGTCCCATCAGCATGCGGTCTGGACATTCTTATTCTGATTTCGCTTGTGTGAAAACAATTTCCCGGCTCTTCGCTGCCATCAGAGATAGAATACTCAAGTTTTAGCTCTTACTGAGCACAATAATTATTCCACTAAACAACCTGGGCAGTCAGATATCAAAGAAACTATCCCTTAACCATTGAGCTGTGTTTCTTGTGACCAGCAAAAATTAGGCCTATTTCCTGTCTGTGACAACCATCTCAGACCTTCAATTAGGTAATATACAGTTTAAACTTGTTATGACCGTTGATATAATGGTATTGTTGACTTCTTCGGTTTGTTACTGAAATGCAATAGACAACTCGACTGATGGTTCAGGATGACTGTTCCTCGTGAATGTCTTCCTTTGCTCGGTGTCCCAGGAAAAATCATTAGAAAAAACTCTTCTGTACCAGTGAGGACAACTAGTTTATCAGACAATAGGAAAACAGCCAGTCTCATTGGTTAAATATCACTTTATAGTGTTCTATGGGATTCTATGTATTCTAGTGGGAATTCGTGACCAGTAAGGTATAGCAAGTCGGTTGTGGGGACAAATACTCGCCAAAGACATTGGTTAGTGGTCGCGCTTTGTGGTGAATTGGCAGAATACTTGAAAACTAATCTGATTGGTTGGAGACTATTTCATTGAAATACTATCACACAATTGCGTCATATGTCCACTGTGTGTGTGAGTTCTTGAAGTGATTCAAAGACGGATTCTAGTGTGTATGTTGACACTCAGCTGGAATCACAAATTTCTATTGAAACATAACTCATAGATATCCTGAGGAAATATGCAGCAGAATACCATAATATAATTAAAATCGTGAAGAAAACCAACACAGGTGCATATGTGATGACGAAAACCAAAGTATTTCGGTCTGGATGCAAGAAATCATTCAATGCCTTCTTCTGTTTAGCTTGCCAAACTCTCACGAGTGACACACAGTCTACAATTATATTTCAACAATAACGAAAAAACACACTTTAATGTGCTAGCATCTCGGATACTATTCAACAATATTAGCATATGTCAAATATATAACACTGCTGTCTGCTAGCTAAGCAGTTTGAAAACTTTCTCGTGTGCAAAATACATATTACACAATAAGAGTAATTGAGCAAACACAATTTCAAATTAGTAAATAATCAATAGGAATATTTTCAAAAACAAGGTGGGATTAAAACTCTGCCTGCAAGAATTAATTAAGTAGTCAACTAGTCAATCCATAACGTGGTCACTCTCTCCTTCACTACTCAGTTTCAAAACAACAACAACAACGCAACAGCAAAAAGAGAAGAATTGGAAATAGAAGTCAACCAAAAACAGAGACAATTAATGGGGATTAAGTGGAAATGAGATATGCGAATGTTAGAATAACGATATACGGGTCAGGCGAAAAGGGTCCTGGGTTCGAATCCCGGTGGGTGCGTACTGCTGAAGAGTCCCAAACTAGGACAAAACAGCTGTCCAGTACTCACAGGTTTTCCAATGGTTCTCTAACTAATGTCAGCTCATGATGAAAATCCTGAAAAGGGTATTAGTTACAGAATTAATTGAAATTATTCTAATAAGTATGAATATTGTAAATGGTTTTTTCGTGGTGGGGCGGGATTTTCCGATGAATTGATTTGCTAGAACCCATTCATTACATCATGAGTGTCAGTCGAACTGTCGATGGCAATTTTTCGAAACCAATAAACAATGCCTAGTCGACTGAAGAAAAAATACTTACTACTAATTTCCAAACAAATATTCACTAAATTCTATTCACAGCACCAAATATAATTTGACGCATTAATAGTCGAGTAAGTGTTGTCATCCCACTGATTCATTGAACATTGATCGACACAATAAACAATGTTTAACGTTCATACAAATCATCAGTCACCTGTGAACTAGCATTATCAACAGGTTTCCTAATATTAGATATCCTAACATTTTATAACAAAGGGATTTCTAGAAATAATTTGCTTTTGTATTTGACAAGTAGAATTTATCCAAATGAAAGACATTCTGAGAATAGTAACTCTTTTCACGGAATTAACACTTTTCTCAAACAAAGCAATAAGAAGACGTAATTTTTCTGAATCGTGTAGTGTTGTATTTGCGAAACACATTTCAAACAATCTGATCCATCACACACGGACTTGTCATAGGAATATACATATGAAATTAATAAAAAGTTGAGAGGTAGGTGAGAAAATAGACTACTTAGGTCAAGTTAAAAGGACACACTGAAAGTCAAAATAACAATGAAGATCACTAAACGAAATAACAGAGTTAATAATACATCTACCCTGGCTGGTATCGAAACAAAACAAAGTTTACCAAGGAAGGCGGTTGAGTGTGATGACGAATTGTTGCTTTGAACGCATAAAGTTGGTTTAAACTTTCTAATTGCCAGCTAGGGGTTCTACAAATTTTAGGCTACACCCCAGATACGTTTTATGGATGGATAGGTTTAAAAGATGTGTTAACGTCAATTTTATGTCCTGTCTCTATAATATGTCTCGCAATAGAGCAGCTAGGTCTCCTGTTCTCACCATTAATGGTTTCTGAAGATTCTATTTGCTTCTGGAGCCATTTAGGACTATGCTCTGAAGCCAGTCCTTACTTGCAGAGATCGATGAATCCTCACTATGTCTGTGTGTCCACACGTAAATTCAAATTGGTAAATACATCGAGGTGTGACACCATTTGTCGCATGTACAAAGGGCTTAGATAGATACATTGGCTTCACATTCTCAATTATTATGATATTAGCTGCATAAAAAGTCTTTTTAACAGCAGCGTACAATGTTTGTCTAGTTATCAAGCTGCTATGATGCCCCATATAGGGTAGGTTGATGTACACGTCCTTCTTAGGGGTGAGTTGGAGAATGGGTCTTGGTGTTCTGACTACGCTATTTCTATCTCCTGATGAACTTGTCTGGATAATTATTATTAACCAGAGTTTGTGTCAATGATGTCACATCCCAATGTATTTACCAATTTGAATTTACGTGTGGACACACAGACATAGTGAGGATTCATCGATCTCTGCAAGTAAGGACTGGCTTCAGAGCATAGTCCTAAATGGCTCCAGAAGCAAATAGAATCTTCAGAAACCATTAATGGTGAGAACAGGAGACCTAGCTGCTCTATTGCGAGACATATTATAGAGACAGGACATAAAATTGACGTTAACACATCTTTTAAACCTATCCATCCATAAAACGTATCTGGGGTGTAGCCTAAAATTTGTAGAACCCCTAGCTGGCAATTAGAAAGTTTAAACCAACTTTATGCGTTCAAAGCAACAATTCGTCATCACACTCAACCGCCTTCCTTGGTAAACTTTGTTTTGTTTCGATACCAGCCAGGGTAGATGTATTATTAACTCTGTTATTTCGTTTAGTGATCTTCATTGTTATTTTGACTTTCAGTGTGTCCTTTTAACTTGACCTAAGTAGTCTATTTTCTCACCTACCTCTCAACTTTTTATTAATTTCATATGTATATTCCTATGACAAGTCCGTGTGTGATGGATCAGATTGTTTGAAATGTGTTTCGCAAATACAACACTACACGATTCAGAAAAATTACGTCTTCTTAATGCTTTGTCTAAATTCACAAAGCGAAATTAGTGTTTTAACCTTTTTTAAATCATGACTTTATTTCTTCGTATTTTATAGTATGATAAGAGCGTCTTACGGTCCCGTATGTGTGCTCTCTGACATAGACAACACAGTAAGTTTTTTAAAAAGGGTGAATATATATTCTGCTTAATTTTATTTTGACAAATATTTCAGTAAAAATGATTAATTCCTGGATAAGAAATATGACTGTAATAAAACACGCTGTATTTGTCAACAGAGAAATAATAATGTACAGCGTATTATTTCACTCTTCGATTCAGTGAACTCATTGAGAATAGTCTTTGGAAATTCTGTAAGTACTCTTGTAAGGCGCGCCGGTGCCACAGCAGTAGAATGATCGCTACCCACGCAGGTTGTTCGGGCTTCGACTGCCGGCCACCGACGCACTCTTCCATTACCTCGCTAAGTCAGTAATATGACTAGTAGAGAGGGAAGACTGGGCATGAGTCTAGCAATCCCATCCAGTAAAAATCAGCACCACTGCTACAGAAACTTCAAGCCTCCAGCTTGAAGCCCTTTCTATGTTCCACTGGGAACGTAAAAGAATAGAAGAAAACTATTGTGTGAGAGTCTTGTTTGGGAATTACAGACTAAAGGGTTTAAATCTTCAGTAAAAACACAGGTAATGTTACTCCATTCACAATGGCATTCTGAGTAATGTTACACAAATTTCTCCTTTCACGGAGATTGAAAGTACCGTGAGAAAAGTAACTGTTAAAGCAGTGAGGAGGATATGATTATCGGATGATTGATTTTGGTGGCAAAGCATTCATATCTCTTCTGGACAAAATCTTCAGTGCTAAGTTCATTGTGAAGTCGTTTTATTTACAACTTCATCGACGCTGTTTCCATACACATGAAATGCAAATGTCAATTTTCTGATGAGTAGGCATTTTTGACTGACATCAGCATTAGCTTAGGAAAGGAAGAGTCACACATTTGAACTTCATAAGACACTATGCAGAAATTGACTAAAATTTTGTTACAAATCACCATTCAAGAAAAGAAAAACGACGTCAGATTAAAATTCGATTGCCTTTTACTAAAGAAATCATCCACATCTATAGAGAACTTGGAAAATGCCTTATACAACTTATTCATCCTTCATGAGAAATCTACTCCAACAAAAATCTCAAAATTGTAGAATTCAACGTGAACTTACTTCATATTGACTCAAAATTGGCACATGCGTCCCACTACGTAATTCTGTTTACCGCAATGTTTTATTGAACGCTTTGGCTTTGAAAGGCAGCTTGAAATGAGTTCGTTGATCTAGGAATGTATATTAATAATAATAATAATACTGCACTAAAAGATAACATCTTAATGCACATGAAAAATTTACACTTTTCAAATGTAATCCAGACATTAATTAGCGTATTTCCTTCTACATGGCTAATTCTCTCGACATTTTGCATTTCGTAGATGTGTAACCTCTGGTATATGCAATTAATGGGCGATTGTAACCAAACAACGACGTATAACTTTGCATTTCCAGTACAGGTTGAGATCAGTGGCAAACAAGGCAACATAAGTGTTGAAGATGTTACATTCACTTTCCAACCAGTTACTCCTGTCTTCAGCGAAGTAAGCCATAAGTTAGATAAAACAATTCCACTGTGTATTCGTTATTATTAAATAATCCAATCATAATAAGAAGTGACGGGGGGGGAGATTTGTAGTTCAGGTAGATGCTGTGGGTGTAGTTGCGCACGCTTACCTATATGGTTCATTAGAAAGCTTTTACTGCCTTCCGAGATAAAATCTTCAACATTCATTTCAATTCGAAGTGAGATTTCCGATTCTACACGAGTTCATTAACCATCTCTCTCTCCCTTTCTAGGTAACTTTGAACGTGATTGGTTGTCTCAAGACTCCCTCTCAACCTCTTGTTCACTTTTATTGGGATCGAATATTTTGTTGACCTGATAGTTAACGCTTTCCCACTTATGACTTCTATTTTGTCGTCTGACAAATCTCTTCTATATCAGTGTATCTATGGGTTGTGGATTCATCTGAGTTCCAGATTTCTGGCGATTCCTTACTATTCTTGATATTTCCTCAATCTGAGATGTGTTCATCTTCTCAGTCAAATCAGTGTCCGTAGTTGTCTAGATGTACTGATATAATGTTTTCTGAAAACTAGTTTATGTTTAACGATGTGAGAACATAAAAGAGGATGTCCACTTTGACAAATAAAATGTTCGTTTCCATAGTTATTGAATTCTGAGTTGATGATGTCTAGAAAGTCTATAAAACCTGAAATAAACCATGCAGCTCAGGAAACACAATTACAACAATATCATCCACTTCATTATGATCGAAAATGAGAAGGCTTTGCGAGCAGCGAATGACATTTTTCCTTTTTTTCGATGAATGCCTCCGTCGTCAAATTTCGCTAACCAGTATCAGGTACAGACCATAAATCAGGTATCCAATGGAATTGAAATCAGCCGAACAATGCGGAATACAAACAGTCAGACTAATGATCACAGGTGGACACTATCGGGTCCCAAAACGCCAAGATGTGATCGACATGCAAAATGAAAAAAAAGAAAAGACTATTAGCTTAGAGCACTGATGAATGTTGACAGATCAGATGGGATCGCCAAAAGGACTACACGAAGAGGAAAAATTAAATGTTTCCAATGATAAATCAACCAAGACTATAGATCAGCAAACTGAAAGGATGCTTGTTCAGTGCGTGGTCAATTCATAAAACAACTACTGTCAAAAATGTAATAACGAACCCTCTAAAAGCATCGTATTATAATTCTGGTGATGTTTCAGAAACAGATTTTCTCGCTGCTCCAGAATCCCTACTCAAATCATGAAGATTAAACAACTATACCTGTGATCGAGAAGAAAAAGTACTATACTTTACTCATTTCGCAAGAGGAAGAGCCTGTTAAAAAGCTAAAACATAAAAAGGACATCATTGCGCCACAAGCAGACAAAGAAAGAACCACAGTACTTATAATTAATGAAGTCTAAACCACAAAAGCGTAAGACCTACTCAAAGAAACCTACGAATACCAACAGCTCACTGCAAATCTTATCCGAACCTTAGACAAGTGAATCCATAGGACCTTATGCAAACTCGTCAGAACAGGTCAAATCACTGTGTAAAATCAGTAACTAATTAAATCGAACGGACCAATTTTCCTCCTGTTTAATGGTGGACCAATGTTTGCACCACCCAAATAACCTCCCCCGGCTATTCATCTCATTCTCAGGAAGCCCACCACAAACGTTGTCCAAGGAACTCTACAGAAAACTAAAGTGTATTATGGAATCCTGGGGTCATTGCATCAAATCAATTTCTGGAACGAAACAAAGACATTCAAATAGATGACCATGAAACTATGGCAACTTCTGCTGTCACAGCAATACACTGACAAGGAAGCGGTGAAGCAGCTACTGAGCAAAGACAAATACCTGTTGAAACACTCAAAAATACAATTCTCAAATTAGATAAAATGTATAGACTCATGTCCAATAGCATATTTTCAGTCCAATCGTCAAATACATTAACAAATGAAAATGACACCTATGAGAACGCCCATATCAGGAATGGTTGCTGAAGCTGTAACGATAGTTAGAGGGGACAATTTACAAAACATACACAACTCGGTAAACAAGATTTTCGACGACATCAGCATTACAACAGAAGAGGAATCTAGAGATGAAATTCCGTTTTTAGACATCTCGGTCAAGCTAACAAACACTGGAAAATTTGAAATTCAAGTACACGGAAAAATTGCATTTACAAACGAAATACCCAGTTACAACTGCATCAACCCAACACCACACAGAAAGCAGTTGTATACAAACAGTACTCAAAAGCCAGAACACATTGCAGCATTCCTACCTTGAATAAATTGGGAGAAATCGCTTATGATCAAATTACATAGAAATGGGTATACACGACACTCTAGAAAAAGATGCTTACTCTTAACCCAAGTTATTGACTAAAAGTCATCTGATAAAAGCCTGCAGAGTATCGTTCTTACATAAAGGAAGAATACCTCTGGGATAACTAAAAGACTGTTGGAAACCATGGGATGCTGAACAGTTAATTCTTCCTAGTTTGGGAGAAACATTGGCTATGATATATGCTGAAACCAAAGTTGAGAACATCATATTTGTCAAAGTGGACATCCTCTTGTTTGTCTTCACATTCTTAAACACAAACTGGTTGTCAGAAGACATGACATCCATTCCCTCATATCAACACATACAGACAACTACGGACACTAATTTGACTGAGAAAATGAACACATCTCAGATTGAGGAAATATCAAGAATGGTAAGCCATAGATACACTGATATAGATGAGATTTGTCAGACGACAAAATAGAAGTCATAAGTGGGAAAGCGTTAACTATCAGGTCAACAAAATATTCGATCCCAATAAAAGTGAACAAGAGGTTGAGAGGGAGTCTTGAGACAACCAATCACGTTCAAAGTTACCTAGAAAGGGAGAGAGAGATGGTTAATGAACTCGTGTAGAATCGGAAATCTCACTTCGAAATGAAATGAATGTTGAAGAAGGCAGTGGAAGCTTTGCAAATTAACTGTGCCTTTGTACCTTTGTACAGCTGTACTGTTTTAACATGTTGTTCGTTAACTTCTACCTGTGCAAGCCTCAAATAAGTGAGTGAACACGGTTTTGTGACTGGTCAATATGCAATTTTCTTTGTTATGGATCATAAAACCCTCCTTCAGGACACCATAGCATCTTGAAACCAATGGTTAGATAAGTGAGGAAGAAGCATTGGTCGTAAGTAAATTTTATTTGCCAACACAGTACTCTTGTCTATTATTGTTTAATTGGCACGTTTTATGTGTGGTTTCATCAGAAACATTAAACTTCTAAGAAAAAACATAAACCACTAATGCCTAGGGACACTGAATAACATGTGGTGCTCCATCAAATTTGAAATAATATGACGCTTAGCATACGACATCCTGAATTCCATGTCTTTAATAAGGTGAATTGAACCACAATAAATTGCCTTATATTTCCAATGCAGTACCTTAACGTCTTCAGAACGATTTTAGCTTCTGACTAACTAGTCTTCTCAAATATTGATGATCCACCTTCTTCACTTTTGTACTATGCCTTAAAGCCAAACTACCAAACACTAAACTGACAATAAATCAGTTTGCGAAAGACAGACTTCGACTGCACTACCAGCTTCATTAATGGAAAATTTAAACGGAGTCTTTAAGAAGTTAGTTGCATGTGGTCTAACAACAGGTTGTAACGATCGTCAGGGTGAAGTCATGAACACTTTACTCAGAATACTGCAAAATTCATTCATTCAATCATTTATTTACCCAAAACTCTGAAATCTTGAAGACCATTCAACTTGTGTATTTGAATTTTAAATAAGTGAATATTTTTTCCCCTTCAGATGACAATTGAACTAACTCCAACTAACATGACCTTGCAACCAGGTGAAATAGGAAATTTCACCATAAAATATGCAATTCCACTCTATACTAGCTACACGAAATTCACTGTGAATGTCAATTGTTCTGGAAATACATTTAATAACGAGGCTATCTTGACGGTGAAAGGATTCCAAGTAAATGTGGGTTCCAATTTAGCTAATGCAACCAGTGCCTACTCATTCAATTATTCGTCAAGTTACAAAACTGGCCAGCTAGATCAACTGACAGTATATTTTGACCAAGTTATCAACAGTGGTAAGTTTTCTTAAAAATCAAATTTCAGTCATTTTAGCTGTGGTAAACTGTCTCATTTGTAGGGCTTTTCCAGTTGTTGTTGTTGTGATGGATTTACCTCGATGAACACTACTGATAAAATGCAAGATTTTCATTTTCCGTTTATCATGTACTGGTGATTGTATTCCATCATTATTTTCAATATGGCCACCTGAAGCAGCTAAGTCAACTGACAATACTCTCCGAACATGAATCAACCAAAGGGATTTCAGCAGAAGACTTCAGATTCAGTGTGTTTCTATGATTTATGTGGAGTAAAGTAGATAATGTGTGTGAAATGGTTGAGTGTCTTCTGTGGAACACCTTTTGACTAAAGACTTATTGTTATTATCATTATTGTTGTAATTATCACTATTATTATTATTATTATCTCCAACACTGTTTCACAGCTACTGCTCTTGGTCCTTTGACACGAAATACTCTCTCCATAACGGTGAACATTCAGCTGAGTGATAGCCAACGTGCAGAAATCGGTACTACATGGCCCTTACAATTCACAAGTACATTTACAGATACAAGTACTATTACAAGATACAACACGTCCTACGTGACGTGCAAAAGAACTGGTTTTGAGAGACCAATAATTCAGTTTGCACTATCTCAACTCTCAGTGAACACACTTCAGGATTGTGTAGACAGGTTTGTTTGAACGTTTTAGGATGCATTATAATGTATTTTGATATGAAGACAGCTGGGCATCCATGATGCCAACATCTCATAACTGTGACCAGTCAGTGTATTAATTAATCGACTAATGTGCTCGTAAATGTTCGCCTTCAGTGACTGGAACTTATTACAGTTCTAGAATACTATCTGAAGTTTGCTGATACACCAAAGTCTTTCTCCTTAGAGATATCTCTTTCAATCGATAGCCCTGTAAACCTAATGTTTTAAACTCTAATTCAACAGATTGTATGCAGTCGACTTTACAATTACAACGTTTCAACCCTGCTTCCAAAAGTTATCCATTTACATGTACCATGTCGTATAATAATTAATAATAATAATATTGGCTTTATAGCAAAGAGCACATTGGGTACAATGTGGAATTTTCAGCATGTAGTACAATATTGTGCCTGATTTTCTCGTTACATTACACTAACAGAACATTTGTAGTATTAATAATATCAATAGAATATTCAACATAAAATTAACACTAAAAGTTAATAAAAAAAATGGCGGTAACCGTAGATTAATAATAATGATGAGAAGAAGGAGAATCGAAAGAGCAGTTGATTCACTGTTTCTCATTAAGTCAATAGTTCTATCTATGCCTAACACTTTTCTCATTACACAAAATACGTCCCAAATAAGGTATAATAGAGTTTTATATTGAGTCATGTGAACATAAAGTCTTATAATTGTTTCATTTACTTCTTGATAGGATGCAAGGAGAGAGTTGTGAATAAAGAGGGTGCTGAAAGTTCGACTAAATGAATTTTACCAACTTTTTGCATGAGTTGAAATGTCTGTCCACATCAGTAATAAAGAGTTGGCTTAGGATCATACGGCTCACCCTACTGACAGCATTTTAGTGCCCAGGAAAGATGAAGGGGGAGAAATTACGAGATGGTAAGGCAGAATGTAATTGTAATGACAAGTAAACAAAAATGTAGAGGCTGAGTATCTGATGCACTTCTAAACTTTGCCGAGTTGATAGGAAGCCAAGTAAAGAGGGAAGGTGTTGAGCGTGCGGCTTAGCGACCCTATCAGGTAAAAATAGAAGCCACTTCTACTGAAACTTCAAAGCTTAAAGCTTGAAACTGTCTGTTCCATTGGGAACCCAAAGGGATAAAATAATAAAAAGGCTGAGTGATACTTCCTTACACAGAAGGTTAGATCGAAAATGTCTTTCTAGTAATCAACAGGATGTGGAAAGATGAAGAATGAACAGAAGAAAGACTTACCTCCAGACACTTAACATTCGATGTTAGTTTCAACTCCATTGCCCTCTTATCAAAAGAATCATGGGAATGAACCAGTTCATGTAAATCTCATTTGTATCTGAACGTGAAATTATCACTTTGACATATCGGGGGATTTAGCTTGAGACCTTTCGACAAAGACCACTGACTAATTTCTGATTAAAAGTTGTTCATTTTAGAACAGTCTGATCGGGAAGTAACGGGCATGGAAACAGTTAGATCATCGTCACAAATAACACAATGTTGCAAGTCATGTAAGAAGAAAGGAAATAGAAAAGGGTAAAGAACAGCACCTCGAGGGATACCAGTTACAGAAAGTTAAACATTGGATGACTTTCCTTTATATAGAATGTACTGCTGCCTATCACAAAAATAAGAATACAATCATTTTTCAATCCAGCATTCGACCTGTCTCACAGGAAGCTTGTCCAACAAAAGAGGTCTAGGTGCAGAATCAAAGGTAGATGTATAATCCATGAAGGCTCATTGAATATATTCAGTATCAATATCAAGATTTTAGATAGTGACGACATCTAAATTACATACCTACCATACTCCTAGTAAAATTGTTTTCGGTCGTTACAAATTAAAATGGTTAACCCAATAGACCAGTGGTTACGCCTCCGACTGCAGCACTGGATGACGCGGGTTTGAGTCTCAGAAGGGACATGAGTTCCTTCAAGCTTGCAGATACACCTTGCTGACGACTGCCAACTAGCGTGAAACCTAGGTTCAAGGCTTCGTGCCGATTGCTCCCAACCATCTAATATCATCAACTCAATGTGCAACGATATGGCGAGCTGCCTAGACTGGTGGCCACATTGCAAAGCTGACTGATAGAATTCAGTCTGCACCAAAGAAAGGACTAGACACTTCCCACTCGTTACTAGTGTCTAATCAAAGACTGCAGTTCGTTAGCATAGTATCATTTATAGAAATATCTGTGACTGAACTAAGCATTGAATGAATATGTTTGCACAATTGGTACTTATTAATGTGGCTGTGTATTTTGACAGTAAAAGTAATATTAGATCTTTGTGAGATAAACATTATTATTATTGTATCCTTTAATTCCTACAGGAACATAGGGCTTCAGCCACACGTCTCCATTGCGTTCGGTTCTCTACTAGAGTCTTCACCTGGCTCCAAGTCTGCCCACACACTTTCATCTCCTCTTCACATGACCTCCTCCAAGTCACCCTCACACTGACGACCAACTCGCCGCTTCCCATTCTGTCGGGTTCCACTCGAGCAATGGCTTGTCTAGTGATGTCACTCACTTGATGGTTTCCTCAGAGTATGGCCAGCCAATCCATCTCCATTTCTTCCTGCCTATTTGTTTCACAATCGGTTCCTGCTGTGTTGGTTCGCTCATTGCTAGAGATCTCTGTTGCTGATCAACTGTGGCCGGCCATCTGATCTTGAGTAGTATTGAGCGAAGACAACTGTTAATGAAGGTGTGTAGTTTGTTTGAGATGCTCTTTATGACGTGCAGTGCAAGTCTCTGATCTGTATAGTAGCACTGACTGACTTCACATTGGAGTTGAAAATCCGGATCTTACTTTTCATGCTGAGTGCTGTTGACCTCCACACAGACTTGAGAGTAGTGAAAGCTTGTCTTGCTTTTCCGATTCTTGCTTTCATATCCTCGTCAGATCCGTTCGCCTGTAGTTGAAACGATGCTTCCAAGTTAGGTAGGTAAAAGAGGTTGTTTCTTTCAGGTTCCTCCCATTTATTCTGATTGTTGTCAGTTGTTGTTGTTGTTGCAGTTGGTGGTGTTGCCCAGGAATTTTCATCACCTCTGTTTTATCTATGTTACGGACATTCCATGTCCCCACAAAGACTTTTTCTTTTGTCTCAAGGAGATACATCGTGCTGAAGTTTCTGTAGCAGGTTTGTTTACAGGGTGGGGTTGCTAGCCTCACGCCTGAGAAGGGGGGTTGTTACATCAATTTATAATTTAGAGAGAAGCGACCTTGTGGTTGCTCCCCTTAAAAAGTGAGATAAACATGATTTCGACTAAGTCTGAGAGAAAGCAATTCACTCAGACTTACTAGAGCCTAAGCCTCTTCTCAGTTGCTCAGTAAACAGTTCATTTTCCATTCACAGTAAGCTCACATGATGAAATCTGTTAGTAAAACACAAGTATCATGTAAATTCCAAACAATCCTCCCGCTATTATTTCACAGCTAAGTTAACTAAGAAACACATGTGGAAATTTTGTATGCTTTCGTTAAAATTTCCTTGTTAATTCCCAAGGCTGTGTGATGTTTGTTAAATTAGTCAGCCTATTATTACATTAGCCATCACCACTAACCTAAATTTTCCACTTTTACCCAAAGTCATTCATGGTGTAACTGATTTTCTTTTAAATCCTGCATAGATATCTGGTCTACATTCAAACTTTAGTTCAAATGAACAACGAGACTGGATTAGAATGCGAAACACAGTCGATATTTTTCTACTTTGGTTCACCAGTGGAGTCAATCAATGTGTTTAATCAAACAGGGAATAATAGTGAAATATTGACGAAAATCCCTCTGGATCCTACGACGAGAGCGGTTAAATTTTCAGTAAGTTCACCGAAACACATCAAATGCTTACTAATGGATACACATGGAGTGTTCCAACAGTGTCCTCAGTGGAACTGTTACAACAAGTATCAGCATGAATGAAAATTCCTCTCAAACGTTATATGTTTTAGCCTTATACGTTGAACTACAGTAATAGTTTGTCATGTTGAATGACATTCAACCGGTGCCACTCTTATGTTTACAAGTGTAAATTGTATGAATATCATTTTGAGCTAGCTTGAAGTTTCGGTAGCAGTGGTGTTTATTTTTACTGGGTGGGGTTGTTAGCCTCATGCCTAAACTTCCGTCTTCACCAGTCTTATTACTGGGCTAGCGAGGTAAAGGAGTGAGTCGGCCGGGGATCGAACCCGGAACCATATGAGGCGTGGTTGGCGAGCATTCTAGCTCTGTGCCACTGACTCACTTTGTGGAAATGTAGTAAGTTTCAAAGCAGATTTCAACGCCATCCAACACCATTAAAAAATAAATGACAGTTCAGAGAAGAAAATCTTTTTTATCGACGAAAGCATCTTTCTTCAGAGGCTGTACAGTCGCATTTATATTTACCAAAAATGCATAGTGGTCTATTATTGAGTAATAGAAAGTGAAATAATTGATATGATTACTTAGAAGTGGCTTTAAATGTAGAAATAAAAGTTGTAAAATACGTAGTACTCAACAGTACAAAGGAAGAGAGCGTTAGAAATTCGATAAGGTTAATATTGGTATTGAGTGAGAAGATAGGAAGTTGAGTGTCCATTTAACAAGTGTGAAGATTTTGAGGAAACATGTGAAAGGAACATGTGAGAGTGATAATAGTGAATTAAGTATTAAAGCAAAAGCAAATTAATCATTAAAAATAAAAAATTTACAAGGAACGACTAGTAAAGATGTTAAGACTATGGTGGAATAGGGGACTGGACCAACTTTTTCTGAATACGGAGTTCGGGGTTGTATTGACTATTTGCCAACGCCTTTGTCATACATGAATGCTGAAACTTGACGCCCTTTCTACCATTTGGTCTCACCTTGTAGATAATCTTGAAAGACGACTCTGGTGGAGCTGCGCCACTTGAGTTCACCAAGTGCTCGAGAATTGAGCTAGTAACTGTCTTTCATTGTCTTTTTGCTAACCATGTCGGATAATGTTCAGAGATGCGTTGGGAAAGTGTGCAGCCAATGTAACTAGCTCCGCAGAAACAAGTGAATTTATAAACACACATAAAAAAGGCCCAAAGCGGCAGTTTATCCTTCACACATCCATTGATCACTCATCGGCTGTTAAAAACTGATCCGAAAACAAGGCTTTTCTCTGTGATCTGTATCACCTTCAAATTAGACCTTCATAAATGGCAGTTTCTTCAGCACTGTCTGGGTTCTTTCGGACTTTTGCTTTACCTTCATGTTTTACACGATGAATCCTGAAGAATATCCGTTTTCCATGTGGACTTGTCTGTGTTGCTCCAGTTCCCCATCGACTGTATCATTGGTACATATCCTTCTTATTCTTGAGGACAAGGAGTGTATCAGACTTCTCTTCCTTCTCAAAGGGAACTGATTATGAAAATTCGTGTATTGACCATTCCATGTTGGTTTTCTGTAGACTGATCTTTGAAGAGAACCGTCAGGTCTTCTTTTTAGAAAAACACCCAAAAAATGGAATTCCGAGTTAATCTCTAATTCTTACGTGAACTGGATGGCATGATGGCAGTTGTTAAACTCCTTAGTTAGTATTCTCGTCACATATGATGAAAGCATTATTCATATATCTTCGGTACATATGGAAACTATCGATAGTGGGTTGTAACATATTATTCTCTACACTTGCCAAGAAGCAGTCTGTAAGTGAAGGAACAAACTGCGATCTCATCGCCACCCCACGTCTTTGTCTATAGAGCGTATTGTTGAACGTGAAATGGACATTTAAAGCTCACCTCAATAGTACTTCCTTCAAGTAGTGGGTCGGAACACTCACGTCTACATTATTATCCTCAGTCAGTACTTATTTATACATTCGACTTGGTGGCTGGTGTCACGAATTCTCATTCACTCGGGCTCTGTAATACTTGTCCGATTGATTTCAGCCAGAAAGCATGTTGTTAAGTTTATTTATACTGAAGACTTATGCTTCTAAGAATAAATTAATCCCCACTGACAGGCTATTGCAAATGTGTTAGGATGGGAGTATGCATATCGTTAGTCTGCCACTTGATTCGCAAACCGTACCTTTGACATCAACGCGCACTAAACGTCACGTTGTTGGATTTTTATTAGTGAATGCTGTCCAGCAAGAGCACAGTTTGCACATCTTAAACTATTAATTTATTTCTTATGTAGAATGGTTCTATAATTACCTATTATTTCTAATCATACTGCGTTTTCTACGAAGAAATAAATCTTGGCTTTTTCAAACAGTCTTCTGCGTCTTTCTCAGTGTGAGAATAGTATTCCAGTGCATATGGACGATCACATACTGTTGTGTGTTAAAGTAACAGTAGGAAGGTATTCCAAACCCGGTATCTACAGTGGATCCAACAAGATGTGACTAAACAGCAAAATTATTTGATAACTGGATATTCCTCGGAGAAAATGTCATCAGGAGAGAAAAACTGTAGACTTCACATTGTACCCAGACTGTGTTGTCCACAAAGACTCTCAAAGAATTAACTGCTATATTATACAATTAATTTTACTCAGGAAAAATGTACTTTCTAATTCTACAGCTCACAGCTTTCAAGATGAGTATACTTCGTCCTTTTAACTGTTTTAGTTTGAAAAACCGGGAACAGAATATACTAGATATCCGAATAAGGGGGTGGAACTCTCTTTTCGCGCGTATGGTTTATTGATCGATAGCTGAAAACAGACAAACAAACAAAACCAGGCACCTTCGAATATTTTAACAAGTGTTTGTGCTGATGTGTATAGAATAATTCGAATCATCAGATCATCAACGAGAGATGTGATTCTGTAGATACACCAAGGCAGTTGACAAGTGGATACCTTAATTCGAGGACTGATAAAATAATTTGGAGATTATATATGTAACTTGTTTTGCAAATCTTTGAAATCCCAACTGTTCATGCACATTGATTATAGCAATAATTTGAATTTATAGATAATAGTGTACTGATTTCACAAAAATTGTTTCCATACCACCTTGATAATGAGGATCTCGTGAAGGTTGATATTCAATTATTCTATGTCAGTAGGAAGAAACTATGGAACACCTAAATGATGAATCCTTTCAGAAATCCATCCATGACATGAACAATTTACTAAATTTCACATTTTGTTTTATATCACTTGATTTCGAGGGTAAATTATTCAGAGTCTTTCTTTATTGACTACCATTCACTCAGTCAGTGTATTCTAATCAGAAGAGTTATTGATTTTTTTGTTCCAAAGGTTGGTCCTTTATATTTTGGTCAGAAATATTCAGTTGTATTTCAAGTGAAATATCCAAAATCTCTTCGTCCTCCTGTCGTCAAACTTCCTGTCCTGGTTGAAGTTGTATGCAAACCCTACGAGCGTAGCAGTGCCTTCACAAATAGATGTAAGAAGTCAAAATTCTTCAGATTCATGTCTCCAATAAGCGTTGAAATTGACTACCGTATGCATACTTGTGAGTTTTCATGGATATATTTCCTTTTTATTCATAACAAATAGATTTTATTCGAACAAAACAAAAGTGCATAATCCACAATGACCTCATAGGGTGAAATGAGAGAAATTTCGTCGCCTCTAGCAGATGTGTTTACTCCAGGCGAGGTGTTTGGAGTAAACACAGGAGTCAGACAAGGGTGCTTATTATCACCAATGATATTCCTAATTGTGGTGGACAGACTGGATTATGCGTCGTCAGACAGTGGGAAACGAGAAGACAGGGATATCCTGTCCTGACCGACGTGAAGAACCTAGAAGACCTGGATTTCGCGCGTGGATGATTTATGTTTGATGTCACACAAAATCGAAGACTTACAAGCGAAAACCGACAAACTGGTCGAAGAAGCAGCCAGAGAAGACAGGACTGCAGGTGAACATAGACAAGACAGAGGTTATGAAAATAACCAACAACAACAACAACAGCAGCAACATCCAGCGCCAATCACCATCAACGGGAGGGATTTGAAAGAGGTTACTTCATTCACTTCACTATCTAGGGAGCATTGTCTCAACTACAGGCAGGTGGAACGGACGAGGATGTCAAATCGAGCGAGAATCGGGAAGGCGAGAAACACATTCATCAACCTGAAACCAATCTGGAGATCTTCGTCACTCAGCAACACTCAACAACAAAATTCAGATTCTCAATACAAACGTCAAGTCACTTCTTCTATACGGATCAGAAATTTGGCGGGTCACAAAGAATATTTCCAACAGCCTGTTGCAGAGCTTTATCAACAGCTGTCTTCGTTCTATACTCAAGATCAGATGGCCGGAAAGAATCACAAACAAGAAGCTATGGGAACAAACAAAACAAGAACCAATCGCTCAACAAATATGCAGGAGAAAGTGGAGATGGATTGGACACTCGCTGAGGAGGCCGTTGGGTGACATCGCGCGTCAGGCCATGGCTCGAGTGGAACCCGAAAGGGAAGCGGCGAGTGGGACGTCGGTGCAAGCGTAACATGGAGGAGATCGTGTGAAGAAGAGCTGAAACAGTATGGATTAACATGGATGCAAGTGAAAAGTACAGCAGAAGACAGAAGCAAGTGGAGACATGCAGTTGAAGCCCTATGTTCCACTAGGAACCCAAGGGAACAATAATAATAATAATACTAGTAGATGGCGGCGTGCTGAGGATGTAAATATACTCGGCTCAGTGTGAATTAATCCACTTCTAAAATCGGTTTGTTTGGAGCACTGAATGTAAGCAATGATGATATGATGACACATGGAAAGATTTGAGCATCGTGACTTGACTTAAGTTCTATTCAACGAAAAATACTGAAATGTGTTTTATGAAAAAAAATTTCCACCATAGGGTTTCATCAGACAATCGATTCTGAAGTATTTCTGTCATTTATGGTCAATAATGCACACTGGAAAACTAAATTCCATGCAGAATATATAAACAATGTTTTACATAGATTTCTTCATTTGTACTGAATAGGTGGAAGTTGTGTACATTCGCCAGTCGCACAACTTCACTTTTATAATGAGTGCATTCACTGCAGACATTATATGCAGTATATTGATTCCAGTAAATACTAATAACCTTACTCTAGGGAAACATACATCTTCGTATTAAGTATTTGTGTAAGGTGGATAGGTCAATACTGCATTCGACTCTTCATCATTCGATTCATGAAAACATACGTGATTTCTTATTTGCAGATCCATGCGACTTACCCCATTATATTGCAATGAAGAATCCCAAAGTACCGTTGTTGAGTAGTCGACTGACTACATTTCTGAATGTTGGTGATCGACTTTTTTATTGTGGCCGTGTGCTTAATTGGCAGTTATCATTTGAAGAGCAAAGACGATGCTTCATGATCAGTCCATTACCCCAAAGAATATGGTCAGGTGAGTGATTTTGTTATTCTTCAGATTCTCTGTTCACTGCTGGTAAATTCAACCCATGTTTGGTTACAGGAATTCATCATGAGCTGCCATCGGTTAGAGAACCATTAGAAAACCTGGGATTACTGGACGGCTGTTTCGTCCTAGTTCGAGACTCTTCAGAGCATGATGAAATCCTATAACCAATCAATCAAATCCCTACAAACCAATGCTTGAAAAACAATCCATCTTCGTTGTTATTTATTTCTGTTGAAATCTGATCTAGTTCACTTTGTCATCAGACAAAGTAGGATATATAGATAAGGCTGTGAGTGAAGCATCTTTCTCGCACATTTCTATCACACACACAAAAAAGAAACGTAATTCAGCGATTTTAAGTTAGTGAGACACATACGCATGATTCATTCTTATCATCTTCGTTCAATTAAACCGTGCATTCTGAATAAATTCCAGAATACGTGCACGTATGTGTTGAAGGATAACTGGATTTCTAACATACAATATCTTCCTACGATAATTCGGACTTCTGTGCTACATTACACTGCCAGTTCCTTTGCCTCTCATTTTCCTGCTCTCTCTGTCTCAAATCCCCATACAAAGGTGCAGAAGTTAGCTGAGCGACAAAGTTACATTGGCATGATGGCTTAAGGTCATTTAAGTAGTTGCCTCCAGTCCCAGTATAGATATTTAGGCGTATACCTTGGCCAAAATACTTTCACTGTCAGACTGTACATGACCGAGGAGCAAAGTAGAAGCAAATATTGGCGTTCACATGAAGATTGACACCCGTAAAAACAACTCGACACTATACGCATGAGACCAATTTTGTTCATTGACTCTTGACATCCCACATTTAAACTTTGTATTATTCATCAATCAATAAATGAATGCTGAAATCAGTGCATTATTATTTGATAGTGCTGCCTTTCAAATGAGTAGATGTCAGTGAAGTTTTATGCAAGCTTTTGTTTCGGTTATGTCGATAACAGTATGTGAGTATTTACTCACCAGTCATTCGTATAACAGAGTTCGAGACTCGAAACGATCGACAGCACATAGTTTTTCGGATGTATTAGTCGTTGTCGTCGTTCTCGTCCTGAGTTAGAACAACTTGTTCGATTAAGGAAGTCACTACTCTTCCCTATTAATAGAGATTACCAGTCAGAAATGCACATCATATTGAAAAGTTAAACAGCTAAAGGAGAATAAAACAAAATTGTCATTTGAAATAGAAAAGAGCAATTTAAGGGTGAAATGAGGACAGTTTAATAATATATGCCAATCAGAAATTTGGTATCCACAACTTTTGACCATTACTTGACTAACACTTTGCACCTCTTCATGAATCGATATTTTTGCTCAAATTCTTTCAACATCGCCTGGTCGGGATGGTTCTAGATCCACTTCTCATCTACAAAGACATTTATCCGGATAAATTTTTTTACTAGATACGAAGTCATTACATTGCACTGATTCCTCTCTTTCTAATGGCTGGTTTTACTAGTAATCACCAGAGTAGATCTTCATATTTAAGATCTTTCGTTCTATATGTCTGTACTGCAATGACATACTCACTCATGTCAGGTATTTCTCATGCATTTAACTTGAAAAGTTATAGCTAAATTTTGAAGATATTATCTACCGATATTTCGATAAATTACCAGATATGGGACCAAGTGTCGCACAAATCTTAGCATACGACAATTCGTCAGGTGCCCTACTCGGTTTGGGAGCCAACGGTGGAGGGGCATTAAAGAGTCTGAACTTTGGGTTAAAATGGATTGTAGTCAATTCATTTGAGTATCAAAGAATTCTGAATGCTTCAACACAAATAATCACTGCGAGTGTCACACCTTGGATTTCATTGACGGGATCCTATGACAATTCAACTATTGAGTCGTCTTGCAGTCTTAGTGTGTTGGGGCAGTGGAAAGGTAAGCGACATAATATCATAAGTATACATAATCATTATATGTAGTGTGTCATTCCTAGTCTAAGAGACGTCATGTTGTTCGACCTTGTCGACTTCCCACAGATTTGTTGTCTTGAGATATTCGTTCATTCGAAATGTTTAGCTTCTTTATTCTATGATTGTTGAAAATCAAATGACAGCATCAGACTTCCGTTTTTTTCAAAGAAAAAGCACCTGTTATTGGACTTGAAAGTACTCAAATAATCTGCATTGAATAATAAAGACTGTAAAACACTTCAACATTCTGAGTCTGTGGTGATACAAACGGCAACTGTGTGATAATGTAAACTGGCTTTCATTAATGACTTGAAATGCACTCAGTGTGCAAAAAGAGTGATTAGTGAACAGCATGACGCTTGCGTGATACATTTACCTGGGTTACACTGCTGAAAGTCATGTTTAGCTAAAATAACATCTTTGGAAGTAAACAGTCCTTCAAAATCCTTGTTATTCATCAATAAACACCATACTCTCCAAAGAATTCATTAAAATATTGAGAAATCCAAGATACACGTGCAGAAGGTTAGTTTGTCTGCATTTGAAGTATTGTGGGAAGAAATATCTGACCACATGATTCTTTTTCTCGACAAGAATGATCATAAATATCATCTCAATGAACGTGATGATTCAAATTACACGGCTATTTTCTAGATGTTTTGTATGCGGAAGACTATTAGTAATAATAGAAGATCTTTACAATCAATTGATTCCACGACAAATTCACATCAGTGTACATAATCTACTCGTGTAGGCAGGCAGGCAGGTGATTTTTGCAATTCAAGTTGCATTAAAAGTGAACCAATCATCTCATTGGGATTTTTATGTCGACTTCTCTGACGATCGTCTCACATGACTCTTTCTTCTCAATCTTTTTCAGTCTGTATTGATGGAATTTACGCAAATCAACTTCTGACAGCTAACTGGACTGTCACATGCCCGAAAATCGAACTTTTCAAACGGGGGAACAACTAAAGTTCAAGCTGACAGAGTGTTGATAGTTCTTTTAGTTTGACTGTGTATTTTTTTTTCATATCAGGAACATTTTTGTTAAATATTAGAATTGTCTTTCTAGCATGTAGCTGATCTATTTCCTTGTTAATGTGAAATTTCATTGAATTCCAGTTTCTCTTATCTTCTTTTGAAATGTTATTTAGTAAGACATACTCTTAAAACTGAATCAGTTGTCTTTTTTTTCTGTTATATCATATTTTTATAGATGATGAATGAATTAAATATAAAACATTAGTTGTACTTCTGTCAGTTTTATCCGCTTAATAACATGTATGCAATACACAAACTGGGACTTGTTTATTGAACAAGCTCTCGATAACACAATTAGTAACATAACACATTATCTTAATTTCTGTCTTGATGTTGGTTGTCCAAAAGAGACAATCTTCCTAAAATTCAACCGCTTCTCCTCTTCTCAACTCAAAAAGCTTCGCCGTGAAAAACAGAGGTTGTACAAAATGAAAAATAAATCTGGTGTTAAGAGAATGAACACTTTGATTAAAGCCGAATTACAAAGACTAAGTGCTCTCTATAACCAGAAGTTTCTTTCATGTAAATCCTCATCTAATATGTGGAAGCTATTAAAGGAAATCACAGGTGGTAAGCAAATAATGAATGATACTTCTGTTGATGTTGATATGCTTAATAAATCCTTCATATGTATCCCTGCAGATGTTATGACTCCCGTAGTGTCTCCGACCGCGCTCTGGTCTGATCTGATCTGGTGTCTGGTGAAGGTATCCCTTGTAGTTTTGTCCATCAGCTCAGCTTCTGTGTGTTGAACTTGAATTGTCGTCTGTCTGCAGTGGTTCTGGAGGTTTTCAGCTTGACGTTGAGGGTTGTTTGAGCTAGATGATGGTGTGAGCCCACATCTTCTCCGCTTCTCGAATTCGTGTCCAGCAGACTATCTGCATCTCCACTTCCTTGAACAGCATTGAGATGAAATCTATCCGGTTTTAGGTGTGTTCGTCAGGTGAAGTTCATGTCACTGACCTTGTGTGTATTCTTGTGTGCTTATACACGCTGTCTCAAAACACCAAATCATTGAAGGCATCTCTGTTATCATTCATTTCGCTGAACGAGAGCCTCTTGACTAATGAAGAGTTCTCTTGCAGTGTTTTCTGCTCTCAGTTTGACTTGCATTCGTATAGCCGATAAGGATTTTGATATCGCCATTGGGGATGTTGTCTAGTGCTGTTTGAAGTTGTCTGTGGAAGTTTTCCTTCTTCTCTTCCTCCGCGTTGTTTGTAGCACTTTGTGTAGCATTGGATGATTGTAACCTTCCTTCTTTCCTTCATTCCGTCTTTCTAAGTTGCATCTTGTTGGCATAATCCTGCAGCGAGAGATTAGTTCTCACTGCATTAAGACACTTGGTTGCCAGTGGTGATATCATTATAGCCACAAACATATACTACTTATGAATGATAAGTAGTACAAAGTTAAACATGAAAGAAGCAGTATCAAAGGACAATGAAGAAGAATATGTTTCCTTAACTTACATTCTAAAAAGATGCAATTTACATTTAACAATTATGTATCCATCTGTCGGAAATAATAATTCTTTCAAAATGACTTATCCGCTATGCATTAAATGTTGCAACCTAATGCCATTTGTTTAACTGTGCAGGAATTATCAATCTTCCTTGTCATATAACCTCCAGCTTAATCGTTCAAAATAGAAGAAGGAAACAATTCCACTGCATTCCATTATCTCTTATTCAACACTCTTCTAGGATCTAATAACACTGATACATAAATTTTCATGCCTGTCTGAAGTTTTAACTAAGGTGTAGTTGAATCTCGTTCTATAATCAAGGAGAATCATCGTGCTCGAATCTCTTTTAAACGGGTGCAGTGTGAGAGTTGGTTAGTCAGGCAAACCATAGATGAACTCTTCACCTCCCTGTGTTCATTCATTTCGTTTTGAGATCTGAATGTTTTGTTGACTTTTCACTTTGAATACTGCTGTTCATACTGATGTATTACTATTATTTTTTTAATAATAATAATAGCTTTATTCCAAACAGTATTTGTGGTACAGGTATGGAATTTTCAGCGTGCATTACAATATTGCGTCTAATTACCTCATAAATTTTATAAGATTTTAAAAATAAAAAGCAACAACCGAAAAGAAATAAAAAGAACAGCATTGCGTTTACATTTTTAACATTGCACCACAGGATATGAAATATAAAATTAGTGTGTAATAGAATATGTGAGCAACAATATAATAGTAACAAAGAAAGGAGAACAAAAGCTAATGGGAACTATTTGTTAGAGTGCCGCAGTAAGTTGATCGTGTCATACCTAACGGATTTCTCATCACATAACAGCTGTGCCAGATAAGGTATTGTGGAGTTTTTGTACTTGGTAGTCCTGGCATATAGCCTCCTATAGTTGCTTCTAGTTCTACCAGATGAAATGCAAGGAGAGAGCTGCGTATAGAGAGGGTGTTCGGGGTCTGACAATATAGAATTCGCTAGTTTCTTACATGACATTATATGTTTATCCACAATGGTGTTAACCAGTTGGTTTATCGAAATCCCACTTCCCCTACTAACAGCTTTTAGTGCCCTACGCAGCAAAGCAAAGTCTTTCTTAAGTAGTCCAGGAAAGATTAATGGGGAGCAGTAAAGAGGGATGGTTAGAATACAAGAGTTGACAAACTGAGAAAGTAAAGACTGTTTTATACCAGACTGCCTTAACTTCCTAACGTAGAACGTTAAGCGAAACATCTTTCTAGTCACTAGCAAGATGTGAGAGGACCAGGAAAGATCGGAGGAAATACTCAGTCCAAGGTACTTGACATTAGATGTAGTTTCAACCTCTATGCCGTCAATGATAGTGGGACCATGTGAGCTAGCTAGTTTCTGTAGTTCACATTTTCGTCTGAAAGTGAAATTTACTACCTGACATTTAGACGGATTCAGCTTGAGACCGTTTGAAGAGGACCACTGACTAATTTCCAAGAGAAAGTTGTTTAATTTGGAACAGTCTGACAGAGAGTTGACAGGCATGGAGACAGAGAGGTCATCAGCATACTTGACAAAAGTGGCTACATCAGAATGGGGCAAGTCATATAGGAAAAAAGAAGACAGAAAAGGCGAAAGAACAGCACCTTGAGGAACACCAGCTAAAGTAAGTGAGGTAGTGGAGGACTTTACATTGTAGACGGTGTACTGCTTCCTATCAGAAAAATAGGAATGCAACCACTTATTTGTCCAGCTCTCACTCTGTGTTGCAGCAAGCTTACTTAACAAGAGAGACCTAGGTACAGAGTCAAATGCAGATGTGTAATCAAGGAAGGCACACCGAACATATTTGGCTCCTCTATCTAAAGTAGAGACTATATTATGGTATAGAACAACAGCGGCATCTAAGGTACACCTACTATGTTTATAAGCAAACTGGTTGGGGTCATTGAAAGGCTTTAAAGAGGGTTCAGGATTAAGTAAAATAAGTCTTTCCATAACTTTAAAAAAAGGTGAGGTAATAGCAATCGGTCGAAACTTAACAGTAGGTCCACTTGTTGATTTAGGCACTGGAACAACCTTGATATTTTTCCATGAGTCAGGAATAATACTTTTGGAAAAAGATTCATTAAAAATGTCGGTTAATGGGTAACATAAGATGTCAGCACACTTCTTAAGGATAACAGCAGAAATTCCATCAAGACCAAGGGACTGAACAAGACTAGGAATGACTCTCCACGAACACCTATCTGGAAGCTAATAGTAGGTAGGAGAGGAGGATAGTGAAGTAGAAAATGACTGAATGTAAAGATGGCGAACAGCAGGAGAAGCTAATTTCAATGCACATCACACTGAATAAAGAAGTTAAAAAGATCACGAGGAAAGAGAAAAGACAATTCTGCAACACAATGGCCGACAACTATATGAGAACAGGCAGGCATGTAGGCAGGTGGCAGGTAAAAGAGACCTCAGAATATTACATCAGAAAACTAGGTCTCTATCCAGGAAGAGATCAACCCAGATGATGAAACCAAAAAAAGATGTTTGGGGGAATCTGATTACCAAGTGGGGAGGGAGACAAATAAAGACATGGGCTGATCACTTCAAACGACTCTTGAATCGACCATCATCTGCAACTCGCCCTGACATACCACCACTGACAGTTTCAGACTTTTGTTAACACCTGCCTTCGCTGGCTCCATACTGAAGATCAAAAATGGCCGGTTGGCCAGAAAGAATTAGCAACAAGAAACTTAGGCAACAAACCAACCAAGAGCCGATCGCGCAAATATGTAGGAGAGAATGGAGATGGATCGGGTATACGTTGAGGGGTCGTCGAATAACATCGCGGACAATGTAGGCCATCACTAGAGTGGAATCCCAATGGGGAACGACCAGTTGGTCGTCTGAAGGTGATATGGAGGATATCGTGAGAAGAGGAGATGAGAGATTATGAGCAATCGTGGACACAGCCGAAGAGGACAGCAGAAAGTAGAAGCAGAAGCCCAAGAGAACAATAATAGTGATAAAACGTTTGTGTTTTTTTTATTGCGTCGTTACTTTGCATTCATAATTATTCATTTCCATTGGACTCTATCGTATTTATTAATATGAACATCCTAGTTTCTCTGCACTTATCATCTTCCGGTTTTTCAACTGTATCCGATGTAGATGTTTTGCTTTATGATCCTGTCTATCTGTCGCTCTCGCTCTCTCTTAAATCCTATTCATTCTAATACCTTTCTCCTTGTTCCTTTGAATTATTATTAGCACCAGTAGTGAAGTCTTCAAATTCCATAGAATGTTGACTTTATAGTAAATATACCCAAGTGAGAATAAACTGTTGTGCCCACTCCATTCATCAGTATGCATTGTGGATCCTAGCTTCACCAACCTGGTAATTATAGGGATTAAAATTGATGATTTCCAGTCAGGTTTCATTTCGTTCAATAAATCCCTTTCGTAAAGTTGTATAATATAATATAAGCACTTAGACGTAATTTGCTCTTTTTCTGACCTCGATTATATTTCCGTTTTATTAGGGCTGTTTCACTGACATGCATGCACTACCATACTGTCGCTACCTAAATAATGGAATTAATTTTTTTTTTCCACTTTCCAAGAGGCGATATATCTCTACATTTCAGCAGCTGAAGCTTGCTCTGAAAAAAACACACCTCAACAACTAGTATTTGCAAAGATATAAAAAGTGAGTTAGTGGTAGAAAGACTTAGCAAAGAATGCTCCTACGAAACAACATAGTCATCATCATATTCCCATCCCGAATACTACTCACTCACTAGCGCTTAGGACAGATGATGCAAAGTAATATATATGGAAATCAGTAGGTCTACTCGATCTTGTCTAGTTTGCTAGCTTGCGGCTAGCCATCCACTCTATCCCGGGAAATCAAGACAATCACTACAGAAACTTCAGTGCAGAGAAAAAGAATTTTCAAAAAGGCAAACTTATTCTTCGTTGGAATTGTAAAGACGAAATGATGCCGGTTGGTGAAATCCATCAAGAAGCCAGTCAGCTTATGTCTAGTTTCGATGAAAGTAAAAATAAACATAGGAACATAGAATATTTGCACGATGTTCCAAACTGGGAAAGGAGCTTGGAAGATACAGTATGGAAGTACTAGGAATCTAAAATAGCAGATGGCTTGGAAGTGGACTCTTCAAATTGTTGTGACTAGAAAGCCAATAATTTGCTTTGGTCACCCAAATGACAATCATGAGCACACTGAGGCAGTGGGTGGCTATAATGATACCACCAACAGCATCAAAAGGTATTAACAAACAACGCAGATCAAGAGAAGGGTAGGACAGGTAGACAGGACCTCAAATGGCAGCATTGAAATCTTAATGGGCGAAATGAATACCAGGCAAACTGGTAGCAAACAGCACAGGAAGGAAACCAACATGGGTCAAGAGGCTTTCGGTGAAAAGAATCAGAACGGTGAACTGTTCGTAGACTCCTGCATTTGTACTGATTTAGTAAATGGAAGCAGAGTGTAAAAGCCCAAGGACAGACAAAGAGTTATAGGTTTCACCAGATGGGCCCACCAAAAGTCGCCCAGAACTCATCTCACAATCTCAAGAAAGTGGAGACGCAGCCTGTGGGACATAAAATAAAGAAGAGGGGCAGATGTGGGCTCAGACCATTATCTAATGCAAGGGAGTTTCAAGGTCAACCTGCAAGTCTTCAAATAAGATTGCGATAGAGTACAATTCAAGTTCAGCATTTGAGAAACCGGAGGAGTGTACTACAAATGATACATTCACTGCAGACATCATTTAAAAGTAGGAAACATTATGTAGCATCATCAAGGATACCTAAGACTCTCTGAAAGGGATGTTCATGGAAAAATGTAGAGCCTACCGAGAAATGAATAGCTCTCCATGGACACATAGAAGAAGAAGAAGAAGAAGAAGAAGAAGAAGAGGAGAGAGGAATGATGAAATAGATAAACCAGTGCCAAAATGGACAAGGAAAGGAGAAGGTGAGTTCAGTGTACAATGCAATGAATAAGGAAGTGAAGAAGGGTTCTAGCAAAGACAAAAGACAGTTCTACGATACACTGACAACTGAAGCAGAACATTCAGCAGGTGAGAGGGAGATCGAATCATTATACCAGATAACCAAGTTGCTATCCTGTTAGAGATCAACACAAGTGAAACCAATGAATGATAGTGAAGTGAAGCTAATTACTAAAGCGGAGAAACAAACGAAACAGGGGTTGATCATTTCGATGGAATTCGGAAACGACTACCACCTATAACATGTTCAGAAGTATCATCCAAAGCCAGAGAACTGCTGGTGAACACCAGTCCTCCGACAAAAGCAGAAATCTTGGATGCCATAAAGTTGCTGAGAATCAGTCGGGAAGGCAGCAGGATCAGGCGAAATTCAAATAGAATAACTGAAAACGGATTCAGAGACTCAAGAGAATACCCTCACGCCACTACGCCAGAAAGTTCTGAAGCAAGGAAAGAAACTAGAAAATTGGAAGAAAGGCTATGCTGTCAAATTATCAAATAAGGACAACTTAGAACTTTTCAAAATCTGGCGCTGAATCAAGTATCTGTCCATGCTTCGGTTCCAGTTGGAATACAAAGCTTCAACAACATATCTTCGTTTCACTCTATTCGCTACAGTCCTCTTCAGCTGACTCCACGATCGCTAATAAACTTTCACCTACTCTCGACACAAACTACTCCATGTCATCCTCCGACTCATATCCAACACGTAGTTTCCCATTCGAGTTGCACTTCATGACTGGTCTGGTGCACAGTGTCATTCAATGACTTGCTCATCATGTGTCCGATTATTATTATTATTTCCTTTAATTCCTTGAGGAACATAGGGCTTCAGCCGTGCGTCTCCATTGCGTTCGGTTCTCTACTAGAGTTTACACCTGGCTCTAAGTCTGTCCACACGTTTTCATCTCCTCTTCACATGACCTCCTCCAAGTCACCCTTGCACTGACGACCAACTCGCCGCTCCCCTTTCGGGTTCCACTCGAGCAATGGCTTGTCTAGTGATGTCATTTGATGGTTTCCTCAGAGTATGGCCAGCCAATCCATCTCCATTTCTTCCTGCCTATTTGTTTCACAATTGGTTCCTGGTTGGTTCGCTCCCAGAAATCTCGGGTGCTGATCTTTTCTGGCTGGCCATCTGATCTTGAGTATTAAGCGAAGACAACTGTTAATAAAGGTTTGTAGTTTGTTTGAGATGCTCTTTATGACGCGCACAAGTCTCTGATCCGTATAGTAGCACTGACTTCACATTGGAGTTGAAAATCCGGATCTTATTTTGATGCTGAGTGCTGTTGACCTCCACACAGACTTGAGAGTAGTGAAAGCTTGTCTTGCTTTTCCGATTCTTGCTTTCATATCCTCGTCAGGTCTGTCCGCCTGTAGTTGAAACGATGCTTCCAAGTTAGGTAGGTAAAAGAGGTTGTTTCTTTCAGGTTCCTCCCATTTATTCTGATTGTTGTCTGTTGTTGTTGTTGCTGTTGGTGTGGTTGGCCAGGAATCTTCATCATCTCTGTTTTCTCTATGTTCACCTGAAGTCCTATCTTCTCTGGATGCTTCTTCTGCCAATTTGTTGCTTTTCGCTTGCATATCTTCCAGTTTGTGGGAAATCAGACATATATCATCGGCGAAGTCCAGATCCTCCAAGTTTTTTGTGTGAGTCCACTTTATGCCTGTTTCCTCATTGCCCGCCGCTGTTTGTCGCATTATCCAGTCTACCACAATCAGGAAAATCATTGGAGATAGTAGGCAGCCAGCTTGTCTTTCTCCGGTCTTCACTTCGAAGGATTCCATGAGTTTCCCGTTGTGGATTACTTGGCATGCAGCATTGTCGTACAGCTGTTGGATGAGATGTATAATTGTCGATGGCATCCCGTAGTAGCGAAGTAGTTTCCAAATCACCTCTCGATCGACGTTGTCTGTCGAAGGCCTTTTCAAAGTAGATGAAGTTGAGGTAGAGAGGTGACTGCCATTCCAAGCTCTGTTCAATGATTATCCGTAATGTGGCGATTTGATCAACACATGAATTGTTTCTCCTGAATCCTGTCTCTCTCTGTCTTCCTCGAAATATAAACAGAACAAATAATTACTGGACAATACTAGACCAAATATTCATCAACCTTATTCAACAGCTGTACGACAACGGCACATGTCAAGTGATCCACAACGGAAAACTCAGCGAAGCGTTTGGAGTAAACACAGGAGTCAGACAAGGGTGCTAACTATCACCAATGGTATTCCTAATTGTGGTGGACAGACTGGATTATGCATCAGACAGTGGGAAACCAGAAGACACGGATATCCTGGACCGACGTGAAGAATCTAGAAGACCTGGATTTCGCGCGTGGATGATTTATGTTTGATGTCACACGAAATCGAAGACTTACAAGCGAAAACCGACAAACTAGTCGAAGAAGCAGCAAAGACAGAACTCCAGGTGAACATAGACAAGACGGAGGTTGTGAAAATAACCAACCAACAACAACAACAACAACAACAGCAACATCCAGAGCCAATCACCATCAACGCGAGGAATTTGAAAGAGGTTATTTCATTCACTTATCTAGGGAGCATTGTCTCAACTACAGGCAGGTGGAACGGACGAGGATGTCAAATCGAGCGAGAATCGGGAAGGCGAGAAACACATTCATCAACCTGAAACCAATCTGGAAATCTTCGTCACTCAGCATCCACCACAACAAAATTCGGATTTTCAATACAAACGTCAAGTCAGCCAGTTCTTCTATACGGATCAGAAACTTGGCGAAGATGAAACAAAGAATATTTCCAACAGCCTGTTGCAGACCTTTATCAACAACTGTCTTCGCTCTATACTGAAGATCAGATGGCTGGAAAGAATCACCAACAAGAAACTATGGGAAGAAACAAAACAAGAACCAATCGCTCAACAAATATGCAGGAGAAAGTGGAGATGGATTGGACACTCTCTGAGGAGGCCGTTGGGTGACATCGCGCGTCAGGCCATGGCTCGAGTGGAACCCGAAAGGGAAGCGGCGAGTGGTTCGTCAGTGCAAGGGTGACATGGAGGAGATCGTGTGAAGAAGAGTTGAAACAGTATGGACTTACATGGATGCAAGTGAAAAGTACAGCAGAAGACAGAAGCAAGTTGAGGCGTGCAGATGAAGCCCTATGTTCCACTAGGAACCCAAGGGGACAATAATAATAAACAATACTAAACCGCTGTATTTCAGCAGTTACTATTTACAAACAAAAAGCCTGAATGTAAAAGATAACGCCACAAAATCATTCAAATCAATTTTTTGTAAACGTTCCACGACACCAGAAACCAAATAAACATGAAAGATATAACGAAAGTTATACGACTGTTTGATTTTTGCAGCTACAAACGATGCAGTAATAACACCACATCCTATACGAATACAGTGACTATCAGATGACTCGCCTTCTACTTATGAGACTGGAAAGTGATGCACTTAAAGTATTTTGTCGATACAACGGAAATATTTGTAACTGCAATCGCGTAAAATGTTTTTTTAAAGTCAAAGTTGAATACGGATTGTATACGTCTATAACTGCAAATAAGTACTAATTAGTGATGTCCTCCGAAGGTGTTTACGAACGGCGATTCCAAGTATGTTCTTTGATACATAACTACGCTTCACCTTCTCCATGAATGATCTTGTTCACCAAAACGTCAAAAACAAGAACCTTCTACTACCAACTTCAAAGTGTATTTATCAGTTCGCTTGCTCCTAGGAAGTCGAGACTGTGCGAGGTCACATATGTCAAAAGGAGAATACATAACAGAAAACAATTCAATTCTGAAGCACACAGACCCTCTCTCTCTAGCCTAAGTTACAAAAGCTGTCACTAGTCTGAAACGAGGCAAAGCAGTGGGATCTGATCGAATGACTCAAGAGGTGTTTAAGGATGGTGGACACAGTTTACTGTCTGCGTTAACTAAGGTACTAGACAGCGTCTGGGGATCAGAGGAAGTCCCGTCAGGCTAGTGTAAGTCATTGATCATCCCGACATACGAGAAGGGAGACTAGTCTTCCTGTGATAATCACATAGGGATTAGCATGACTAATATGGTATCTAAAGTTCTAGGCTCAACAATCATGTGTAGACTAAGTGGTCCACGGGAGGAACAAATACGAGAGAACCAGGCAGGATTTACGCCAGGAAGAGGGTGTATTGAGGATATCTTCACCCTTTGACAGATTCTGGAACATAAGCATACTTACCGACGTCGTCTACCAGTCGTTATATATTTGACCTTAAGGTGACATTCGATTCTGTCGACCGAGAGGTACTCTGGCGATGTTTGGCTGTGAAAGGAATGCCGAGAAAATACATCACAATAATCAAGGCACTCTACTCGAACTCATGCATGCTGGTGAGAGCTTACGGCGAGTTGTCATCTGAACTGGTGACAACTAGTGGTGTCCGTCAAGGATGCCCACTGTCCCCATTTCTATTCAATTTCATCATAGATGCACTAATGGACTTAACCCTAACTGAATTCAGTGACTCAGGGATTGATTGACTTGTTACTATCAGGGAATAATCTCGTTGACTTAGAATATGCGGATGATATAGACGTTCCAACTAGGTGAAGACGCTGACAAAATGCAGAGGCTTATGAACACCTTGAGCTGAAATCTGAGAATGTTTGACATGCGATTCACTCCCGCTAAATGTAAGATGATGCTACAGGATTGGACTACATTGACTACTCATAGCTTAAAGACAGGGATTAAAACGGTGGAGAATGTGTCAACCAGTTCACTAATTTGGAGAGATGCACCAGCCAACGCCAACGGTTTGATCGCTGACGAAATCTCTACACAAATACAGAACGCTCGTTTGGCATATACTCGCCAAATTACGCGATCTCTGGCCTAGTAGACGTGATATCCGACGGACTGTCGAACATAGGACGTGCGTACTGCTCAGCAGTTCGCTCTGCCCTCGTTTATGGCTGACTGTGAGACATGGTCATTGAAATTGTCTGTCTGTCATTGAAATTAGAAGACATGAAGAGCCTGCCTAGCTGTCTTTGATCATAGGTGTTTGAGTTTTATTTCCCGTGTCAAGTGTTATAATAAGGTGAGCAATACTGAGGTTAGGCCTCGGTCGAATGATAGGTAAGGAAGGGAAATCAATCGATGACGTTGTGAAGTTACAACCGATTGAGATAGTTAGGCCATGTGTTACGTATGACTGCCAAGCCATCGCCTTCCTCAACGGGCAATGTTAGCTGACTGACATAGGATGGATCAGGTTGGAAAAGAGTCAACTAATGGTGGTCAAAACAAAATATGCTTCATCAGTCAATGAAATCCACAACATTTAGTTTAAGCCACGTAGGGAGGTGTAGAGTGATGTTTGGTTGGGGTCTTCAGAATGGTAACAACCAAGGCTAGAGACAATTGCTGATATGGAACAAAATCGTTGTCAATGGCTGGCACAGATGCATTCACTCTTTGTGATTTATAATATCCAATAAAATCCTATTATTCTTACATATTACTATTCTTTTTGCCTCACATTTCTCTTTATAATCTCTCACACTTCTCTTGCTTTGTGTGCTAAATAGAGTGTGGCGACTCGAACTGATGCACATCTGTGCAAAGTTCTAGATTGAAACCAGTCAGTCAATCAAAGCACATTATTGTAGTATTGTGTGCAAACTACTAAAATATAAATATAATTAATTTGATCTATTCCACAACGCACAAACTTTCTGCTGACGTTAATTTTTAATTCTCGTCATACGGGATCGGCAAATACCTCATTTAGAGTCATATATACGATAAGATTGAACCAGTCAAAAGGATTCTGCTTGCGTCTTTATGCAATCGAAGCTATTGTTAGTTATAATGGAAATTCTAAACTGCGTTCAGTAACCTTTATCCATACACAGGCTTAGTTTCACAATTTGCTTTTCTTGATTTGTTTCACAATAAATTCCATAGTAATCCTCCTTCAACTCCTCTTCTCGTTTCCCATCAGCGATAACTACCATTGAAAGAAGAATGGAACGAACACCAGGCTTATTCGTTACATAATCATTCAATAAATAAATTAGGTCAAATCTTAAAAGTTACATAATACTAAACGTGAAGTGAACACATAATCAGAGTTTAAATAAATATCAGAAAAGTACGAAGGGAATGGAAAATAAAAAGGAGGGTAGGTGGGTTTTAATCACACTTTACCTAGGCAAGCAAGGCAGAGACAAAGTTAGGACAAACTTCTTTTGTTGTATGCAAAGACTAAGACTGTTCTCTCGAATTAATTCTCATAGCTTCGGCTATGTGTAAAAGGCGGGTTCGAATTCCGTTCGAAAGGATCGATGGAATGTGATAAATAACTTACATACTTCGTCATTGGTGACCGCCATCAATCAAATGAGACAAAATAGAACTTCGTATAGATTTTATTTGACCTTTTCCGAACCATGAAGGAAGATGCTCATTATCACGTCTGTTAAGCTGTCTAGTTGTTCGCCCTACATAGCTTTCTCCACAGGAGCAGCCAAAATTGTAGATACACATAGAAATGGCACAGCTAGCTAGGAGGTAGCTTGTCTTTCGCTTGAGCAATCATAATTGGTCGGCTGGAGAATGACAAACAAAGGTTGGCGGAAGTGTAAGTTCGTTTTATTGCTCTCGATAATCTTAGATGTAAGACTTCACTAGACACGTCCCCATTGAATTGCAATTTTAGGAACGTTGTTTGTTTTCCAGCCTGGCCCTATATCAGCTAACATTGCCCGTCGAGGAAGGCGATGACTAGGCATACGTAACACATGTCCTAACCATCTCAGTCGATGTAACGGCACAGCCTCGTCGACTGATTTCCCCTCCTTACCTAGCACTCGACGCCTAACCTCAATATTGCTCACCTTATTATACCACTTCACACAGGAGATAGAACGCAGACACCTATGATCGAAGACAGCTAATCTTTTCATGTCTTCCGCTCTCAATGGCCAGGTCTCACAGCCATAAATGAGGACGGGGTGGGCTGCTGAGCAGTACACACGCCCTTTGGTCTATAGTCGGATATCGCGTCTACGCCAGAGACAGCGTAAACTGGCAAATGCGAAACTAGCCCTCTGTATTCGTGTTGAGATTTCGTCAGAGATCAACCAGTTGTGGCTGATGGTACTTCCCAAGTAAGTGAAGCGGTCAACGTGCTCTACCACTTCACTTCCTATTTCTAATCTAGGGGTGGGTCGGTGTAGTCCAATCCTGCAGCATCATCTTACATTTTACAGGGGCGAATCGCATGCCAAACATACGAAGATTGTTGCTCAAGGTGTTCGGAAGATTCTGCATTTTGTCAGCGTCCTCGCGTAGAAGGACTATATCGTCCGCATATTCTAAGTCAACGAGATTATTCCCTGATAGTTACAAGTCAACCAATCCCTGAGTCACTGAATTCAGTTAGGAATAAGTCCATTAGTACATCTATGATGAAATTGAATAGAAATGGGGACAGTGGGTATCCCTGACAGACACTACTAGTTGTCACCAGTTCAGATGACAACTGGCCGTAAGCTCCCACGTGGCTGACTGCATGAGTTCGAGTAGAGTGCCTTAATCAGTGCAATGTATCTTCTCGGCATTCCCTTTACAGCCAAGCATCGCCAGAGAACCTCCCGGTCGACAGAATCGAATGCCACCTTTAGGTCAAGAAATATAATGATTGTTGGATGCCGGTAGGAATGCCTATGTTCCAGAATCTGTCGAAGGATGAAGATATCTTCAATACACCCTCTTCCTGGCGTAAATCCTGCCTGGTTTTCTCGTGTTTGTTCCTCCCGAGCACCACTTAGTCTACGTAGTATTATTGAGCCTAGGATTTTAGATACCATATTAGTCAAGCTAATCCCTCTGTGATTATCACAAGAAGACTTGTCTCCCTTCTTGTTTATCAGGATGATCAGTGACTTACACCAACCCGATGGGACTTCCTCTGATTACCCAGACGCTGCCTAGAACCTCAGTTAATGCAGACAGTAAACTGTCTCCACCGTACTTAAATACCTCTGGAGTCATTCGATCAGGTCCCGCTGCTTTGCCTTGCTTCAGATTAGTGACAGCTTTAGTAACCTCAGTTAAGGACGGAGGACCTGTGTCTATATCCCATTCAGGGAGGTGTTGGATGTTCGGTAGGTTAAGTGTGGCTGTAGGCCAATTAAACTGCTCCTCATAGTGTTCTTTCCAGCGTTCCAGTCGCCTATCCTGGGAGCTAATTATGGTGCCGTTTTTCTCCGAGATTGTTTCGCTTATCATTTGCCTTTTGCCACCTGTTTCCCTGATAAGCCTGAACAGTTGTCTGGTGTTGCCAACCACCGATGCCTTTTCCACACATATTACTACCTTCGTTACTCTTATCACCACTTGCATAAGCCTTATTACCAATATTCCGTTATCATTATAGTCATTGTTATTAACGACGTTCAAAAGATTTGCCAAATACTCATTCATCACTTAATTAATTAGTCTGCTTTTTTTGATTATTTAGAGCTATGCATTACTGTTTTACACACTGCTATTTCTGACAGACTTTGATTTGTAACTTACTACATGATGACAGTTTCTGACTCAAGCTGGCGACACTAACATACATATGTACAAATAATCCACCCCAAATAACTATACAACTCTGATAATGAGAAGTTACGAAAACAAACCTTCTGTTGACTTCTGTGTCCTCCAATTCCCAAAATCATATAGCAAAATTTTTGTTTATAAGCGCTGGAGAAAATTCCACGAAAAACAACAACAACAACAGTGGAACATGAATTTCAAATACTCCGCCTTTTATACCAACTGATACACTAAACACTCGATCTAATTTAGCTAAATATGCACTGATATCTGCATATTCGAATATATACTACAATATCTGTCTTCCTCACACATGCAGGTATACACACTGCAGGAAAATTTTTCGAGTATAAGAAATTCTACACAACACCCTCAGACGTAGGTGAGTTCATTCTTTCTTTTAAATATATATACACACATTTCAAACCGCAAATTTTCAAAGAGCCATATATATATATATATATATATATATATATATAGTGCACAAAGTTCCGTATACACACTCTCCTCCTTATGTCATCGAATGTATCCTGATCTAAACGATAAATTTCTGATCAAAAAGAAATCAACCAGTATAGTAAGTAGACTTATTGTAATTCAGTAATTAGCATACTACTCTCGGATATACACAAAAAGATCCCGGCATTATATTCGAGTACTGAGTACGCAAATTTCATACGATTAACAGACGGCAAAATGTATTTTCTTTCAAGATACTCTAGTGCTAGGATGCAGGTATGCTTCTTCTATTATAATGATACACTTATATACTCACAATATAATATAACGTTCATCAAGGTTCACGTAAAACAAAAGATCAAATGGAGACTTACAAAGTTTAATAATATAATATGAAAATAAACTGATGTATGACAGAGTTAATATTATTATTATCAAAGCAAAATATAAACTTGAAAACCGTTGCAATGTTAAATTTAACTTTAAACTGTGACAAATAATTTAAAATTTAGCGTCATTCAGTAAATCTATGTACATATTATAACATAAGGTTGTAGACAGACAATCCAAAGAAAAGTAGATATTCCTCATCGTCTTGAATCAGGAGTTGGATAATACTCTCGTGGACTTGGAGATGGTGAACCTGGTCGTGGAGTAGTCATATAATAGTGAGATGAAGGCGTGTGGAAAGTTGATGGACTGTAGGCAGAAGTACCCAAAGTGGATCCTGAAAAACCAGTTGCTGAATAACCCAACAAGCTTGACGATCCCAAACCAGTACCACTACTAACTCCATGGGACATTGGATAATTTGGAGTAGTTGGATAAGAAAGTGGAGAATTACTCGGTCCACCCAAACTGCTACTTGGAGCACCACCAGGTGAACTTGGTGTTGTCATTTGTGGAGAATAGCTTTCTACTGATGAACTTCCAGCTAATGTAGGTGGGCTGTAACGAGGAGCAGAGGGAGAAGCATTGAATGATAACGGTGACGCAGGCTGGCTATTTGGATAGAAGGATGCTCGACTTCCACTTAAACTGCTTGCACTCATACCAGGTGAAGGTGAACTAGGTGAAACTCCAGGTGTTTCTGACCCAGGCAAAACACCCCAACTACTAAAATCTCGACTCATCGAACTGCCACCTGTAGGCATTGGACTATTAGGACTGTATGAGTAATTTATACTGTCTGGAGAATCGCTAGATGGACCAAGCGATCCACTGGACAACATTCCATATCCTGAAAAGCTGGGATGGTGTGGGGAACGTTGAGTGTATCCAACAGACATAGGTTCATATGACTGTTGTAAAGAAAAGGTTGGCGAATTGCTATCTCCACTGGCACTGAAACTTGAACTACTGCCCGTTCCAGCATAGGATGGTTTATGTATAGGTGAAAATATATCACCACCAAGACTTCCTGGACCTCCATAACCAAAAGATCCGCTGCTAAGACTCCCTGAATGTCCCGGACTGGAACCAGGTGAACCCAAATCAGTTTGTGGAGTACCCATGAAGGACATAGGGCTGCTAAAGCCAACATAAGCAGCTGGTGAAAACGCTTCTGGAGTACGAGGGCTATCTAGCTGAGGACTGCGACCAGGAGATAAGGAAGAATCATAACGCATAGCAGGCGAGAACATGGCATTATGAGGGGCAGTTGCACCACCAAGACCACCACGATAAGTTGGTGAGTCCACAGACCCTACAGGTGAATGAGCACTATCCCACGGTGTATGATAACCACTGTCTCCAAGTACGGGTATACCATCTGCATTCATAGTTAACCCCATCCCAGGAGAAGCAAGTGCGGCAATACCTTCGAAACCTGGCGCGTTAAACAAGCCCATCCCCAGAACACCACCAAGAGGTATAGGTTGTGCTTCTTGACATTTGGCAGAATCTAAAAGCAGATCAAAACAACCTGTGCCGATTCTAGCCAGCTGACCCAGCATAATTGTCTCGGAAACACCAGCCATTGGATCACATTCAGAATGAACTGCTGCCTCCATGAGTATGTCAACTGTTTCTTCGAAACTACAGCGAGCCAAAGCACCAGTGTCCAAACGATTAAGCCCATGTCGGGTAATTGCCATAAGGTGTCCTTTCACAGTCATAATATCACACAACAATGCGAGATGTCGGTAATTGACATAAGAACCATCGAATGATATCACATGATGCATTTCACATTCTATTGCTTTTCTTACAGCTTCAATTCCAAGAGCCTCAAAAATTTCCACTATGTCATTGCTAACAGTGCGTACAGGGTCAACATCTCGTTCAGCTAGAACTCTCATTAAACAAGTACCATCAGTTTCTAACATCCACTCTGCAACAGCATCGAAGCTTCCATCATCCTTGATTACTACACGTTTCTTATCTTGTGTCTTTGGCAGATGCATGTAAACCTTTGTGATTTGAGGTATTCCTTGAAGTGTAATATCTGTTAGTAAATTTGCTTCGATAAAACGAAGGAAAGTATCATCTTCCATTTTATCAGAAGTAGTATCAGCATCCTTGAAATCTTTTTCCAAATCGCTATTCATTATACGAATCCTCATGACTAGTTTCAAGTTATCGTCTGGTATATGGCATATTAGATCATTTCCAAAAGCTCGGGTTATCTTATCCGCGATTTGTTCCATTGACAATTTTTTACCAGTCATACCTTTTCTGGCGAATTCAATACGAAGCATCCAAGAGCTTATGGCACTGACATCAAAATCTGGCAATTCATAATAAGTTGATACCCATTCTCTATCTTCTTCAACTACACTATTTTGCGGATCTGGATCATAATATATATACGTACTGTTGACTAGCTTACGTAAAGTAGTATGCTCCAACCGGGCAACAACATCTTTTGTCCGTTCAGCATCTCTAGCCGCCTGACCGGTGAGATAGATGGTCATAGATGGAGTTTTTGGTCGTTTACTCACGTTGATTATTTCTTTTAAACGAGGAACACCGAGGGTGACGTTTTTAGCAGATACACCAGCGTAGTGGAAAGTGTTCAGTGTCATCTGGGTAGCGGGTTCTCCAAGTGATTGAGCTGCTAGTGCACCAACCATTTCACCTGGATGAATATGTGCTTGTTGGAAACGTGCACGCACTTCACCTAATACCCAATCCAATGCTTCATAACTTAGACGATAGTCGACAATCACCTTTTTTGCACACAATGATGCTCTAACTAATGAACTTAATAAAAGTGTAGCATTTGCATTGGCTTCCTTGCTTAGTCGATCATCACCTCCAACGACTATTAGACGCTTACAAGTTTCTCGAACCATCTCAACAACTTGTCTAGGATGTACATTTGTTTTAGAAAGTGGATCTATTTCAAATATTTTTTGTGCATTCATCACAAGTCGATTAATATTGCATGGTAAAACTACAGAATCATCAGTTTTTTTGATGACAGATCGTAATAATTCTCTATCAGCGCATAATTGTAACCATTCTGAATCAAGTTCAGATTGAGTTTGAGAATCAGTTGCTAGACTTCGAACTACATCTTCAGGCATACATCGACGAAGTACTCTTTCATTCCCGATATCAAAACGAAAACTGTGCTCAAAAACAGCATTAGACGGTTTAAATGTTGGAAGACGCTGAAATTCTACATGCGTTGCATCCAAACCATCTTCACCATATCTAAGTTGAATTAATTGATTAATTTGGTTACGAACAGTACCATCATATTTCACCATAACTGACTCCATAGCTTTAATCAAACGACGTTGAATATAACCTGTTTCTGCAGTCTTGACAGCTGTATCAATCAAACCTTCTCGACCACCCATTGCATGAAAGAAAAATTCAGTGGGTGTTAACCCTGCAAGATACGAATTCTCCACGAACCCACGAGACTCAGGACCATAATCATCTTGGATGAAGTGTGGTAAAGTACGATGACGAAAACCAAAAGGAATTCTCTTACCCTCAACGTTTTGCTGACCCACACACGCAATGACCTGGGATATATTAATTCGAGAACCTTTAGACCCAGCAACAACCATAATATTGAAATTATTGTACTTGGATAAGGAGCGTTGAGCACAACTACCAGTTTTATCACGGGCATCATTAAGGATTTTATTAACGCTGTTTTCAAAGGTTTGACGAAGTGTGTTGCCTGGTGTTGGCTGCAAATCGTAATTGTGAGCCTGATCAATAATTTCGAACACAGCATCTTTGGCTTTTGTGATAGTACCGCTAATCTGTCGACGAGTTGCCTGATCATACAATGTATCAGCAATACCAATCGTATGTCCTTCTATCAAGAGCCAGTTGTTCACCACTGTTTGGATGTTATTAAAGAACATATTAACTTGATCATGATGATGCTCCAGAGCAACAATATGAATCAAAGAGCCGGCACCGGATCCAAGAGTCTTTTTACATAAAATACCAGCGATTAAATCTCCATCATCAACGATAACTTTGGTGTCCCCAGGTGATATCCATTTGTAGGGACCGATGTCTTCTTCTTCTGGATGAGTACTGTGTGTACGAATACAATTAACTCGACCGGGTATGACGAGACTGAACAACTGCTTTCCAGTCCACAAACGCTGTGGTTTGTAAATTGCTGGCTTTGGCATACGACCATTCCAAGTTGGTAAATACATGAGTAGATTCATCATTTCTGACCTATTCAAGAATACATCACGTTGAGTCATTTTATTCACTGCAGTCAACGTGTCTTGGACAATACCCATTACTGGTTTATTAGCTTGTGGTGTAATTACTAAACGTGAGACACGGGCTAACTGACTTATTTCAGCCTTGGTCTCAACAGACTGTGGAAGATGTAAGTTCATTTCATCACCGTCGAAATCGGCGTTATACGGTGAAGTGACAGAGAGATTTAAACGAAATGTAGACCAGGGTAAAACTTTCACCCGATGACACATCATAGACATTTTATGTAAAGTTGGCTGACGATTGAAAATAACGAAGTCATCATTTAACATATGCCGCTCAACAATATAACCAACTTGAAGTGTAAGATCTGATACTTTAGGATGATATCGTAAGTCAATACGATCCCCGTTTTCACGTACGATAAACTTAGCACCAGGATAAAGAGTTCCATTCTGTACCAGTTTCTGTAGATGATCGATGTTAAATTGTGTAACCATTTCAGGATAAGTAAGATTTTGAGCTATAGTTCTTGGGACACCAACTTGATCTAAGTTAAGATTTGGATCAGCTGTAATGACAGTACGAGCAGAGAAGTCAACACGTTTACCCATAAGATTGCCACGAATACGACCAGCTTTGCCTTTAAGACGTTGTTTGATTGACTTTAATGGACGTCCAGATTTCTGAATCGCCTTAGGCAGACCGGGTACATCATTGTCAACCATTGTTGTTACATGGAATTGTAGCATTTTAACATCTTCAACAATTATATGCGCTGCTGCACCATTCTGTTCATCTCGACGAAGTTGATTATTAGCTTTTATAATATCAGCAAGTTTGTGTGTTAAGTCATCTTGATTACGTGTAGCTCCATACATAACAACAGCAGGACGAACGCATAAAGGCGGAACTGGGAGGACAGTTGCTATCATCCAATCAGGTCGTGCATAGCGTGGATCAAATCCTAAGGATATACAATCTTCATCTGATATACGTTTGAAAACTTCTAGAACACGTTCAGCAGTCAAACTAATTTTACGTTCCTGAGATTCTTCATTCACTTTTTTCCACTCAGCAGTGAGCTCAAGTCCATTGCGTCGATAGCGAGGTTGAAAACGACCACAGCCAGAGCGTTTAACCTGTAGTCCAAATTAAAAGGACTTTGATAATTAAAGCAATATTTGGTTGTTTTAACAACTATCAATTATTGTTAGGCTTAAAATTAAAAAGCCTGGGTTTAAATTTACCCCACTAATATACCTTATAAATAACTATCACAAAATTTATAGATCAACTAATCAGTGAATTTATTCAATATGTGATGAAAACAACACCTGCATATAAAAGAGTAGTACACAATGTTATATTGTATTAACTTGATTTTATGTTGATGTTGAGAACACTTCATTCCACTTCACTTTTCTAATGTACACTGATCAAAATTTGTTTAGACAATTAAATATTCAAATAATTTCTTTGTTCCTATCTTTGAAATTAATAATTTTATGATAATAAAAACTAAGAATCTTGTAAAACAGTATGAAAAAATAAGTAAAATGGGCATCGTTTTGAACACGGATTATTTTCACGTATCTATACACTTAATTTTGCTATTTTGTACTTTCATTGAAATTTTTTGTTGGTGGTCTCATATTTGTATCCCCCTTTGTACAAATATTCTCACACCTATAATGTCGTCACCTACTCAGCCCGGTACACCAACCGAACAGAGAACTGGCAGCGAGGCACAGGCCACAATAAACGCCATAACTGATTTTCGTTTACCACAATACGGCTTTGCAGAGCCACGGATTTGGTTTGGAGTTATCGAGCCGCTGTTGGAAGCACGGGGCACTAAGTCTCAGATAGGCAAATATGGCGTCGTGCTGGCAGAACTCCCTCCGTCAGTGTTAACAGAAATCAGCGATTTCATCGAAACCTCCCTCCCGACGGAAAACCAATATGACAAACTTAAAGCCCTTCTTACACAACGCACCAGTTTGTCAGACGAGCAAAAGAATCCAACAATTACTCACGGGCTGCGAGCTAGGAACGCGTAAACCATCCAAGCTCCTTAGACACATGCGCCAGTTAATTGGACACCATAAAGTTGACGAGGTCGTCCTGAGACAGATGTGGTTGCAACGTTTACCCAGAAACGTTCAACAAATTTTAATCATCTCAGGAAAGTCGTATGACTTAGACCCACTAAGCGACATGGCAGATAGTATTGTTGGTGTTTTATCAAATAACACCATAGGTCATATTGCATCTGACAGTGCGACACCATGTCAGTCCACACCCACGACAGACACACCAATACTCACCGCCATTGCAGACTTAGCGGCAAGGATTGACAAGTTGGAAACAAATAGGTCTGATCGATGAGTCCGGAGGCGGAGTTCACAAACAAGGTCATAATTACAACGACGATTTCTCTCCCGACAGCGTCCTCGCATGTCTTCTAGGGACAGTAATATATGTTGGTATCATAGGAAGTTCGGACGTCATGCCCTGAAATGTGTCAAATCGTGCATCTTTAGTGAAGATAATCAGGCTCCGGGAAACGTCTCAGCCAGACAATGATGGCGACAGCTGTTGCTGGCAAGCAAACAAATCGCCTTTTCTATGTGAAGGACAAAACTTCAGGCACCCTATTCCTGGTAGGCACAGGAGCAGAAGTTAGCGTGATTCCCCCTTCACTATCCAGGCGATCTACTCGGACACCAGGAAAACTGTCCCTGAAGCCAACCACACAAGCATACAGACGTATGGTGAACAATCCCTTATAGTGGATCTAGGCTTACGTCGGTGTTTTACATGGATTTTCATAGTAGCCGATGTGGATCATGCCATACTCGGGGCTGATTTTTTAAGTAATTTCAATCTGTTAGTTGATGTCAACAGTAAAAAACTGATTGATAACAACGCTCAACTAAAAATTCATGGAATCATCTCCAGTTACTTCGTCTACAATATCTGCATCGAGAGACCAAAGGATTGTACCTTTTCCTCCCTACTCCATCGTTTCCCTAGAATACTTAAACCGTCGTATAACATCGAGGACGTACCCCATACAGTCACTCACAAAATTGTTACCACGGGTCAACCGGTTCGAGCTCGTCACCGTAGATTACCTCCTGACAAATTAGCAGCAGTCAAGGCAGAATTCGAACACGTGATGCGGCTCGGTATCATCAGACCTTCCAATAACCCTTGGTCTTCACCCCTACACATGGTGCCTAAAGCTGAACATGACTGGAGGCCATATGGGGATTATCGACATTTAAACAACGCCAGAGTTCCGGACCGTTATCCGATTCCCCACCTACATGATTTCTCTCTGACATTACATGGAAAAACAATTTTTTCTAAAGTAGACTTGGTCAGAGCCTATCATCAAATACCAGTTGCCCCAGAAGATATCGAAAAAACAGCCATCATCACACCTTTTGGTTTGTTCGAATTTCTGCGCATGCCGTTTGGTCTAAAGAACGCCGCACAATCCTTCCAGCGTTTCATGTATCAGGTATTTGTATACATCGATGACGTCTTAATTGCTAGCTCTTCGGTTGAAGAACATACAGATCACCTCACCATCTTATTTTAGCGATTCGAGCAGTATGGCGTCGCTCCTAAGGCATCTTTGATTTTGTGCACTGACGCCTCTCAAATTGCAGTAGGAGCTGTACTCCAGTAGAAAATAAATGATGCAGTAACTCCTCTCGCTTTCTTTTCAAAGAAATTGGAACCAGCTCAGACGCGTTACAGTACGTTTGGTAGAGAGTTGTTAGCAATTTATCTAGCAATCAGACATTTCAGTTATTTGCTACAAGGTCGTCATTTCACAATATTTACCGATCACAAACCCCTGTGCTACGCTTTTACTACGTCACTGGATAGACACTCACCCAGAGAAGCTAGGCAGCTAGATTATATCTCTCAGTTCTCGACAGATATAGAGTACATTAAAGGCGACGCCAATGTGGTAGCTGACTCTCTTTCTCGCTGCGATTTAAATGTAATAAAAACTAAGTATCTTGTAAAACAGTATAAAAAATAAGTAAAATGGGCATCGCAATTCATTCTCCGTACTACGTAATATAGGCCAACAAAGACAGATAACAAAATATACTTTTAAAAATCCAAACATTTGAGTACAGGATAACAATAACATTGACAACAGAATAATACGGTATGATAATGACCAAGACATCTCCTATACTGAAGTATTCAACAAACATTTGTTTATATTTACTAGGTCATGAGGGTGTTGGTGGCACAGTGGCAGAATGCTCGCCAACCAAGCAGGTGGTTCGAGGTCCAATTCCCGGTCACCGACGCACCCCTCCATTACCTCGCTAAGCCAGTAATAAGAGACTGGTAAAGAGGGAAGGCTGGGTATGAAGGTTAGCAACCCCACCCCGTAAAAATAAACACCACTGCTACCACAACTTCAAGCTAGCTCTAGCTTGAAGCCCTATGTTCCACTGGGAACGGAAAGGAATAAAATAAATGAATAGTAATAATACTGGTTAATAAATAACACTTATCTCTACGATAAATGAGACAGAGAGAGAGGGGGGGGAGAAGAGACTTTACATACTTCAATAAGTAGCTTGAAACTAGTTGTTCAACTAATACCCACTCATCACAGAGTCATATCAAGACACTTCATACAAATATTAAGCATTATATTATTTTAGTCAAAAAAAGAAAACACTTTTCTTAGAACCAGTAATTTAATATCTTCGGAAACATTTTCGTCTGTTGTTTCGTTTAGCACGAAAGCTCTTCGTTGTTGTGCAGTACACCCACGGGGAATCGAAATTACATAAGTCATGAGAATGAAACAGCAACACCTCGATATGCTACTCAGCTATTCATCTTAGTGCTTTTCACAGTGTACATCATTTTGGCATTCACAAACAGTTGGCAAACCTTCCTCTTTTGAACATAGGCAAGTAATAATTAGGGAGGAGAGCAGCTGGTCTAATGCGTCGGTGGCATAGTGGTTAGGACGCTCGCCGACCATGCACATGGTCCGGGGTTCAACCCCCGGCGACCGACGCACTCCTTTACCTCGCTAAGCCAGTAATAAACCTGATGAAGAGGAAAGGTTGGGTATGAGGCTAGCAGCCCCATTCCTGTAAAAATAAGCACTGCTACAGAAACTTCAAGCCTCTAGCTTGAAGCCCTATGTTCCACTGGGAACGTGAAGGAAAAAAAAACAGCTTATCTTATGTGAATAAAGTATTATATATTGTATGAAGAAAATATTTATGTACGTTAGTGTAGCAATTTTAATATCACTCAGCTTGGTATGAAATATTCATCAGTGTGTTAAGATAAAGCCACTTTTCAATGTCTACCACACTAACTATGGATAACTAATCTCACTTTAAATATAGTCGACTATCATGTTTATTAATTAAAAATTTTTTAAAAAACATGAAAGTAAAATTGAATGAAACTCACTTTGTTGCTAAGACTGACATCATTATCATTTGGAATTTGATCATCACCGGATATACACTCAGAACGTGTTTTACACTCTTCATACATAAAAGCCATTCTTCGTCTATTATCACCTTTTGTTTTGCGTAGTATTTCTTGAATCTTTGTTGTTTGTACATCGACTAGAAGTCTAGAGCAGTAAAAGCAGACACATCTTAACACCTTCACTGTCTTTTTTAAGAAGCCAATATGAAAAACAGGTTTAGCAAGTTCAACATGACCAAAATGTCCTGGACAAGATGATACATTGCCACTGCATGTTTGACAAATAGAACTACGGTCTACACAGCCTTGTCGAGGATCCATTAATCCGCCAAGTTTAGGTTTCCCACCCTCCATTGTCTCTGCATACTTAATCCCACCATCTGAAGTAACCGACAATTCTTTCTGTAAACATTTAGTAATACAATGGAAAATAGTATAGATACTTTGAGAAGATGAAAATTTTATCACATAAGTATGACACTGACAAGAATGATTACATTATCAGGCACAAGCACAGACTAGGATTATTACAATTCGAAATAGTAGAGAATAGAAGAAAGAATGAACATGGTATATGATACTTTAATCGAAAATGGTTATCCTGGAAAATTTATCAAGAAACATATGACAAAGAAAGCCGAAAAGGACTGCCCACTATCTGCAAACAAGAAGCCACTTTATATACGACTACAACTCATGGGCGATATACTAAGCGAGTTAATTACGAAGAAATTAAGAAAATCAGTTCAAAGAACTTTTAATGCTGGCGAACTACACGTATTATTCTCTACACGACCGATGGTGCTAGCTCGAATGAAAGATGAAGTACCTAGACTAGCCACTTCAAATTGTATTTATCAATTCAACTGCGCTTGTGGAACGAGTTATGTTGGCCGTTGCTCTAGGAACTTGATTTTTCGTGCTCGAGAACATATCCCACTATGGCTAAGTAAAGGTGTAGTTAAAACTATTAACAGCTCGATATTAGACCATCTGGTGCAAACCGGTCACAAAGCCAGCGTAGAAGAATCCTTCTCTATAATATACCGGGTGCCTAACAAACTATCAAAATCGTCGAAGTACCGTATGCTGCAAACAGCAGAGGCTATTACAATTCGCCTCAAACAACTAGTGCTCTGTGTTCAAAAGAAACAAGTCCAGCCCCTACTACTGCCCTGGCCCTCAGTAGAAACTATAAACTCATGAATTTGTACTATTATCTTTCATAATTCTTCTGACATTCAGCTTATTTTATGTTGATGCTGTTCAGCTTTAATCTATTAATATTATTGATTCGATGTTATTTAAACAACATTAATGTTGTTCATAAGACTAATTCATTCATTTATCATGATGTATATATAATTGTAGAACCTGATGATGAATTTGTCGAAGAGTACTCTTTGTTCCGTGTCCATTCTTTTGAAAATGTAAAGTTATCTCAATTTTGCAGAAAAATTTATTATTGGAAGACTTCAGTCTAAACAGAGTGTAACACCTATTTATTGCAATTATTTGTTGAGAAAAATGCAACCTGTTCAAATGATTACAGCCTAATAAGCTATGGTACAACACCGCTGATTTACTTGTACAATGAAATCCTCTACAATTATGCACAAATAATATTAAATTGGCTTTTTATGCATTACATTAACTGTGATGAAATCAACGATAAAATATGTGACCGCTCCATCGGTTTCCAAAGGGTATCTCACATGTTCAGATTAATTTTCAAATGCAAAATGGTTCCAAACAACACCGGGTAACATTAAAAACTTGTTAATACAACATCAAGGAAGTTTCATAAACGCGTAGGTGTATAAAAATTGTATGACTAAATTACATTATTAGCACTGCTGTTAAATTACTAAGTCTATGAAATTCTATGAAGCGCCGCCGCCTCAACTGTCAAAGTCTGGTAGTTAGACAGCATTATTAAGCTCTAAGCAGAGTCATTGTAGTTCACAACTATTGCACATAAGAATATGCAGTTGCTGAGGTACACGCTTTTCAAATATTTTCAATTAGTGATTTATATAACCCAAGTGTATTGTAGCAGTTCTTGAAATGATAAGTACGAAGACATGGTAACAGTACAGAAACCCTAGTTTGTGCTTTACGACTTTACATGATACATCAATAATAAGTCTTTCTTGAAATAAGGATAAAACTTGGGCACTGTGGTAGAGTATAACTCCATTATGGATTAAATGTTATTTTGATAAAGTTATAGCTAGCTGGCTGGTTGCAACATAGAACTTTGCACCGATGTGCAGCAGTTCGAGTCGCCACACTTCACTCAGTACACAAAACAGAAAGTAAAAGTTAATGCAAAATAGAGACAGTAAACAGAGATATGAGGCAAAAGGAATAGTAATATCGAAGGTATTATAAGTCACAAGGAGTGGATGCATCTGAGCCACTGAGAACGATTTTGAGCAATATCATCGATTGTCTCCAGCCATTGGTTTCTACCGTCCCTAGGACCCCAACCAGGAAGTTTACACCTTCCTACGTGGCTGGCTTAAACTAACTGTTGTGGATTTCATTGACTGGTGAGGCTATGTTTTGGTTCGATCACCAGCGGTTCTTTCCCAACCTGACCATATTTCAACTAACATTACCCGTCGAGGGAGACGATGGCTAGGCATGCGTAACACACGTCCTAACCATCTCAGTCGATGTAGCTTTACAGCCTCGTCGATTGATTTCCCATCCTTACCTAGCACTCAACGCCTAACTTCAATATCCCTCACCCTATTATACCACTTCACACGTGAGATAGAATGCAGGCACCCATGATCAAAGACAGCTAGCTTTTTCATGTCCTCTACTCTCAATGACCAGGTCTCACAGCCATAAAGGAGGACGGAGCGAACTGCTGAGCAGTACACACACCCTTTGGACGATAGCCGGATAGTTATAGTGTTATACAGTAATATTTACTGATGACGTTTCGAGCACAAATTATTATTATGAGCAATAATTTGCTCTCGAAACGTGGTTATCGGTAAATATTACTGTATAACACTGTATGATTTAAGCAAAATAATATTTTATCCATAATGGAATTAAGTCTTTCTGTTTTCTATAATTTTCTAGCAGGTGTCGATTCATACTGAAATTTATCCTAAAATCAAATTAATTACAGCAAATTGGAAAACCATTTCAAAGTCTGACCCGAATAATAATAGCTGATATATAAATTGAAAGACAATCGCAAACAAAGTGGAAGTACTCCACCTATACAAGTATCGGTCATTATCAACAAAACTACTATTACTGTGTAATTATCTGAGTACATCAAATAAATAATGGTAAGCGGAGATGAAAATTTCTGAGGGCAAAATGAAATGCTGTACTATAGTGAAGTTAAAATATACATAAATTTTATCGAATCTGTTCAATTCCCACCGGGGTTCAACCTGCAGGTTGAAGATGAGGTAGTAACTCATCGAAGAAGACATCACGAAATGGTCGGGCTATGTCGTGAATTGGCAGAAGTTAGAATTCAAAGACCAATTGGATCGGGTCTCAGTGGCTCAATGGTCTACGAGCTCGCCTTGTAACATGAGGGTCGTGGGTTCGAGCCTTTTGTGGTGGGTGCGTACTGATGAGGAGTCCCAAACTAGGACGAAACAGCTGTCCAGTACTCCCAGCTGGTTTTCCAATGGTTCTCTAACTGATGTCAGCTCATGATGAAATCCTCCATGCAATCAAATATTACGCTTTCGTTTGATAACTAAATAGCTTTCCTTCGATATGTTACTTCGGCTAGTATAGCACAATAGTGTTTGGCAGTAGCTACAAGTACGTAACATATTCCAAAAAGCTAAGGTGTTGCTGGCTGATACCTTATTTGATTGACTTACTTATGTAAACAATGTCTTTACGCCTAATTTACCACTAAAAGTTGGAAATATTGCGAAGGTGACGTCAGTAAAACACACAATGTTTACAAATGTACTCTGTTTAGTAGCTTATTTTACAGTTATTTTGTGGGACTGGACTTTTGAAACTTCATAAATAGTTAAAAATATCTAGTCTGCGCCGAGAATGACACTTTATGAAAATCAAGAAATTATATTTAATGACCTACTTACTATCAAGGCTCTCAATGGTTAGACGGTGACAAAGAGAATGTCTAAAAATCGATAAAATGCTTACCACTCTCTTCACAGTGGATTACAATTCAGTCTATCGGTGACAGCTATGACTGAAAATTTTCTCATTCCTTAACTAGTGTACTAAATGTCAACCTATTTCTCATTATTACTTGATAACTGTAACCCTTCAATTCCGTGTAACATTGGAAAGGTCCAGCCCATATCTCTTTGAGCACTTTGACAGACATAGACAAGAATGAGTTGCTAGAATCCTTCATACTTAACTAGATTGCAAAGACTCACTGATTTTATCTAACTTATAACTCATCTTGCTATCGATTTTATAAAACGTCCGTGACAAAATTCGTATAAGCAATATGTAACAATACAGTAATGTTAAGAACAAGGTAAGGTGGTCCCAAATTTTGAGGTGTAGAACATTTACCAAATGTAACTGTTCATAATTTAATAATGCATTTTACTATCCTACAACTACCATTGTCTACTCATAGTGAAAATCCCTGTTAGTGAACTGAATTTTCAATGTTGAATTTCGGACTAAATTGCACAACCATATCTCATATATGGAGAAATATGCAACGCAAAGAAACTATAGTAGACGCTGATGTACGCGAGAAAGAAAAATCACATGCAGAATGGAAATTTAATGAATCTAAATCATAATGAGTAAATGCATCTGCGCTACTGAAAACGATCTTGAGCCATGTTCCCAACAGTCTCCAACCACTGGTTCTTTTAGCAGCTCGGCAACCCTAGACAGACAGTGCGGCTCAAACTAACGATCAGGAACTTTATGGATTGATTCCATGCTCTGATTTGACCACTCTTAACTTTTCTCCAACCTAATCGTATGCCTGATTACACTGCTCTTCGGGGAACACGATAGCTCAAAATGCATAACACATGTTCATAGACATCTTGATAGATGTAGTTTGACAACCTGACCGATTAATTCCCCCTCCATACCTAATACCCTACTCCTAACCACAATATTACTGACCACATCATACCGCCTACCGCCAGATATAAGTCATAAGAACCTACGGTTAAAGACGGTTAGCCTTTTTATATCTTCCAATCTTAATGACCACGTTCAAGTCGCAAAGGACTGAGCAAACTGCCTTTAAGGTGCACACGTTCTTTGACTGATAACCAGATAACTTGAGTTAGCAGGTATTAGTATTTTCAGTGGAAACTCACTGTTATTCAGTTACATGCGCAATCTTCGATACAAGATGAGGACAGCCAACAGAGTTATAGTTCACTGACAACACTATTTGTCTTGATATTTGACAGTGACTTTAGACATGAAGATCGTCATTCAGTTGGAGTATTTTCCAGACTACAGTCATCAACATTTGATTACATATCAAGTAAACTCCACCAACGGCTTTTATAGGAAGTAATATTCGTCGATCTGATGAAAAATAATTAATTTATGACCTAGTACAGTGAAACATGGAGTGACAATCACGCTAGGAGGAAGACATGATCAGTTAAATAAGTTTAAGGAATTAATAAAGTTATCACCATTCGCATCTTCATTTTCCAAACTTATTAACAATTAAACCTATTAAAACAAATGTCTTAAGTAAATGAAAAAACTAGCAAGTCTAAAGTGATGTCAGTCAGGTGCGACAATATTGGTTAGAAGCATAAAAGTTTTACATAAGAATAAGAAACCAAGCGGAATAAGGTATGAAGGAGAAAAGCAAAACATAGACTGCGTGCTATCCGAGTCAAGGAAGATTAATCAGTTAGAATTCAATTAACCCGTATCGGTCTACGAACCACACTTATCGTGGACAGAGAGTTATAAGCACTATTTCGAATCCAAGTACCTACAATGATCAATCCAATTCTGCTAGAAAAACTACAACTTTTTGAGTCGAGGACAGTTGCAATAATCGGTGACAAGCAGACAACTAGGCAAACATATGTAATGTATGGGTCATAGACTTAAACTCTCCTAATTACCAAAGTTTGAGTGACCATGTAAGGCCGGGAGATCGGCACGTCACAGAAACTCAGATATTTAATAGGCGATCCTGGAAGTAATAATCTCACAATAATATCATTTATGCTCAGAAAATATTTCCTCCTTTTGAAGTTACTTTTCACTAGTTTGTTCGGTTGCTTGGGCCTGTCTGGATTCAACACAGAACTTGGCTTCGAAGTGCAGCAGTTCCAGTTGCCACGTTCCAAATAGCACACAAAGGTAGACAAGAAAATGACTGAAGAGAATCAATAGAGTTTTGACAAGTATAAAAGTGAAACAGAATGAGTAATGGCAGAAAGGAATATGAAAGATTACAGAGACTGAATACATCTGCATAAGCCATTGACAACGATTTTGAGCCATGTCACCTATTGTCTCTAGCCATTGATTCTTAGAGTCCCGAGGGCCTGAACCCGGAAGTCTGCATCTCCCTACCTGACTCAGTTTAACTGTCAAGGATTTCATGGATTGATGAGGCCATGTTTTTGTTTGGCCACCACTTACTCCTCTTTTCCAACCTGCACCTATATCAGCTAGTAATGCCCGTCCGTCGGGGGAGGCGATGGTTAGGCATGCGCAGCACGTGACCTAGCCATCTCAATCTATATAACTTTATAGCCTCTTCGATTGATTTTCCGGTTGCTTGGGCAGAATGGAATGAGCTTACAAATAGTGGACACGTAAGAAGGTTGCATGCTTCAGTGCCAATAGGGAAGAAAACTTAAAAATATACTTCAAATTTAGTTTTCTTAACTATACGGTATATAAAACTTTACACTGTTGCTGAATAGGTTTCAGACTTACAGGCTTGAATGAAATGAGCAGGGAATCCAATGAGTTTTGTACAATTATGAAAAGTGCAATGAACTTCAGTAACGAATTATGTACCATCATGGAGTCAGTGCTCGAAGAAGACTCTGTTACAAGTGAGTCTTGGAGAAAATAATACTGATTTCTTTACAGCTTTCACTTTTTCCAATTGTTGAGATACAACTACCAATGATTCCCTCTTTCAAAACATACTGTAATCTAGGTTATATTAGACTGGACTACCTGAACTAACAAAAAAATAAAATCTAGCGCATAAATAACTGTTTATACGCTTATCAATCAAGATTATGTATCTGATCAGTTCAATTGTCACCAGCGCTAAGTTTTACCGGACTATCAAGATACCCGAGCAGTGGGTAACTTTTAGCACAAGGAAGAATCCTTGAAAAAACTCAGATACATCCAAGCACATTAACAAAACCAGATTGGGTAGTATTATTACGATCTCAATTCTCGAAAAGTCGTGTCTTGAACGCTTTCAGCTGCTAGTGATTGACAAGTAGATATACGGCTTATTAGATTCAGGAGTCATAGTTCATACACTAGGTATCGGGATCATATCACACTTCACACAATTCAGCCTTGGCGGCTAGGTAGTATCAGCCTTCGCACTTTAAGCAAGGTTTTTTTTTATCCTTCACGTTCCCCAGTGGAACATAGGGCTTCAAGCTAGTGGCTTGGAGTTTCTTTAGCAGTTTATTTTTATTTTACAGGATGGGGTTGCTAGCCTCATGCCCAACCTTTCCTCTTCACCAGCATTATTTCTGGCTTAGCGAGCTAAAGGAGTGCGTCGGCCGGGGTTCAAACCCAGGACCATGTGTATGGTCGGCGAGCGTCCTAACTGTTATGCCACCGACGCACACTTAAGCAAGGTAGGTACGTCAGAAATCTGTACCGCATGTATGAACTCTAACTAATTAAGTACTGGTTGACAAGTCAGATTAACTGGTAGTTCAAATTGGCGTAAATGAATGTTATTTATAAGTAAATGCATGGAATCTAGTTTTAAAACCTAAAAAAGCCAAAGGAACAAATTCTGATCAGGATAAAAAGAGCATAACATCATAGTACTCAAACTAATGACGAAAATTATGATTTGTAACACACTAGAGATAAATCGTAAGGCATGACAGAGATATGTTACCTAGGGCGCAGCACAGTTACAAAATACAGAAGTGGTCCAATGGAAACACTGGCGAAAAAACCAGCTGTTGTCGCACATTGATATATTCAAAAAAGTCTAGGCGAGTAAAACCATGTGAAGTTGCATGAGTTAAAATCTATGGAACAGCCATTACATTTAATAAGATCAATAAGAAGCAGACAGATTGACACCCCAACACGTACCAGAGCCTGGGCCATACAAACCAAAGGCCTATAATATTACCTAGACAAAAATAGATCAGATGCAGTTTCAAACACACACATCCCTGGAATGCCTGATGCTTGGATCAACAACCTGTATTCGGTGTGTAAAAACAATGATTACTCTTTGTTAACACGACACCTATTATTTTTACCAGTAAGCTTGCTATTTTGAAACGATGCTAAATGAAGTCACAAACGAGAAAACGAAGACAGGATCATAGGTCAAGGTAGAGTGCTTTCAAATCTGAAACCGTGGAGATATGGCTTACTGGCGCAAGTAATAGAATTTTAATAACTGAGTCCCAGGTTCAAGTTCCGCTTCGTCTGCCTTAGCTTGGACAACTGGGTGGCATCATCAGTTCTGATACAATAAAAGTTGCTTTCAGCTTTGTACATGAAAGATCTATTCCGGGCCATTAAGTCCTAAAGGACGTGAAATCAATAGTTAGTAGTGTACCCTATATCTTTTATGAACTGTTAAAGCGCTAAAACCATTACCGCTATCTAGTGAAGAGGTAATGGATGATAATTCAGCATTTTAAGTGTACCATGATACATTCGCCTCGCAGTCTTAATGAGGGTTTTAGTGGTTTGATTCTAGTAAGCAGTAAGTGTGGACTGAGTATGAGGACTAGACCACTAGAGAAATGATTCAACTAAATTTACCTGGTTTTCTGGATGTCGAAGATACCGAAATTAGAGCCCCATTTAGAATACTGTAAACAGGTGTCAAGTTCATGATTACAATTCACTTGAAATCCCAAGTCGAGTGGTTCGAATGATTAAACAATCATAAAATCTGATGATCCAAGGCTGATCAGTTGAACTAAGCCTTCAGCTTTCACTTAATGAACTCCAGGTACGAATCCCACTTCCATCTGCAAATAACTGGAATGGAATTGTGGGCTCTCACCTTTCAAACCCCATAGCCTATTATGAGTATATCGCTGGATTAAGCGGTTTTTATTTGTTATCTCGGTAATTATTACTACATGTCCTCTACCTAACGCATTTCAGTCTAGTTAAGGTAAACGTTCAATAAATATCTTCCTGAGGTATTAGAAGTAAGACGGTTTTATAAATGTAATTCGACCTTGTTGCAGCTCTTCACATGTTTATTTAAATAAAAGTGTGGCAGTTTAAATAAACTAAAGCTTGTATTGAGTGACTTTTCCTTTTAAACCTCAGCAAATTTCACAGACAAACAATGAACTGTTTCATCACCAAATCCCACCAGAGATTTTCTTTTCAGTGGTACCTCAAGAGTCCTAGACACAGTAAGATGTTTCATGGTGAATCACTACTGGTCATTACATATAAATGATGTTCTAACAACTGCATCTAGTAGAACGTCCCCGGAGGGCCAGCCTTTTGGATGTACTAACAGATTTTAGTTTAATATGAGCCACTTGGATATAAAAATTCATACTGTAAGTACTTACAATCTCATCTGGACTGAGAATACCAAACTGCAGCGCCCTAACCTCCCTCAACGGAGGTGCACCACCAATTATGGGAGGCATCGTCAACTCTCGGCTGATCGACCTCAAGTGTTAAATGACCAATAGGAATGTCAGTGAATAAAACAAGTACGGTACTTCAATGTTTCAACATTGAAGATGTCATACTTTCCTTCAAACACTTTGAAGCCCATGCAACCTATTTACAAATGATTTTAAATACAATTGCAGGTGGTTTCATCTGTAACGGTAGGTAATCCCCTAGAACTATTAGTCACAGCATTCATTACTCTATATTGGATGCTGACCCTCACTGTTTGAGCCGACTTGCTAAGCTGAATGCTCGCGGTCAAGCATCCACGCTATTTGGCACGCCATCTTGTTGCATTCAGTTGTTCGTGCACGATCCCTAGCTAGTTAAGCAGTCATCCTCAAGTATACTTCGTATTTTGGGCGATCACTTTGGTGTTTTGTTTTGTCTAAGATCTAGGCGGAAAGAATATTATAGGAGATACCCCGAGCCCCTAAAAGTTTTAAGTTATTTTCTCGAAATGATCTCAGGTATTATTCCATTAAGTTCAATTACTCTTCTGAGTGTATTTCTAAATGACAAAACCTTTGAATTCACGTATTATTATCAGTACCTGCAGGTCAGCATCAGTCCAGTGACCTGCAGAATTGTGAACTCAAGTTTCACTGAATTTTGTCCCCTTAATCTCACAAAATCAAGAGCCTTGTCACTGTAAACCGCGCAAATATGGATCGCAAGCGTGATGAAGGGTGTCTCATGTATATATATATATATATATATATATATATATATATAACTCATTCGTAGTCAGTAGGGTGAAAAATGAAATACTGAGTGAGGTACTTGACTCACTCTGGATCACCTTACAAGGAGGTAAGTACAAACTTCTCATAAGCTGTGCTTATCGAGGACCATGCTCAACCGGAGAAACTCACGCATTGTTGGCTAAATCGTTTGCACACGACTCCTCGTTTAGTGCTAATTACAAAATAAATGCAAGAGACTTCAAACTTCCAGGTGTCAACTGGTTAAGAAGTTCTGGCCCCCAGCGCTTCGACAAATTACTTGCCACTATCGACTGTTATGGATGGTAGCAACACGTCCAGACACCTAACCGTGGTGAAAACATGTTGGAACATGTGCTCTTTCGTAACGAAATCCCGGTCTCTAGTTATGCTGCCAACAGGTATTCCAGTAAAAGAGTATATATTTATTCCTATCTTTTAGAACACATCAGTTTTACAGGCATGGATAAGTATTATTTAAATTACATAAATTTGATTTATGGTGAAACTTCATGGTTGCTGTCCTTTTTGACATTAGTTTGTGGGTACAACCTGCTAACTAGTCATTCAATGGAACACATTAAGAAGTACAGAAATATTGTCTTCGCATTAACAAAAAACCCAAGTATGTGTTGAATGGATTACAGATACTTAGGAAAAAATAAAGCTTGAAGTCATTCCTCCATATAACTTTGGTGTGTGCGGCATCGTATCTTGTTCTTGATTTATATTCAAATTAGGTAATAATTCAAAATAAATGATTTATTTGTATAATTTTGTCAGCATTTTCATCGTGAGTAACACCAGAAGTGATGTAGTAATGCGATTGATATTGGTTATTGTCAGGCAGATTTATTTTACTGCGCCCATGTCAGCCAAAACCGCCATTTGTCGCTGCATGGTTGTTGCGTACGAGGAAGTTGACCAACACGCAGAAAGCTATTTGTAAGCCACTTTAAATCATGGATAATGCTTGTATAGGATGCTGTACAGCTTCCTGTTACGGTGACAATGGATACTTCAAGGATGCTGAGTTATTACTAGACATAACCATGAGGGATGATATTTGAGTAAGTGACTACAATACTTCTTCAGCCTAAGTCCAAGTGTAGATCTGTGCGACTTCCAGTACAAGGCAAATAGAAAAGAAGAGGCGAGCAGCAAAGTACCAAAGAGGAAAGAAAAAGTATGTGAACACGAATACGACATTAATGTCTGTACTTATATGTTAATATTCGTTTTACATTGCCATTTAATATATATGTTTATTTCGACTTAGCCTTTTTATGCTCCTATGCGACTAGTCTAATTATCGTTTATTGAGTAGTTAGGGAAATTTTGCGCGTTCTTTAGGTACTGTAGTAGACTAATAATTGATTTGTTCTAGGAATAAATAGTTTATTAATGTAATCAGTACAGTGAAACAGTCCGTACAGAGAGCGTTTGAAACTTATAACCGAGGCACAGGTTCTGACTTCTAGGGGCAGGCTGTTCCATATTTTAGAATACATGACTGTGAAGGGGTTTTCGCGGAGTGCTGATTTAAAGGCTTCTATTGTCACTGTGCGAGTTTGGTTACGCAGCTCGTAAGAGCCTTCCTGTGCGAACTGTATGTCCCTGTTGCCTGAGAATGATATTTTGTGAAGGACCTTAAAGAAGAATATTAGGTTTATAATAAGTCATCTTGTCCAAAGTGGGTCAAGTTTTAGGATCATGCACCGTGAGATGTAGTCTTTCTTACAGTCGTAGCCAAGTAGTTTGGAGGTGAAGCATCGTTGGATACTTTCCATCCCTAGCTTGTCACGTGTGCAAGTGCTGCTAATAATAAATGGACAGTATTCTAGTAGCGGCCTCACACATGTTTTGTATAGAATCAGCTTCACTTCATTGTCGTGAGAGTTCCTGAGTATTCATCACAAGTGCATCGTCGACTTTCGAGTCTACTATGCCATTTGCTCAGAGAATGTTAGGTCATTGGAGTACCTCTAGCCCAAGTCAACGAAACTTCGGAGTCTGGTTAGGTTAGCAGATTGAAACGTTAATTTCATGTCGATTGAAGGTGCACCGAAGCAGATCCAACCACATTTATTCAGATTGAACTGTAGATTCCGTAAAGGTGACCAAGCAGTCACTTTATCTGATTCATTCTGCAAAACATTCTGGAAGTACCGCAGGTCATCACACTGGAATGTGTAAACTAATTTTAGGTCATATAAAAAGATGAATGGCTTCCCATACGAGAAGCAAGCGCATATGTCGTTGATATATAGTGTAAATAGGAGGGGTCCAATGACACTACCTTGTACTACACCAGAAGTGATCGGGCTAAGTTTGGAAGTTACAGACCCAATTTGAACTATTTTGGACCTGTTGTTAAGGAATGATTTAAGCCATCCTAATAATGGTTCACGTTTTTCTAAGGAGTTCAGCATATGTATTAGCAGTAAATGGTAGACACGATAAAATGCCCTGTCGTGTGTCACGACAGCTGGTCACAAAATTAAGGAAGTCTAGATGGCATGTTAAACATGATCTGGATCTTAGGAATCCATGTTGGTTCGGACTTCCAATGTTGCAGCTAAGCATGTGCTTGAGTAAGTTATCTTTAACTAGTCTCCGCATAATTCTAGATGCTATAATTGTGATATTGATCGGCATGTAGTTGTTGGCTTCTGTTTTCGAGCCCCATATATGTTTATGTATAGTAAATGTCTTTCCCATATATCCGCGTAAGTTTGGGTTACTAAGGACATTGTGAAGATTTTAAGCAGTAGTAAAGGAATGTCAGGACCACCATATTTATAAAAATAGGATGATATACCGTCAGTGCCAAATCTTTTAGAGCTTTTGAGAGTTCTAATAGTTCGATTAATGTTAGCATAAGTGAATTCAACGGTACCAATTTGTTTTGGTGTGGTTGGAGATGGAAGTTGCTCAATATTAGTGGGGTGTATACCGAGTAACGGGACTGTAGGCTTAAGGTAGTTAGCTGCAAATGTTTTGTTGAATAATTCACATATGTCTGCAGAATCAGTGCATAGCCTACCTTTGTCTATGAGGAGGGAAATGCTGTGATTTTTGCGATTCAATCGCTTCTTTAGGATTTCTGTGAGAGCATACACCCTAGCAAGGCTGACTACTGCGGTGCGTTCTTCGTTTCTCGAGCTCGTGAGGTGGAACTAAGAGCGTTAAGTATTAAGCCCAGTGTGCCAAAGTCGTGGTGTTTGAAGTAACCTGTCGAGAGTCTCTTCAGTTTCGTACGATCCTTTGGTTTTATAAGTGACTTTCCATGTGGGGAAACCTTTAGTGTTTGGAGTGGAATGGCAGCATCTAAGCATGTGTTTGAGTTGTGGTAGAACTCGTACCCTCCCCCTCTCAAATCTCACAAAAATAGCTCCACAGAACCCGGTACCAACCGAAGGACTTGTGGACTATAATCTCACTCCTAAATTAACCCCTCCTCCCTCTACCGTGAATCTAGGTATGCCTCCGGATAGCCCTAAGACAGAAATCAATCCCTCTTGTAAGTTGACAATATCCTCTCCTAGCCAAAACGTGAGAATTCAAATGGAAGTCGTTAACAAACATGCCGAAATACACTACTTGTTATGAAAAATCCCCAACATTTTCAAACTCCTAGGAAGAATCCATGCTGTGAGGTTATTAATATTAAAAACTATGCCAACAACCAAATTAAAAACACAAATAAGGCCATAGGGTCCACGGACAATAATGATACAACTTGCTCGCATACTATGCTAATTCACACTAGCAGCTGGTGTAGTGACACTATCACGCTAAATAGTACAAGTGGCAACAATCACAGCTCAGCCACCAACCACTCTGGGTCTTCAGAGTATGGCACACAAACAAACTTTGACAGAATATACGGAACAAGTCTTCTGGGCATCAAACCACAGTGCAGCAATGCATATGACGAAACCCGTGTAAGGACACTTAGGCAGATTAATAAGTCATGGGCATCATAAGGTATCAATGAGTTTTTATCCACCACATCCCTGTCAGCGCTAACCAAACAGCTGGTGGGGATGTTAACTCTCCTGAACCCGTACCACTAATTCCGGCTCCCCACCGGGAAGAAGACCGGCATAGGCCAGTGTGCACGGAATTATTAATCACATCCAATGATTGTACAAGCATAGGCCAGATAAGAACTCCTACCCAAGTCTCCAGCCTACCCAAGCCTAGAACTACCTTATCCTGTAGTGAATCCTATACTAAAACTCATTACTCACTAAAAAAAGATAGTAACTCGATGGACATAGCTTAACATGGTACTCATACTAATTGCAACACAGGGTTGTCACGCCACGGGGAACCGCTGGATGCCGAACAGCACTTGAACCTGATTAACGAGCTTTAATACTTCATTCGCTCGAAGTCTGCCCCTGCATTGAACCCTTAATCGACAAAAAATGTGGTCGGATCTGTTTCGGTGCACCCTCAATAAATATTAAACTGGTACTTGAATCTCTTGACTTGCCTAAACTCCAAAGTGTTGTTGACCTAGGACTCAGGTACTCTAGTGACCTGAGATTTTCTGAGCAAGTGGCGACACAGACGCGTAAATCGAGGATGCTCTTAGGATGCATACTCAGGAATTTCCACAACTACGAGGCGAAACTATTATTATATAAAACTTGTGTCAGACCACTACTTGAATATTGTCCATTTATTCTCAGCAGCATTCGCGTAAGTGACAAACTTGAAATAGAAAGTGTCCAACGATACTTCACGTCTAAACTACTAGGATTTGACTGCGAAAAGGACTACACATCAAGGTGTATAACTCTAGGTATCGACCCACTCTGGATGAGACGACTGAGCATTAACCTAACATTCTTCTTTAAAATATTGCATAAAATATCATTCTCAGACAGCAAGGAGATACAGTTCTCACCGGAAGGCTCTTACAACCTTTGTAACCAAACGTGCACAGTATCTAGGAAAAACTGTAAGACAGTACTCCGTACAAACTTCTTCATAGTCATGTACTCTAAGATCTGGAACGGTTTACCCCTAGAAATAAGGACCTGTCACTCTATTATGAGCTTTAAACGCTTTCTATATAAGCTGTTTCATCCCAATGACTATGCTAATCACACCGCACCACTTATTTCCAAAACGCATGAGCTATTAGAACACTATAACGCCTAGACTCATTACTAAATATTACGACACTAAATAAACTCTAAGACTTCGCAAAATTACATGAAAAACAACTAGATTATGGGTATTGTTTACTATACGATATACATTTATAAACATTTATATGTACATAAAATAATAATGTTCTTTCCATATTTACATACTTTATCTCCCTGCTGAGCGTAATCTTCTATATACCTCCTGGTCGAGGTCGAACAACCCAACATCTAAACTGAAATGACCATTTAAGTAAATTCAAACTGAAATTCCATGAACGATCCGATGCAACCACTTGAAAACGCTGGCTAACATTCTGTACAAGGAGTATTAATAATAATGTATTTCATATAAATTTACAAATTTACATGAAAATGCATGCCATTTTTACAGGCACGATCAAGTATGATATAATATCAAATCGTAGATTGTCTACAAGTTAATCGTATTTCAACTGTTAAATATTCGATACATATAATACACTCATTTTCTGAATTAGGCCGTATAGTTATTGAATTGTACAGTTGTCCTCCAGGTTGAGCGGGAAAATCGACTTCGTTCCGTTTTCATCCCGTGGTTGTAGGCATACGATAACCAACCAATATTGAGGTAAGTACACCTTTTACGAGGGATTGGAATCTGTTTTAGAAAAATTAAAGTGCTGAGGTGAATCATTAAATTGTAATGAAATAGGTAAAGGCAAGTATCATCAATAAATGCATTAATAAAGGAAACACTCTAGGGTAACAACATTCATTTGCAATGTATAATGCTACAGATATATCACAAACTATCATGATATCCACTTTTGGTTTTAATACAATTATCCTCATGCCAGTTGTTTTTATTCTATACCTTTTTGTGCATTTAGTGCACAACCGTACCCTTCAGAGAGTGGGAGTATAATAAGTAATGAAGAGCTATAAGATGTTAAGTTTAATGGAGTAAAATGAGGATCAAGTAAAGACGTTGTCAGAAAATAAATGAGATAAGACATTGTGGAGTGGTATGAAAAGATCTGACGATAGACAGCAAGTTAATTTATAAGATGCCCCATAAATCTGAGCAGGTCCCACATGGTCGCATCTCAACAATAGGCTGGGTGAATGGTATATATTTAAAGGTAGAAGCATGATCTGTCAAGGCGTTCATTGTTATCTTTTTCAAGATAAAGATTTAAGCCCTCATAAAAATCAGAAATATCTCGAGCCTTCAAATTTTTTAATGCTGTTCCTGCAGAATGGGGCGATTCACCTTAGTGACCCCCACCATATCTACTGATCAGCTAACTCCACCCTCCAACCTTTTTTGATGTTAGGCTCTGAGACTATGATTATTATGGTTACCGCAAATATATTGCTTGGTACCAGACATGTTCGTACCCCATATTCCATCTCCCTAGCTTTCTTAATGAGTGCTTCCAATAGGTCCCCGCGTACATCTTTATGAACATATTATATATGTATGCATGCGTCCTAATGAACAGATTACTTTATAAGAAGTCAAAAACCTTGAAGAATAACAAGAATAGGTTTTGTGAATAGTGGAGCAAGATTCAGCAGAACAGATCTGATATAAAGAAACAACTGGTTTTCAAGTAGTTTTCAATGTATTACTCACATGTACAGTCTGCCAAGCTGACGCAAATGGCGCAAATGGATAGTTCTAGAATCGACCTCGGCCCCATTTGATGCAGTAAAACAATCTAACATGAACTTATCTAATTTTCGCATCAAAGATCAAATTTCTTTCCTATTATAAAACTACGATTAGACTGGTGAAAAAAATGGAATAAATACATTATTGATTCAAAATAATACATCAATAAACTTTATCTCAAGGATGCTGCTCACAACAAAGTTATATAGGAGAAGTGACTTCAAGCTTTATTTTTCCCAGATATTTGTATACCATTCATCTGATGTCTGGGTTTTTTGTTAATGCGAAGACAATATTTCTATATCTCTTTACGTGTTACACAGACAGACTATTTTGCAGACTGTTCTGATTGACTCTAAAGTTAGATTGAACAAACAAACTGTAATTTATATAATAACTTATCCATGCCTGTACAATTGGTATGTTCCTGCATAAACAGGAATAAATATATATATATCATCTGTACCTACTAATATCAATTCTTTTGGCTGTGTCAAAAGAAATGATAACTCCCCTAAATTCATTGGAACCATAGACGTCGACCTTGGTGATCCTTGCAATACACAGGCAGATTCGCTATCGTCTAGTTGCGATCAATTGGATGCTTTTAAGCAGGGTACACACGTGCCAGTACAGAAGGTAGTTTGTAGCACTACCGCTACTATTACCGATGAAGCTCCCCATCTTAAAAATTTTCATCGATCATCAGCGACATGTGGACGTCAACCTAATGCCGAATTTGAAAAAGCAAATAGCTCGCTATCTAATCAAAACACATCCATCCAAGCCGATAACCTGGAAAGTACAAATATTCTTCCATTAGTTCATGATTTCTCACCTCTTAGGTATTTGATGAAGCCTGCTGATTACCCTGACTATGATACATTACAGTCTTGTGAGAGAATAATTGATCGCATTTCCACGGAAGTGATAAAGCGTGTTCAGTGCATGCATTGTGCAATCGTTTTCAATGTGAGTGACAGTACCAACATTAAAAAGCACTTTTAAAGGCATGTGAAATACTAGATTCCTATTCTACCTGCAAACGATTGCGTGAATCTTCAGCTTATACATCCTGTCCAGTAATGTACGAATTTAATAGCATTGTGATGCAGGCCACTCTGTAAACAACCGGCACCTCTTAAGGAGAGTGAGTAGTTTTAAAAATACACGTATTATTCACGACAGGACACCAATCCAACTTCGTGCCAAGCGAAACATCCCAGCAGGTGAAATCAGTCACCAAAAAGATACTGCCAGCCCCATTGATGTCAACACAAAACCCCCTTAAACCTGAAGGGAAGCCCTCCACCCAGTTACCCTAAAGTGGAGCTTGATACGGTTACCAATGCCAGATCTAGTATTTCTCCAGTTATTAAACAACCTGGAAAGCAACTACCTGCTGCAAAAGGTACCAATAAGAATCGTACCCGCTATTCCAAAATTATCGAAAACCCTTGTCGCGCCTTCCCATCTAGCTCTAAGATTCTGAGTAGAAATGTAAGGAACAGAATTCCTGTGCCTGGCATACACTCTGTCAAGTTTAATTTAGTGTTCTCTATTACTCATGCACTTAAATCTCCTAAAAGGACGTCTAAGGTATCAAATATAACAGATTAGTCAACCTTTCTCTTTCCCTTACCCTCACCATTTTAATACAACTAACCGCAGCCGCCCAGCTTCTAATATGAGGTTGCGTGATACCAAATTTAACTAAGCCCATATTCCTGGTGCACAGCCACATGGACTCAGTCGCCTAAACCTCCAGCATAGTCTGCCTGGAGATGCACCCAGTCAACCCTACTACCCCGCAAATACACTCCCCCGACACCAAAAACATCTACACAATGCTCCGACTAGCTAATCTCCTGGCCAGTTTTCTCTTTTCTGCACCCGACAGTAATGCTACCAATCAACCTAATGTCGAACAGTCTGTTTCAGACACCCAGGATACCCCAGTTTCCGTATGTATATCTCCATGCGATCGTGAACTGAGCGATCAGCCATGGACACCCTCTTCTTTTTCGCAGAACCTTGACGAAAACGATGAAGGCTTTACGCACCAAGCACTTGATGTACCGGCCAGTTTGTCATCTAATTTCCACTTAACCTTAGCAGAATCACATCATAATCTCCTTCACTTTGCCTCAGCCTTTACCACTGATCAAAGATCCTTTACTCTTTTCCTTATAAACGCTCGTTCTGTGTGTAATAAAATTCCGTAGCTTCACTCCTTGCTTTCACTTTGTATGCCCTCAGTACTGATAGTTACTGATACCTGGTTGCGATCTGACTCCAATGGCAGACTGTTAAAACCTCCAGGATACACACACTATACTGATTGCAGAGAAGAAGGACTTGGTGGTGGTTGTCTTAGTTTCGTTATTAACAAATTCCACGCTGTAGAAGTTGTTGATCTGAGTTGCTCACTGACAGATGCAGAATGGGTTACACTGAACACTAACTTAAGTAAAAGACTTTTATTGGGATGTATATACCGCTCGCCCAATTCTGAAACCATCACAACAAACCATATGTGTGAAATTTTTAACACGTCTCCTCTCTAAATTGTGACTATAAAATTATGACTGGTGACTTTAACATGCCTGGTATCCAGTGGAATAGGCTAAATATTGCTAAATACACTGATCGTTTTATAAATTCGGTTGAATTCTATGGATGGACACAGAATGTGAATCACCCCACACGTAAATCCAACATCCTGGGTCTTATCTTCCCATACAACATTCTCCTTGTCAGCACTCGACTTGGGCCTTTATTCCCTCTTAGCGACCAAAACACGGCCATTTCTACCTTTAACCTAGTAGAAGCGGGTCAGGCAAAGGTCATCACCGGACAGTGAAAGTCAGAGACTTTTCAAAAGCTAAGTGGGAAAAACTGCCGTCTTTTATTCGTTGCCAAGACTGGGATACCTTTTTCTCCTCGGCAAACATTGGTACTGTTCTTGTCAGTCTCTACTCAAACATATGAGTTTGCTTCAACGAATCTATCCCTTGGTATAAATCCAGACCTAAATGGGTAACTCATATAAACATACTGAGTGCTGCCAGGAACAAGTTAAGAGGACTCCGTAAAACTTATAATAAATCTATGTACTTCTCCTCGCTCATTAGCATCCTAAAGGTACATGACAAAATCAGATCAGACAATGCCAACAAAATTTACAAACATGAACTTGTTGCCTTTAAAAGTACCTTGCAAACTCTTCCAAAAAGACTGCAACAAAAACAAAGTAACATTCCTTACATTCTTCATAATAGTGTTGCTGTTAAAGATGATACAGGCATATCTGAACTCTTTAACAAGCACTTTTCTGAATCATACACGCACGATATTTCTGCATGCATCGACTTGGACTCTGTAACAGGCAAAACATTGTCAAATGTATGCTTGATTGCTGATGTTATAAAAAGTGCAGTACGTTCTTTGAAATTCTCCAATACTCCTGGACCTGACCCAATTCCGACATCCTTTCTAAAAAAATGGTGGTTCCGATCTCCCTCTCATTCTGCTTAAAATACTTTCGACCCCCCTTATGAACGGAGTTTATTCTTCTACATGAAAGCAGACATATATTATCCCTGGATTCAAATCTGACTCAAAATATGATGCGAGATACACAGGCCGGTCAATATAACACCTGTTTGGTCAGGAATACTTGAGAAGATAATCATTGCCAATGTCACGGACTTCTTTTTGAGTAAAAACCACATAACACTTTCTCAGCATGGTTTTATAAGGTCCAGGTCATGTGTAACTTGCCACTTGGAATTATTTGACTTTATATCTGGACTTAAAGATGAAAAATTCGTTGTGCTCATTATGTACATTCATTCTAAAAAGGCATTCGACAAAGTATGTCATAGTTTGCTTATGTAAAAGCTGGAGGTTTACGGTATATCTGGCCATCCCTTACAGTGGTGTAATTCATTTATACATGGTCGGTCTCAATCTGTTAAGATAAACGACACATTTTCTAGTACCGCCCTTATATCAGGTGGCGTAATTCGAGGTAGTGCACTAGGGCCACTTCTTTCTTATATACCTAAATGACGTCTTCAGTGTTATAAAGCATGGCAGACCCTTCTTATATGCTGATGACCTTAATGTCCTTTACCACAGTACTACCCGACAAGTGACAAATCTGTTTCATAAAATCCAATCGGATATTGAAAATATTGAGACTCTTGTAAGTCGTGGGTGGTGCAGATCAACGTGGAGAAGTGTGGACTGTTATGCCCAGCTCGCTTACGCATCACATCACACATAACTATACACGACAAGCCTATCACTATTTTTCCTTCTGTACTTGACCTCGTGCTCCGTTACGCTGCTGGTGTAAAATTCTCTCAATGTTACCAACCAAGTTTCTAAGCCAGAAGATTACTTGGATTTATATTTAATAAATTTCAAACCCAAGAATCTAAAATGCTACCTTATAAAACGCACATACGGCCCCTTCCTGAGTACTGCCCATTTATCCTAGACAGCACCTCTGTTAAGGACAAACTAAAGATTGAAAGGGTCCAAGGGATATTTACATGGTAGAATCTTAGAAACAAGTCTGAAAGTTCCCTACAACCATCGTTGCACAACTCTTAAGATCGAGCCCTTTGGTTCAGGCGCCACTGACTCAACTTCACTCTCCTATTTGAAATTCTCAAAGGAACAGTATATTTTCCCAATAATAACTTTCACTTTACTTCTTCGACGTATGAACTACGCAGCAATGGGTCTTCTCTAAGTCGTATTCTTTGTCGAACGAAGTCTCGTTCCAAATTCTTTACATTTAAATATAGGCAAATATGGAACTTCTTGCCAAGTGAAATCAAAACCAGCACCACAATACAACGATTCACCCACCTACTAAATAAATATTTCTCCGAAAACAGTCTTGATACAGTTTGCCATATGCTAAAAATTCGTGATATTGTTTCTTTAACTTTGACTTACGTACCTAAACAGCTCTGTTCACTTAGCGCATTAACAGAAACTGTCAAAATTATCATACTTATTTGATATAATCAACGTTGCGCTAATGCTGCTCTCAGTTTTTTATTTGATTCAGTTATTTGTTTAGCAGGTCTCACCTCAAAATATCCCCAATCCTTTCATTCAAACCTGGAGTGGAATACACAGCCCAACATACTCACCACGAAAGTTGCACCGAATCTACATGAATTACCGTGTGTGCAAACACATCTCCATCGCCCGAAAGGCTCTACCAGCCTCATCTGTCATACATTTACAATAACTCAATTACATTTAACCCTGGTTGCTGATTATCAAATTAATCAAATACTATTGCAAATATCCCTGGCAAGGCTGTGTTGTGATCATTTCAGTGTGGTAAGGTCGAGTAGTAAACAACCTGGATATGACCGGGATTAAAATCTCCGCTGGTGGCTAACTAATGTTGTGAGTCAATACCATCTATGTCTACGCAAATTCCAGCCCTACGTGGGATCGTCTAAAAAATCAGCTTAACTATGCCGTGAGTCTTAAATATTAACGGATTATATTTTGCTATTCTGTTATTATAATCCTGTATAGTCGAATTCTTCTGAACCATCTATTATAATCAACTACTGTATTTTTCTATGCATATATATGCATAATTATGTATCTTTATGTGGCATTTTTCGTACCATTTCATATTGCCCCTTCGTTTCCAAATGTTTATACCTAAAATCTAGAAGGCAGACTACAAATCTCTGATTTCATTACATTTTCTTTGTACATATAAATTTTTAAAGTGCTGTTAGAGACGATAAATACCAAATGGCTGACTGAAAGTAGTCGTTCATACCATGAGTTTCGCTGAGTTATCTAGTGAATGCAAAAACAGTCTATGCGTCAGCTATAAAAATATTTTTTAAGAAGCAGTATTTCTCCAGGGCCTAGCATATTAAAATGTGGGAGGGGGGTGACTGCTATTCAGCGGATATGATGGTGGGGACTTAAGAGAACCACCCCTATCTTTGGGAAAGCGCACCATTGCTGAGGCTCCTGAATTTGAATAACTTAAACAAAAAAGAAAAGCTACCTGTATTCCACAGCTTGTGTATAAACTCTCTGAAAAGAAGCTTATGGTATGATTTCCCTACTTCAGAGGGACATCTTACCGTATAAATAAGCATAACATCATAAACAAATATTATTATACTTTCTCTTTTCTTCTACATATTTTATGTACTTCGCCGTTTGGATTTAACTCCTTCAGATTCTATTCCCAGCATTACCCTATATAGGTGTGAAAATCATTATCATTCGTTTCTCCCCAATTTTTTACTTTATATTATTATAATATCTTTTACTACCATAAACTTGAACTAATCGTTAGTATGTAACACTATAAAACTCAATGACTATAAACTCTTAGTAATAAAAAAGCGGAATGAATCATGTGGTTATCGCATATTGTTTGTTTAAATTATTATTATTTGCTGGCTGCATCTGCACCTCTCACTCTGTTTTCTTCTGTCTTCTCTTCTCGAAGGTATTGCGTTGGAGCACTGTAAATGTACAGTACTGCTGCTTTCTACGTTTGTATTACTTGAACGATATTCAGAATATTGTTAGCGCATACAATAAACAACGGAACAAATTCCATTCTGAAATTTGTTTATCATCGCAAAGTCGGTTTGTATCTCATTACATCGCCTCATCCCTTATGTGGGCACTGTCCTCGGTGCCTGGCGGTGGTATGGGGTATGCATTGCCTCCATCGATCGGCACCTCGACGTAGATAGTAGCAGGCGGCGGTTGTGAGGAGTTTGGCGGTTCTATGAAAGCTGCTGGATGATGTGGTTTCAGCTGACTATAATGGGCGGTGATGAGGTTGTCTTGAGGTCACTGCAAGTTCCGCAAGACATACGTAGTGGGAGGTCGATGCTGTACGATCTCACATGGTCCTTGCCATGGGGCGTGGATTAAGGGCACGAACCGGCAAGGACTGATGCTTGGTGGAGCCAGACGTAGTCACCAAGAGAATAGGTGAGTCCGCGGGCAAACCGGCCATAAATGCTTTTCTGACAAAGACTGTAGATGACGACGCGTCAGGTTGTAGGCCATCTCCAGGCGGTGGCTAAGATGCCGGACTTGGGGAATGCAGTTGATTTTTTCATATGGTAACAGTGGTATCTGGATCCCGACTGGAAGGCGGAGGTCACGCCCAAGCAGAGCAAAGCGGGGAAAATCCCATCAATATATGCACTGAGGAGCGATGTGCCGGCAAACACTGAGCAAGGATGTCGTCCCAGGTATTCTCCGGGACGTTGTGCAGAAAGGCGTGGAGGAGATTCTTGATAGTTCTGTTGGTGGACTGCACCTGTCCATTACCCTATGGACGGTATGACGTAGTATGGGCCTTCCGAACGCCAAAAGTATTGCAGATGTGCGCGCTAAGATGACTCTCGAAAGCCGCGCCTTGGTGAGATTGTAGATAAAGAGAGGCACCATAGCGCGAAACCCAAATGTTGATGAAAGCGCGACTAATCGTTAGTGCATCCTGTTGTTGCAAAGGGACAGCTTCGCACCACTTTGTGAAGTAATCAACCATGACGGGTATTTAGCGATTACCACATCTCGACGTTGGAACTGGCCCCAGAGTATCTACCCTAACTAGGTGATTAGGCATACGGTCAGCATGGGTAATCATGGTGTTCGAGAAGTCGGTTTGGGCTGCTTAATCTGTCCGCATGTAGCACGAATGCGGCAGAATTCAATAACGTCGTGATAAGTGGCCACCAGAAACGTTGACGGACGGCGTGTCTGGCTTTTTGTTGACCAGCATGACCAAGTTGGTGGCGCACGAGGTGAAGCGTCTCCGGAACTTTCAAACGTGAGACGAAAAGGCAAGGCAACGAAGATGGTTCCGCTATATGCAAGACACCATCAGTCAGTCGTAACAACACCTCAATTACCACAGATGCATCGTGTTATATCAGACAACCTCTTTAGTTCCTTATTTGACAGTTTATCGTTCCCATGAATCTGTCGCGATTAAATAGGTTGGATATCTCCATCAGTCACCTTCAATGCGGCCCAATCAACATCTGCGCCTGTATCAAGTATAGCATTTGAAACACAATTCGGCAATCGAGAGAGTGCATCGGCGCTAGCATGTTGGGATGCTGAGCGATACTCGCAGGTGAAATCGAAATCTTGTAAACGTTCCTGCCAACCAGACACCTGCCCTTCTGGTTCATGTAATCACTGGAGCTATTGCAATGCACGGTGGTTAGTGCGTACTCGAAAGGAGCGCCCAAAGAGATAATGTCTAAAGTGCTTGAGGAAATGTACGAGGGCAAGCATATCCCTTCGTGTAGTCGAATACCGCTTTTCACATTTGTCTAGCTTTTGACTGGTACGTGGAATAAAGCACTACTTGGAAAAGGACGGCCCCTATAGCGTTGGCGTTCACATCCATGTCCAAAATAAAAGTACCAGCTGACGAGGACATGTTTTGAGACTCAAGGATAGGCGTTGACGTCAAGTTTTTCTTTAACTCATAGAACGCATGTTAGCACTCATTAGTCCATAAGAATTTACGGACTTTTTTTGTCAGTCGATGCAGAGGCGAGAAGAGGGTGGCGAGCCCAGAAACAAAACGTCGATAGTACGAAGGAACAACTTTAAAAGAATGGGGTATAGGCCATTCTGCGATGAAACGTGTTTTCTCTGTCTGTTTGGATGCCATTTGGTGAAATTCAGTGACATGAAAGTGTGGCTTTGCTCTGTAAAAAGGAGCATTTAGAAGGCTTCGAATTTAAACCATTTGTTCTTAACCTCGTAAGGACAACCCGTAGGTTATCAGTATGGTCCTCCGGGGACTTCCCATGAACAATAATATAGTCAAGATAGATGAGACACTTATGAGGGACCAACCTGTCAAGGACTATCTGCATCAAGCGTTGAAATGTGGCGGGAGCATTGCAGAGTCCGAAGGGCATTGTTCGGAATTCATAAAGACCAGTCAGGAGTATAAATGCAGTCTCCAGACAATCATCCGGGTGCACTTCTGCTTGCCAGTATACCTAGATGCCAGATCTAACGTAGAGAACCATTGCGAACCAGCAAGTGACCGAGAGTTGCATTGATGCGCGAGATAGGGAAGGCGTCACGTCTGGTATGGCATTCAGTTTGCGGTAATCAATACACATTCGAAGAGAGCCGTCCTTCTTCTTGACCAAGACAATAGGTGACGCCCATGGAGAAGATAAGGGCACAGTGATGTTTTTTCCAACATATCTTGTATCAGAGCATCCAACTGAGGCTGATAGTGTACGGGAATCAGTCGAGGTGGTTGGCGCACAGGCGGATGACTACCCGTATCAATACGGTGTTAGACAACATGAGATATTCCTCAATTAACTTTACCATTTGACCTCGAATGAGGGCAGGCGCGGATGGCTTGCCGAAACCTGATTAAGGATAGGGGACACAGATAAACTTGACTCAGAGGACACCGGTTGCTGAGAGCTATATAAAGGTATACAAATGGATTCAATGGTAACCTGGGAATGGGCGATGTCTACAAGGGTGGAGTGTGACGTCAGAAAGTCAACACCTACGATCAGGTCCCATGTAATCTGAGCACAGATGAGAAACTGACGACGGGCATCTAGATCTCCAAGGATCAACTGTGAGTATGTAGAGATCGGGCTTCCAGTTTAGCACCGTTAGCTGTTGTCAAAACGTTGTGATTAGCTGCTGGGGATGAGTACCGGGGCAAGCGTAGGAGGAATGAAGTCTTTACAAGGAATACCGACGCACCAGTATACAATAGTACTTTAGAAGGCACCCCATCAATACGTCCCATAACATCAGTGGCTGCCGATTACAGGAATATGTTGATAAATTAAATACTGGGGACTTACTGCGGTCCGCTGGCGACTTACGGGCCTTCTTCCCGTATCGTTGGCAATAGCAACAGCGAACTTCCCCCACTGGGTTCTCGGACAGTCACAACGAGCTGGGGTCAGAGCAGCTGCAGTTGACGCTGTTGGCACTGGGCATGGCGAGCTACTGAATGTGGACGCGAATCTCTTTCATTGTCCATGAAACGAAGGATGACTCACTGTAACTTTGATGTGCTGGTTGGGAGATGACATCGCAGATTTGAGCGGGCAACATCCCTTCAACAAACCGTGTGCATACTAAGTGATCTTTGCTGTTTGAGTCCCCGTATTTGTCAACTCCAGCTGACAATGGCTAGAAGGCGTGAAGATATTCCAGGGAACTTTCTCCTGGCAGTTGTTGTCGGCGGCCAAGAAGCTTAAGCAGCGTATGTTGAGAGCCCAGCTTCAGGTCAGAGCATTGGTCAAAAAATCTGCCAGTTTGTGCGCACTGAGTTGGTGCTGCTGAAATCAGCAGCTTCAGCTCGGGCAAAAGTGTCCTCAGATAAAGCGTTGAGGGTGTGAGTGAAGTGGTGGACTGACGACGTAATGCTGAGAAATGCCTGCATTCGTTTCTTCCAAAGTGGGTAATATGACGACAGTTGCAGTATCAGTGGGTGGGGAAGCGGCGATACACTTGGCAAGGTGGATGCACCATCCTCAGGAAACAACTTGGGAGGATCATCTTTAGATATATTTTCCATGTTGTGTGCAGACAAAGCACCTCCGACACCAATTTGTAATAAACAGTAGCAACAGCCACAACCAAAGAAGACGAAGAAGGCGTGAGAGAGGAGTGTATTTTCACTAACAAAGCTTGAATTAAGCGGGTACAGAGCTAATTGTCCTCGTTTATAGCAAGCCCAGCCAAACGATCCTCTTACTGCTTCAGTAGAGTCACGTCAGCTTTCTTTCTGAAAGAGAAGAGGAAGAAAACTTATTCAGTGACACTATGTTGATTTTTATCCCATTATAATAGCACTAAGTAGCACAGAAAAGATCTAAAAGATGAAATGAAACAGATAGAAGAAGTGTTGGTGTTGAATAACTATCCTATAAAATTCATTGGGAATATCGAAAAAGGTCAAAAGCAAAATAAAAATAATGGTGGAACTAATAATGATAACATAAATAAAGAAGAACACACCTGAGGCCCTACGTAGGATTCCCCAAAAAGCAGGAATTAGGGTGGCATTCAAACCTACAAACTCACTCAGGGATAAGCTCTGTAAGCTAAAAGACCCGGTAGACCCAACCGGACAAAATAAGATAATTTACAAAATACTTTGAAACGACTGTGAGGTCGACTACATAGGCCTAAACTAATAGGTTCGGGGTGGTCAGATTGTCGGAACATAAGAATTTAGCTAAGGTAAGAATGGTTCACCCCGAAAAGATAGGTAATTTAGAAAAAAGCTCAGCGATTGCACTGCGTGCACTAACACACAGTAGGGTGAGAGAGGGTTAAAATTCTAAGAAGTAATATAATTAGGTGGAGAGAGAGATTGATTACTGAATCCTGACTCATTGAGTCTACACTCGACACATGCAACAGAAATAACCCCATGCAAATATCAGAGATATGGAAGATATATTACCACCAGTCAGTCAAATCAGAGAAGAGTAATAAATGATCTTAAAATTCAACTTCATGCAATTCACGTACATCATAACATTCTAACAGGTTGCTTATTTTGACTATAAAACATCTTATTTCCCATCTGATTGTATTTGATCGATAACACTCTTATTATTATTTCTGAATGTGCACTATCTTATATGGATTTTTCTTCAAAAGTCTAACCAACAATTTCGCTCATGTATATAAATGAAGTAAAAAGTTGTGTGAGTAGTGACTTAATATGATTATGAGCAATAGTTTAAAGTCGAAACGTTATCAGTTAATATTGCTGTGTAGCACTGTGTGTTTCATCAAAATAAAGTCTTATCTATAATGGCTTTATGGTCTACCATAGTATCCATGGTTTATGCTTAGTTGTTTCAAGTTTGCCTAGTTATCCATGCAAGGTTGATTTTTGGTGCTTATATGGGTTTTGTTGGATGAATTTTTGTTTGTTTAGTATTGATCTTGGTCATTTACGTACTGTTTTTGTGGCAGGACGCTTAAATATATGGTTCATGCAATGATCATTTTGGACGCCAAGTATGCTTTGCGTACGTTTCGACGACTGTCTTTTGACAAATCTCTTCGCAGTTTGGTGACAACCAGTACTCAGTCATAAATTTGCGATCACCTGTTGTTTAGTACCTATTTCTGTTGTAGGAACCGAAGAATATGGTTGATATCGAATTCGTGCATACTTCTGCACTTTTGTGTGGCGTTTTGATTGTAAAAAGTCAATGCAATCTATAGATACAAGCGAGGATCAGTGTTCTCAAATGGGCAGAAACTACAATATGTTTAACGATCACTTGAAATATTCGCTATCTTCTGCCAAAATTGTTAACTGAGTTAAGTGCATACTACAAATTATTCAAGTGCTTTTCTGGATATGAATAACTGGCCAAGTTAAACTTTAAGCTCCACTAACTACCAATCAGCGAACGACGTAGAATTATCCAATGAGATTCACCAACGTTATTTCAATGTTGTAGTACGCTTGATTCATTTCGAATTCTTGCCCCAGCAAGGTTACGGTGAAAGGCGCTATAGTCAGTTTCAAGGTCGTGATGAGTTCCTGCGTCTGCTGGTTATATGTTTTCGTGAATTTGTTTTTCATGGGATTTTAAAGGCTTTTTGGATGTTTCGCTCATTTTGCAGTGTGTAGGTCAGTTTTTGTCACTGGATGCTACTATTAAGCTTATTTTTAGCCAGAAGTTCCAAGTTATTATGTTGGTATACCAACATCCTTAACTATAGTTAAGGATTATGGTAAACCTGCAATCATTGCACTAATTCACGCACACTGTGCTAGTATAGTAACATTATTTAATAAATAAACTCCCTAACTCTTTTTCCATTGTTTGATTATGTGCTTGAACCAGAACCCAGCTAGCATTTCTTCGGGGCAAAAAACTTTGGGCGCATTGCCGTTCTTGAGTATTCGCCCCGAAGACTGCCCCAAAAAGTCTGCAAGCCCCTAAAGTCTGCCCCAAAAAGTCTGCAATGCGCCCTAAGCTAAATTCGGACTCGGAAATGTGCCCTAAGTCTGCCCCAAAAAGTCTGCAGTGCGCCCGAAGTCTGCCCCAAAAAGTCTGCAATGCGCCCTACGTCTGCCCCAAAAAAATTGCTGGCTGGGAACTGTGGGATGGTTTATCTGCATGACCGGCTGTAATTCACCACCTTGTTCTTCTTATTAAGCATTATCGGAGAATAGGTTAGAGTAAGTTTAGAATTATTGTAAGCCTGGGGTGGTTACGGTATAGGCAATAAATCGTATTAGTCGCCGTTACTCGGGATATGCTATGAAATATAGTTCTATAGAAATCTTCGGCTGAAAAAACGCATTACATAAGGCACAGATCGGTGTAATTTATAACTGACTTGCAAAGTGCTTCTGTATTCGTACAGACAAGTATGAAGTAGCAGTGCCGTTGCCTCATGCTTTTCCAGAAACTGCTTAGATTGATTGCGTCAACCGTCGACATTCCTGTATTCAGTGACAAGTGGACTAATGAGACTGTAAGTTTTGTTTATATCATATTTACTTATTTCTTACAGAACGAAAAGAAGACTTACGCTGTGGTAACAAAGCCTGGTACAAAAGAATTCTTCATAGTCCCCAGAAAGTGGATGCTGTCGGATTACATGTGCGTGTATTACAGCGATGTAACAGATTCTGAAGTTGAAGCATGCATAAGGCCTAGACCGGATTGGCTCTTAATTACCTGTCAGATGTTAGCAGAGCAAGGTAACTGTTTCGATATTAACTACATCCCCGTAATTAGACTCTTTTCTAGCAGCCAAGACTACTTTGTCGACTGTAAGACGAAGGCACAATATCCTGTCCAGTTCAGGTAATCTTGAAACATTGCCACTAACCAATGCCAAACGTCAAAGGTAGATTCTCCTAATTGGTTAATGACGGAATACAGAGTGGAGACGAAGAACTTCGCATCATACGTTTATGACTCAGCTGAACTGGAAGTAGTTGAGGTACAGAAAGTGTGTGGGCCATCTAAATACCCTAACACCAATTTCATGAAAACTGTGATAGCCCCGACATCCAGGTAGCGCATTCATTTCATATCCTTATTCCTTCAGCACTTCCAGTCCACAAATGCCAATGGCGACGTCGTTACCAATCACACAGCCAATTAGGCAGACTACGTATGTCATTTTTAATCACTGGTTATTTTGCAGTAAGGAAAACACTGATTCCAATGATAAAGTGGTTTCTGAGTTACAGTCCCTTAAAGGAGAAGTACAGCTCCTTAAAGAGAAAATGCAGTCATTTGATAAACTGCTAACGCAGTTAGTCTCAGTAAATAGGTCGAGCGACGTGACCATTTCGGGAACCGGGAAGTCGTCCATTGACAATAGTCAACTGGAATTCCCCTTGGCGACTGAAGAAGAGTTTAACCAACTGGAAGCGTCACTGAAAAGCCCAAAATTCAGAGATTCATTCGTAAGTTTACAGTTAACCTTCGATTACGTTCAGATGACGAAACTGGTTGGGAATTTATCGTTTAATCCGCAGTCTTTGTTGAGACGAATGCTCAATTATATTTGGGAGCCTAAGCTGTCAGGTCGCTTCACAGCGTGCGGAACACCGAAGAAGTTAGCCCTGACAAAATGCTACTTCTATAAAGTTATAACGTGTAAGCTTGCTTTATTTAAATATTTCCTTCAGCCGTCATTGTCAGCAAGTTCGCTTCTGCTACGATGCCCGAGGACGAAGTTATGAAAACTTTGAGAGACAGTGCTAAGGCCTACTTCCACGACGTACGTGATCGTGTCGGAAAAAGGGGGAGCCGACTAATAGTAAGTAAACATTTTTTGGTTAATTAAGGTTACTATACTACAAACCGTTTCATTGTATGCATGTCAATCAACGAAATTCTGTTCTTATTTTCCACAGGTTGCTGTTGACAATAAGAAGAGTGACCAGAGCGAGCATCTGTGCTGTAAGTGACAATTTCATTAAATGAATGCTGTAAAAATACTCACACTTAAGGCCTTTCAGTGCGAGTATTTATATGTAAACAAATAATTTGATTTGTACTCAATAATTAAGTAAATTTTTATAGCTAAATAAACATGTTTAATATATCATTATTATTATTATGTCAAATGTCTATATGAGTGTCACTGTTGATTACTACCTTACTAACTAATTTTTTCCCTTTTCAGGATAGTTCAATGGATTTACTTGATGACGGGGGGCATTTGTAAAGCTGCATTCAAACTTCATATTAAAAGACAATCATTCTACTTGTGTGTATTATTTGTAACTCTAAATGTTCATTCATCCTAAAGAGTTAATTTGCTGAATTGTTGTTAACTTTATTTCCTTTGAACAATACACAAATTGAATATATTTATTTCCATAACCAACCTTTATTTGAATTGTGAGTTGTTTGACGTAAAGAGAATAAGGGAGAAATGATGCCAGTAATCGGGGGACATTATGCTGACTAAGGTTAAAATATGCGAGTAATCGGGGGATATTTTGATGATTTAGGTTAAGTATGCTATTAACAGGGGAAAAGTTTTCTAATTAGGGGAAATCATGACATAGAAATGGGGGAAAATTTGACAAATATATAGACAATATACGTTTCCTTGGAAAAAGCTTAAGACCTTTCTATATACCAATTTTTTCTCGTTTTGTTCTCAATGCAATCTCCCAATTTTTTCCCGGTTTTACCACGATGTCTTGACTTATCAGTCAGACCTGTGAATGTATTTGGTGGCATGACTCAATGTATATGAATTATTCCTGCAATTGCTATAGCTCCATTTACTCACTTATTCGTCTCATGTCAACATCAGTTCGCATTATATTTTAAAATCCGTAATCTTGTCGATTGACATCACGGATCAACTGAAGTAATAGTAATGCACTACGTTTCAATTGCCTAATATATAACGAAATCGGACTCTACCACAGTGCCTAAGTTCTATTAATATATTTCAGATACATAGGTTAGGTTTTTGTCACTGATCTGTACAGATTCATCTATGGCTAGGAGACGTAATCGTGTAACTTTAGGTAGATGTTTAGGCTTGACTTCAATCCTAATGAGTCATCATCTACATTAATCGATAGTGTTCGTAAGGAATTACACTTACGTATAGTAACAAGTTCATATACTAGAGAGTGTAGTGACCCATTTTATTATTCATCATTGTAGTATACTTTCACTATGTATTTGAACTTTGATTTGTTTATCACTCTAAAGATTACGTGTTAACAATTAATACATTGTACTCGCTCGACCTTTGAATTTTGACTACTACAAGAATACACGACCGTACTCCTTATCAAGTGCCTTTTAATTTACGTTGTGGATGTCGAGTAATTACAACTGTAGGACACCATAGTAAACACGATGACGTACTATGATAGACGTGTACGCTAGGTTGGTTAAATTGAGCAACACAACAAGAGTACCGGTCTAGCATGCCATACTCCCACCGCAAGCATATCAAATAGAATGCAAGAATATAAGATAGAAAGTGTTATTTCAATGCAATGCAAATAAGTTTATTTTCATATCTGGACTGAACACAGTCCAAAGTAAAAGTTTTCATTTGAGAAGTATCTTCCATTATTCGACGGAAACTTTCCAGTATCCAAATTGCGCTATGTTCAAATTCTCTTCCAATTCAAGCAAACAGAACTGGACGCCCATATCCAAAGTTATCCGGTATCACAAACTGGAACAAAGAATATCTGCATGGCTATTAGTGAATGATTGTACATACCTTCGCTTGTTGTTGCATGTAGAATCAATTCCTAGAACTGATTATGCAAATCTGTCTGGTGAATTTCGGATTTCCTCGTCCGAATGCAACTATATCAGCTTGCCACTGGCAGACCTCATTACGACTCAACATTCCCAAAGGTGATACAGATTAAATTCACCATCGCCAAGTAATAATAATAATTCACTTACATAAATTAGGCATTTACTTGATTAACTTACTTTTTACTTTACTTCGGCTATCTCCTACGGATGGATGAGCCGGCTTCATGAACACCTCGAATCATCGCTGCCCAGGCGCGGCGATCTGATGAAGAGAGTTCATGAAGTTTCATGGGAATTTGGTACGAGTGATGTCCCCAGAATCGCTCAGCCTTTTGTTTGAGAGTGCAGCTCTAGCTTTTACACAACCAAGTGTGACCTACAAGGCAGTAGGAGTGGAGTAGGGAGTCCACTATCCATTGGCAGCCGGTGACCGGAGTTCGGTTCATACGCCTTTTTGAATGGGGCCAGACATCCAGGACATCCAACAAGCCCTTTGTCCATACGTCTGCCGGGGAACTCCAGTGAGCTTCATACGCCAGTCGTTGGAGGTTTGGAATCAGGGTTTAGCCATCTCCCCTAGACTGTCATCCAATGGACAGTCAACCCGGTGGAGAGCGCCGGGCATCCGCTTTCGCCCTCTCACTTTGGTGAAAAACACCTCCGCCACGTGAAGGCAGTGAGTAGTACTTCCTCAGGAGAGGCTATGTAAGACGCCCGGTCATATGGGAGCATTTCAAGAGGTGTGCGGATGGGTGGCCAACCCGCAGCGCAACCATCCTGAGGCTTTGGAGGCAAATCGCTGGCTCCGGAGGGGACATTTACTTGATTAACACACTTGATCATATATTACTTAAATATTCAATAAGTCCAGTTATCATAGTTTACACTTATTTTGAAATGTACAACGTATTAATCGTGCGATAAATATCATGAAAAATTACGCACACATAATATCACTAACCGCTAGTAATTGTGACATCGAATCATACCACAGAAATACATGTATCAATGCTTTATTAATGGTTTGAGGGACAAAAATATTAGGAAGAAACGTACACACTAGATAAAAATTCCATAAAGTTGTCTCACTACAATGCAATATCTCTGAATCGCTGATTTTTGCTCTAAATAGGAACGTAGTGTATGTAAAATATCTACACTGTTAGCAGTTAATACGGTTCCCGTTTAGTGTAAGTTCTACAATGAATTCTTATCTTCCTCCCGGCAGTGGAAACATCTTCTTAGAATTATACCATGAAAACTTTCAAGTACATCTGTGGTGCTTCAACTCGCACTGATTATCTTCAATGAACTTCCAATTGGATAAAAAATGGCGACAAAAGTGAGGAGATCAATGGATAAGAATGGGTAAATAAAGGAGGCTTTGTCGATTAATCCGTTTTCTCAAGTTACGCATTACTGGTACGTTTGTGTCGCCGTTAAGTCCCTTTTTATCTGTTTCTCTCCTCCCTTAGTGTCAAATTATTTCCCCCTTCTTTGTTTTACTTCACCGAACTATCACCCGTCTTTCTCAGAGAATTAGCCTGTTGACTGCTGCTTACCAACTGTCGTGTATGTTATCGTAAACATATACGTGGTTACTGTGAATAGAACCACCGCCGTTAAAATAACGGTTTGTAATAGAAAAGTTATATTTTAATTGTTTAATATAAATTGAAGAAAATTTAACAACGCCGTCTCCAAATTAATTGTTTAGGATTATTAAACAGTCTCCAGCCGACAACTGCTACCTTGTCGTGGTACTCGGGCTTGAATACCACAGTGAGACAACAAGCCAAACTGGCTGGGACTTACAGGTCTTGCAGGTCCTACCCTGTCAGGAAAGTTGTTCGGATAGCAGTTAGACTAAAAGCAGCTACTACTATGGGGTAACATTGGCTCCAGAAACCAATCATACCAAACAGCGTATGAACATGTATTGGTTACCGGCAACAGTGGGAACGTAGCTCCTAAGGCTGTCTTGCGGATTAGTCTCCAGTTCAAAGGCTCGGCCGGTGGTCTCCTCAGACAACCACCTGCTTCGGTCTGGGCGCCCGGCCAGTATCTCAGCCCTCACACAATCAAGGAAATTGAACACTTAGATTTACAAATTATAAACACAAATAGATTAATTGTTTTTCTTAACGTTGGGTTATTTTCAAATTACGCCTGACTGCTATCATATAGTAGATATTCTTCGAAGTATTCTGAAAAGGAAAAGATCATTAGTGAGCATGGCAGAGATAAACAAGCACATTTCGACAACAACAACCAACTGTCTACATAAACTTGTAATTCATATGAATGACAGATGCACTAGATATCTCATCACCTTTACAGTTACATCCTACTGGCAGTTGCATTACAGATTTCTACACCATTCATTTAATGAAATTGTCACTTACGAGAGAGGTCCTCCTCCGGTCAGTATTCATGTTGTTGTATACACCACCCTGTAAAAATGAAATCAGAATTTGGTTGAGCGGCATACAATGAAACTGTTATTGGTTTATTGACTTGAATTAACCTGAAAATATTTGTATACTCTTAACCGGCTTCCCCTTTTGGCTTTCGCTATGCAATCACGGATTCCATGGAAGTAGGCCTTAGAGTACTGGCTTTCAAAGTTTTCCTCACTTCGTCTACGGTCCAGGGCACTGTAGCAAGAAAACGAACTGGCTAGAAATGACGGCTGAAAGACACATTTCAATAAAGCAAACTTACACTTGATAGACTTGACTTGATGGAATCTGCATTTCGTGAGGGCTAACTTAGTTGGTGTTCCATACACTATGAAGCCACTTGACAGCGTAGGCTCCCAAGTACAATTCAGCATTTCTTTCAAAGAAGATTGAGCACTAAACGATAGTTTGACGACCGTTTTTCTCATCTAAACATTATTAATTCGCAAACAGCACAGAATATTAAACTACGCGATTGAGAAATATTGACGGAGAAATTATTGTACGCATAACGACAACTCCAGAAATTCATTGGCACCCAGGAGGTCGTACTGACTGATAACCATGAATATCAGTCGGAGAATTTTTCTCGGACACGGGATATGTGGGTAAAAACGTGGTAAGTTTTCTGTTCGAAATTGGGTAAAGTGGGACAGAGGGGGCTATTTTAGAAAATGACATGGGCAAAGTGGGAAGAAGAGGGCAACTGTCTTCTGGAGACATGGGTGATGTGGGAAATTGTGTTTCATATGTTCATTATTCATTAGCGAAATTCGTTATATTTCATTCATGACAAGTATATGTTTTCATCTGTTGTTGTATTTAACCCATGTTTTGTTCTAATTTTTTTGCTTTTGAATCGAGGGCCTGTCGTAAGTGAACCGTTATCAATTTTTTTTTACCAATGTTTAAAGTGCATTAAACATGCCCTATATGTTCTCTCAAGATTGTTTCGGTTCTCTATTTTTTACCTAATTTTAACTGAGCTGTTATCAAATTCAGTGACACTCCATAAACGAGATAAATTATTCATTGCAGTCCTCATATGTGGCCAATTCACCTTCCCCTATCCCCTTGTTGAATTATGATTTCGTAATATTCTCATTTACTATCACACCTCTAGTTAAATAGACCAATCATATGTATATGTAATTCTCAGACAAGTCTGTAACCATCACACTACGTTTTCTGTGTGAAACCTACTCTTTGCGGATTGATTGGTCACAGAGAGGGCTGTTTTTCAGTAAGAATCGCAGCAGTTAGTCATGCAGTGCTTATCTTCAGCACTGAAGTCATTATTACAGACTCTAATCTTATTTTTAAGATTTTGTCGCCTTCATTTTGAGCACCCAGCTCTGCTTTTTAATCGCGACCAGTGTTAATTCAGTACATAGTGTGGGTAGATAAAATCTTCGTTTACGATTAAAATGCATTATCGACGCATAGGTTAGAACAAGAATAAGTTTAGAATTGTTGTAAGCTTGGACTGAAGAAAGCAATTCAGGTAATATTGTGAAATGTCGGCTCACCCAAATAAGTCAACGCGTTTAGTCAACATGTAGTAATCACAACATTGATTTTTATTTCTAGGCAACAAAATGAAAAAGATGCCAGGGGATATCACAGTGGCAATTATGTAAGCAAACTTTTCTAAATGCAAATGCTGAGGATGTGATGAGCACAATATTGTGCTCAACTAATCTTTTATTTTGCTTATTTACAGGATGCTACCAGTGGACCTCACTTGACTGACGACAGATTTGTAGTGACAGAGTACTACAGTTTTTAAATACGAAATTCTCTCTCAATTATCAAAATTGATTTTTTTCTGCAGACTGAAAGAATTGTGCCAGCAACCTTGGACACAAGTGATGATAATTAGTAGCAGTCTTTTTGGTCCATAATAGTGGTTGTCTGTGCTGATGAATATGAGCTGAGAGGGCTGAAATCATCAATCTGGAAAAATTACCAATGCATGCTGTTATACATCTTTTCGTTCTGAAATACTTCTAGTCAGTGCTTAATGAGTCAGTCCTGTGAGAGCTGAAACAACACTGATAAGCAATCTCAGTAGGTTCTGAAAATGCCTAGATGAAGAACAGTATGATGAATTATTGCCAGTCATGCTGGAAACCAGCACTGAGTTATAGTTAATCTATAGATTCTCACCAATTCTACGATTGTTCCCTACCTTGTTCACATATATTTTGCGCCTAAGATGATAAGGAATTGTTCACCTGAGGTAAGATCAATTCACCTGATATGTATACTTCCTCAGATAATTTTCAATGAGGTTGAAGCTAGTCGGAAGAAAGAATCTCGATCGTTGCATGGAAAGATTATATCCAGTTCCTGCTAGAGTATTTTGTGGTGATGACTGACTAACTGACTGCTCCAGTGGCACTGTCAGATGATGAGTGAAACTGATCCACATCTTGTGGATAGAATGATTAGTGGACTTTACGTTGACTATGATGCAGCTATATAAAATCTACAACTCTGGGTTTCTTTTTTTTCCACTGAATTGTTATAAAATCTTTTTTTAAATGTGAATATGTACTGTTTCATACTAAATTATTTTGAATTTGGTTGACTGTTGTTCTTTTTTTTAAATAGATGCATTTATGTCGACTACTACATGTATGTCATGTATTTATCATTTCGAGAACATTGCATAGTTAACAAGAATGATGGGCAACGTAGTATTTTTTTCCCTTCACATGCCCCAGTGGAACATAGGGCTTCAAGCTAGTGACTTGAAGATTCTGTAGCAGTGTTCATTTTACAGGATGGGGTTGCTAGCCTCATGCCCAACCTTTCCTCTTCATCAGCATTATTACTGGCTTAGCGAGGTAAAGGAGTGCGTCGGCCGGGGATCGAACCCCGAACCATGTGCGTGGTCGGCGAACGTCCTAACAGTTATGCCACCGACGCACAACGTAGTACTACATGTGTGAAGTGTGTCAAAGTCCTGCACCGTGATTATTTCCTCAGTGCATCATCAAGCCTTGCGTGGAATGCTTCACTTACAGGAATTTTAACATTCTGATGCATAATAACAACTCAGTTTGATGACACTTAGATGTTCAGTCAAAAGGCGGAAAACCATTACTTCCCTCTATTTTTCCAAGTTATTTTTGGTTAAAATATGGTATTTATAATGCATTTCAGTCGAAAAGATACACGCCTGAAACAATAACTTGAAAAAACCCAAACACAGTATCACGATAATAGCTGATTTCTGCAGCCATCAGCTGATGTGTGCCTCTATCCATTGCTTCAGAGTGCAAGAAGATGTATTTGGAATCGCGGTTTTTCAAGTTCACCTCGACTTAAACAAGCGTATGATAATGAGTGAGGTGAAGTAGTCTGACTTGATCTTCACAGAACTCCTCAGTGGATAAATTTAGTTGATATACTATAATCTGGCTGTAATTAGCTTAACTTGATGGAGTTCAGTTGTAAGTTTGTCTTTACTACAAAAATACTATCCCACACTTCTTCCCAGTTTCCCTTATTTTCCCACATCACCCACGTCTTCAGAAGACAGTTGCCGTCTTCTTCCCACTTTGCCCATGTCATTTTCTAAGATAGCCCACTTTACCCAATTTCGAACGGAAAACTGACCACGCTTTTACCCACATATCCCGAGTCCGAGAAAAATTCTCCGACTGATATTCATGGTTATCAGTCAGTACGACCTCCTGGGTGCCAATGAATTTCTGGAGTTGTCGTTATGCGTACAATATTTTCTCCGTCAATATTTCTCAATCGCGTAGTTTAATGTTCTGTGTCTTTTTTGCGAATTATTAATGTTTAGATGACAAAAACGTTCGTCAAACTATCGTCCAGTGCCCAATCTTCTTTGAAAGAAATTCTGAATTATACATGGGAGCCTACGATGTCAAGTGGCTTCATAGTATACGGAACACCAACTAAGTTAGCCCTCACGAAATGCAGATTCTATCCAGTGTAAGTTTGCTTTATTGAAATATGTCTTTCAGCCGTCATTACTAGCAAGTTCGGTTTTTGCTACAGTGCCCTGGACCGTAGACGAAGTGAAGAAGACTTTGAAAGCCAGCCAGCATTCTAAGGCTTACTTCCACGAAGTCCATGATTGCATAGCCAAGGCCAAAAGGGGAAGCCGGTGAAGAGTATATCAATATTGTCGGGTGAATTCAAGTTAATAAACCAAAAACAGTTTTATTGTATGCCGCTCAACCAAATTCTGATTTCATTTTTACAGGGTGGTGTATACAACAACATGAATGCTGACCGGAGTGGTAGCTCTCTCGTAAGTGACAATTTCATTGAATGAATGCTGTAAAAATCTGTAATGCAACTGCCAGTAGGATGTAACTGTAAACGTGATGAGATATCTGGTGCATCTGTCATTGATATGAATTACATGTTTATGTAGACAGTTGGTTGTTGTTGTCGAAATGTGCTCGTTTGTCTCTGCCATGCTCACTAATAATCTTTTTTCCTTCCCAGAATACTTCGACGGATATGATATGGATATGGATGATAGTGGTCAGGCATAATTTGAAATTAACTCAACATTAAAAAACAATTAATCTATTTGTGTATATAATTTGTAAATCTAACTGTTCAATTTCGTTGATTGTGTGAGGGCTGAGATACTTCCGGGACGCCCAGACAAAAGCAGGTGGTTGTGTGAGGAGACCACCGGCTGAGGCTTTGACTTGGAGACTAATCCGCAAGGCAGCGTTAGGATCTACCTTTCCAATACAGGTTCATACACCGTTTGGTCTGATTGGTTTCTGGAGCCAATGTTACCCCATAGTAGTCACTGCTTTTAGTCTAACTGCTATCCGAACAACTTTCCTGACAGTGTAGGACGTGCAAGACCTGTAAGTCCCAGCGAGTTTGGCTTGTTGGCTCACTGTGGTATTCTAGCCCCAGCACTAAGACAAGGTAGCAGTCGTCGGCTGGAAACCGTTCAATAATCCTAAACGATTAATTTGGAGACGGCGTTGTTAAATTTATCTATTGTTTATTTATTTTGATTGTAGCTTGATTCCACAGCGTACTATTGTACAAGTATAGAATTTTCAGCATGGGATATCGGCATCTCAATTTTCGCAGAGTTCTGCTGCCTATCACAAAAATAAGAATATAATCATTTTTCAATCCAACATTCGGCCTGTCTCACATTCACCCATCTGGCCGTGGACTAATCATTGTATCTAGGAGAGATGAACAATTACCTTCCTCTTATACAGTCGTAAGTGATATGTTATTCATCTTATCGAATCCTACATGTCACTTCTTAGGTGTGTTGTACTACTGCGTATAAGAGAGGGTAGAACATTGTAAAGGTCAATCTTCCAAAAATCAAACTTTACACAGTAGTAGGACACTAACTTCAACAGTCGGTTACATTTAAGTAAAAAATCAAAAAAATAATTTCATCAATTCTGTATGCTACAGGATCGCGAAGATTTGTTCTATCGATACGGTCCATAAAGAACTGGGAAATCTTCGCACAACACACTTAAGTAATGCATATTCTTGAAGGTTTAGTACAAGAAACATCAGGAGAGAGACCTCTCCTAGCCAAATCATAGAGCCAAAGAAGACACTGTTTATGAGTTTGGCATTCAAAGTTGACAATATCACTGAAGTGATTAAAAGTCATCTATCCAAGTATATTAAAGACGCCTTTTATGACTTAGACTTTGACACTTAGTAATCTCCAGGCGAAGTATGATTCGATAATGCATCAAAGACAAAATGCTGCTTATGTAATTATTATACTGTTCCACAGCTACTGTCGAGCTGATTACATTAGACTGTTGTGACTTCAGAAACGCATAACTGAACACTACTCGGTTTGGTTAATGAATGGTGAGCATAGGATGATGGTAAGGTATTCCATTTGTGAACGAACAGCTAGAGTCAAGTCATTCAACCCTACGTGGTTTATCCTCCAAAGTTATCTAATAATGGGCTAAATTGAATCACCACAAAACCTTACGTTTTCTCCACTTATGTGTAGCTGAAGCTATAGCTACACATGGACAAAAATTTTCAACTACACATTCACAAAATTGGTGTGTTATGTCCCTTCTTTCTTTACTTTGCTCATAGTGTAACGACAGAAGACAAGAGTCAGGCAACAGATCGTTTATTGGGAAAATCAACAGAAATTTATGTACATTATTGTTAGCAGAGAAATAGCGTCTTCTGATTGGTTGTTTCCTTGTTGACAGTTATTCTGTCATCTCTTTGCTGTTGTTTCTTTGAAGGTCAGACCATATATCTGCGAATCACATCCGCCCACGCAGTCTGTTGTTATTGGTTGTTGAGTTAGTCTTTGTTCTTGAATTTTTTTTCTGATGACCAACATTTGGGACGTAAACATTGACACGTAAATTGCTGTCTACCGATTTCGGCTAGCAGACAGCTGTCACCACGATAGTAAAGTTCTTTTTTCATATTCCATGTTATCATATCATTTGAATTCCTTCCAATTTACTTCATCTTGACGTTCTTTATTGTTACAACGTTCGACCTACTTATTTAATAATTTTATATAATTGTGAGTTGAAGTTTCTGTAGCAACTACAGGAAGAACGAACGAGGATGTGCGTCGGTGGCACAGTGGTTAGGACTCTCGCCGACCATGCACATGGTCCAGGGTTCGATCCCCTGCCGACGCACACCCGATAACTATGGTCGGCCTGCAAAATTTGGGCTACCGATATCCATGCTGAAAATTCCACACTTGTACTGAAAATACAGTGTGGCATCAAGCTGTAATCAAAATAATAGAAAAAAATAATAATAAGTCGAGAATAGAGAACCGGGAAGGCGAGAAACACATTCATCAACCTGAAACCAATCTGAAAATCTTCGTCACTCAGCCTGTATCAACAACAAAATTCGGATTTTCAATACAAACGTCAAGTCAGTCAGTTCTTCTATACGGATCAGAAACTTGGCGGGCCACAAAGAATATTTCCAACAGCCTGTTGCAGACCTTCATCAACAACTGTCTTCGTTCTATACTGAAGATCAGATGGCCGGAAAGAACAAGAACCAACAAGAAACTATGGGAACAAAATTAAAACAAGAACCAATCGCTCAACAAATATACAGGAGAAAGTGGAGATGGATTGGACACTCGCTGAGGAGGCCGCTGGGTGACATTGCGCGTCAGGCCAGTGCTCGAGTGGAACCCGAAAGGGAAGCGGCGGGTGGTTCGTCGGTGCAACGGTGACATGCAAGAGATCGTGTAAAGAGGAATTGAAACAGTATGGATTAACATGGACGCAGGTGAAAAGCACAGTAGAAGACAGAAGCAAGTGGAGACGTGCAGTTGAAACCCTATGTTCCACTAGGAACCCAAGGGAACAATTATAATAATATAATAATAACTTTAGAAGTCATCCAGTTCGACTGTCTACCTTCTTAAGCATCATGTTGATGATTATCTTTGTACTTATCGCATGTATGTTGATTGAAAAATTGCTAGTAGCAAATTAACGCCTTTTTCTGTAACACATGCATACTACTGTACAGACCAGAAAAGTATTCTCAAGCGCAATTCACAGACACCTATAATTGACCGACACGGGATATACAGTGGAAATTAGTCAGACTTTCGAAAAAAGAAATCGATATCCAAAGAAAAGGAAAGCATGGTTACTTCAGTTCGCAGAAGCCATCACCACCATCAAAAGACTTCGACCCAACGTATGCATACAGAAAGAGATTGTAACTTATCTGTAACTACTTTTTATTTATTTTTTTATTTTGAAATACAGCTTGATTCCACACTGTATTTTCAGTACAAGTGTGGAATTTTCAGCATGGATATCGGTAGCCCAAATTTTGCAGGCCGACCATAGATATCGGGTGTGCGTCGGCAGGGGATCGAACCCTGGACCATGTGCATGGTCGGCGAGAGTCCTAACCACTGTGCCATCCTAGCTGGCAACTATAATCTCATTTTGTTGGTATGCTTTTGTGTTTTCTTCTGTTGCATAATATTCCACTCAATCTTGACTTTCCCTCACTGAGTTGAACTGACTATTAACTCACTACTAAATTAAATTATATTTTATCTATTTCATAATTTTTCTTCACTACTGACCACCACCTTCCTGATCTCTCCACCATAATATGCATCAATTAATTCTGCTGTTCTATCTTGTATTTTGTCTCTAGTCCATCCTTGTTTCCATGAGAAATTTGAACTCTATCCTTTTGTCTAATTACCATATAAATAGTTACTCTTTTAACATTAAATAATTGTCTACTTACATCATCTTTGAAATTATGTTGCTTATACTTTCTATCTATCTATAACTTGAAATCCTTGCAGAAAGTATATTCAGACACCATATTTTAACACTGAAACTGATTTTCATGACGTAATAAGTGTGTGAGATAATGACTAATCAGTAAGCTCGTGTAGAATGGACAGGAACTAGTGGAAAGGCTACAAAGTGTTTTTATAGAAAATCTGTATGAAAAAGCAATGTTATTCATAAACAGTAATATAGTGATAATAACATATCGATGATGGGAATAATAATGATAATAATAATGGTGAACTTACATAATAAAAGAAAGAAGCAAAAATGTAGTAAGAACTTTACTCTGGCCATAGTAGGGCGAGAGAATGTATGTATCGCTTTCCACTAGTTCCTGTCCATTCTACACGAGCTTACTGATCACTCATTAACCTAACACTTATTACGTCATGTCAACTTCTGTCTCTTTTCTAACTTACAGTTAGTCATCTCTTCTTACACCTTACATTATGTAATACAATTTTCCATATAACTGATTTTGTTTTGGGATATACGCAGTTGAAGAGAATTCACGAAATAAAGTGAGCGCGTATTATCCTGCAGATATGTTTGTTCTTTCTTTATTCAAACTTATGAAAGGAATCGGCTGTGCGAAAATAAAATCAACTGGGGTTTTCCTTATGAATAAATGGGTATATTTGGCGATTATATATATATATATATATATATTTCAATAAATTGAATATTCCCATAATTTATTCAGAACAAAATATTTAGAGCGAACAATTGTTTTCAATAAATTGTTCTTCAGGCTCTACAATTATAAATCCATTAATTTAAGCATACAATAGCCAGTAAAGGCAAATTAGAATCATATCAGAAAGTGTAGTGTGGAACAAGTATAAGATGGGATGGAACAATAGTCAGATAGTTTTTTAATATGCATGGTCAATGAGAACATGGGAGAAAATGAGATGAAGTAATTTAATTTAATGATGTGTGTGTATATATAAATATAGTCAACAGAAAATACAGGTTTCGAGAGTGAGTGTGTGTAATCAGGGTGTGTGAAACAATATGAAAATAAACCAACGAATGGGGCGGACTAGACATAAGTTCAAGGTTGAAAATAACGACAATAAGAATGATTGTAAAATAATAACGATGATATGGTGTAAGATTACAAGCACTATTGGTGAATGATTGTCAAATAGTAATAATGAACATAATGATAATACTTGTTCCCCGATACACTCTCTGATATGATTCTAATTTGCCTTTACTGGCTATTGTATGCTTAAATTAATAGATTTATAATTGTAAAGCCTGATGAAGAATTTATTGAAAACAATTGTTCGCTCTAAATATTTTGTTTTGAATATATACATATATATATATATATATGTATTCCATGAGAAGGTGCATGAACCTTAACCAGACTATAAGGTATATAAAACCACACTAACCTGTCATATCAAACCTAAAATATACACCGTGTTTTACAATATCAAAGTAACCAAGTTACAATAACTACTATGTATATTTTTTTTACTGGTCATTGTGTGACATGATTTCTTACATTGGGTAGTTTGACAATGTAAAACACGGTGTATATTTTACTTTTGATATGAGAGGTTAGTGTGTGCGTCATATAAACACTCAATTTTCAGTCGATGGGTCACTAATTCGAACCCCGTTCCACCTACTTCAGCTTGGAACGCTAGCTAGCTGGATAGTATCACCGGCCATTTCACGTGAAAAATGTAGCTCTTAGCCTCGCTGACTTAGAATATGTAGACGATATAGTCCTTCTAGGCTAGGACGCTGAAAAAATGCAGAGTCTTCTGAACACCTTGAGCTGCAATCTTCGTATGTTTGGCATGCGATTCACCCCTGTAAAATGTAAGATGATGTTGCAAGATTGGACTACACCGACCCCTAGATTAGAAATAGGAAGTGAAGTGGTAGAGCACATTGACCGCTTCATTTACTTGGGTAATACCATCAGCCCCAACGGGTTGATCTCTGACGAAATCTCAGCACGAATACAGAGGGCTAGTTTCGCATTTGCCAGTTTACGCCGTCTCTGGCGTAGACGTGATATCCGACTATAGACCAAAGGGCGTGTGTGCTGCTCAGCAGCCCACCCCGTCCTCATTTATGGCTGGGAGACCTGGCCATTGAGAGTGGAAGACAAGAAAAGGGCAGCTGTCTTTGACCATAAGTGTCTGCGTTCTATCTCCCGCGTGAAGGGATATAATGAGGTGAGCAATATTGAGGTTAGGCGTCGAGTGCTACGTAAGGAGGGGAAATCAATAGACGAGACTGTGAAGCTACATCGACTGAGATGGTTAGGACATGTGTTACGTATGCCTAGTCATCGCCTTCCTCGACGGGCAATGTTAGCTGATATAGGATCAGGCTGGAAAAGAGCTAGCGGCGGTCAAACCAAAACATGGCACCAGTCAATGAAATCCACAACAGCTAGTCTAAGCCACGTAGGAAGGTGTAGACTTCCTGGTTGGGGTCCTCGGGATAGTGAAAACCAATGGTTGGAAACAATTGGTGACATGGCTCAAAATCGTTCTCAATGACTGGCGCAGATGCATCCACTCCTTGTGACTTATGATTTCCAATTAAACTGTTTTGTTCTTCGTTATTACCTCTGTTTACTGTCTACATTATGCATTTCTCCTACTTTCTTCTGTTGCTTTGTGTGCTACATGGAGTGTGGTGACTTGAACTGCCGCACATATGTGCAAAGTCCTATGTCGAAAACAGACAGACAGACAGCTCTTAGCCTGGTATACATGAAAAATCTGTTTCAGGGTAAGTCAGATTAAATAAACAGGCAAGCAAACAAACAAACAGTATGTGGGACTTTTAACTTTTCTTTTAAGATGAACACGCATCACTACAAAATCTGTCCAAGGAATGGATCGATTCAACTAACCGAAATACAATACAAATAGATTTCAAAAAGGCAAATAAAAGTCATCCACATATTTATATATATTGTATTATAACTAAAGTGTATATTTACAACCAATTCTAAAACTTTAGCTCACGAATGATACAGGGGATAAACAAACTATGGGATAAGTATAACAAAATACATGTTATTATCTAATTGAAGACGAAAGTCTTTACACTTCAGTAGCAGCGGCAGCATTAGTAATAGAGAAGGAAGAGGAGGAGAGAGCAAGCAGAAAAGAAAGCCTTACCACATAGCATATAACTAACACTCCACCTTCAGTGGAAATTAACACTACTAGAAATTAAAAAAAGTATAGAACCACCATACAGAATGGTATGGTTTCCCAGTGAATTATTACACTGTTTATTTTAATCTTTAGGTCGATAGTCATCATCATAGTAGAATGAACTGATTGGTCTGTCTTTATCGAAATACTGAAGACTTGAATTTGTTTCCGATTGTTTTTTGCCTTCATCAGTAACCACCACCTCGGGTGTTTTAGAGTTAGAATATGAAGGTGAAGATTGTTCAGGATGATGACGATAATATTCTCTACGTTCTGCATAACTCATTGGTGGATGTTTTTCAACAGGTGTATTTACAATAATAGGCGAATCAGGAGTTGGTTGAAATGTTCCACCACCAGATTGAGTGAATTGTTCTACTCTGAGAATTTGATCTTTTATACGACTATCGTTCAGTTGAAGAAACATACGCTTACATTCACCGATATAACTTATTTTGCCAAGAAAATAACCAACAGTCATACTGACAACATAACACGGGATTCGAAGCATTCTACGTTTTGCAAAGAAACCATATTTGTCAGCGACGGTGACAGCTAAACCAGCACCAATTGTAAACGGTACACTACCTCGCCAAAATGATAATTGTCGACACTTTTTAAGCGTGGTTAAATCTTCTTCTGTCAATTGGACTGGATCACTCGGTGGAAACATATCTTGAAGAAAGAGACAGAGAAATAGAGAGAGCACACACATAATTAACCAAAATATACCCTGATGAATAATTATGTTTGATAATATGTCAGATATAGCCTTAGTTACAGTGAATTATTATTATTGATTGATGACAGAGCATAGTTTATCGCTTCTTCTTCTGACATTTCTGAAGGGCAATATAGTTAGATTGAGCTAGAGGTGGATGGCTAGGTCACGTGCTGCGCATACCTAACCATCGCCTCCCCCGACGGGCATTACTAGCTGATATAGGTGCAGGTTGGAAAAGAGTAAGTGGTGACCAAACAAAAACATGGCCTCATCAATCCATGAAATCCTTAACAGCTAAACTGAGTCAAATAAAGAGATGAAGACTTCCAGGCTGGGACCCTCGGGACTCTGAGAATCAATGGCTGGAGACAATAGGTGAAATGGCTCAAAATCGTTGTCAATGGCTTACGCAGATGTATTCAGTCTCTGTAATCTTTCATATTCCTTTCTACCATTACTCATTCTGTTTCACTCTTATACTTATCTAAATTCTATTGATTCTCTTCACTCATTTTCTTGTCTACCTTTGTGTGCTATTTGGAACGTGGCAACTCGAACTGCTGCACTTCAGTGCCAAGTTCTACGTTGAATCCAGACAGACAGACAGAGGTGGATCAATAAGTCACGGATCATCAAAATCAACCGACAGGTTGGCAGAAGAGGCTAGCAGCGAAGACAGGACTTTAAGTAAACATAACGAAGACGAAAGTAATGATGAAAGAAGGATGAGGATGTCAAAAGCAGTGAGAATCGGAAAGGCAAGACACGCCTACATCACTCTGAATTTTAGTGTGTGTAAATCAGCTCTACTCAGCATGAGGAACAAAATTCGGATTTTCAATTTCCAATGTTAAATCAGTCGTTAGTTCTTCTATATATGGGTCAGAAACTAACTTGCAGTGCACGTGAGTCACGAAAAGCACTTTGAACAGGCTACTGCAGACTTTTATCAACAGCTACCCTCTCCATATTGAAAATTAAATGGACGGAGAGAAAGAATTAGCAACAGGGGACGAACCTATGAAGAACCGATCGCTCAATAAAAATATCATGAAGAAAATAGAGATGGGTCGGACACACGCTGATGAGACCATCGCGTGTGACATTACGCCAGCCAAGCCATCGCTCGAGTGGAACCCAGATGGGAAACGATGCGGTGTGAGTCCGTGGGTGACATGGAGATCATTTGAGGGGGGGGGTGAGAGCCAATGGGCAATCGTAGAGTCAACTAGAGAGAACTGCAGAGGACAGGACAAAGTGGAGATGTGCTGTTGAAGCCGTAGGTTCCATTTGGAACCCAAGGGAACAATAATAATAATTGCTCAATACTCAAGATCAGATGGCCAGAAAAGATCAGCAACAGGGATCTATGGGAGCGAACCAACCAGGAACCAATTGTGAAACAAATAGGCAGGAAGAAATGGAGATGCATTGGCTGGCCATACTCTGAGGAAACCATCAAGTGACATCACTAGACAAGCCACTGCTCGAGTGGAACCCGAAAGAGAAGCGGCGAGTTGGTCGTCAGTGCAGGGGTGACTTGGAGGAGGTCATGTGAAGAGGAGATGAAAGCGTGTGGGCAGACTTGGAGCCAGGTGAAGACTCTAGCAGAGAACCGAACGCAATGGAGACGCACGGCTGAAGCCCTATGTTCCTCTAGGAATTAAAGGAAACAATAATAATTGCACGTGTCCCGTGTTGATTTGATAAACAAAGATTGAGTGATTAACCTCTTGCGCCCCGCCTAACTATATTACTTTTTAATACTTTCACTCTGTCCCACCCTATTGTGTCGCTACATGCAAATGAATGCAATCCAATGGCCAAGCTTTCTTCTAAGTTATGTAACTTAGCACAGTCAGTTACTAATATATATTTACAAATCTACAGATTTACTGCGTAGTAGAAATACTAATCAGTAACACTGATGGTAATTTCTTCCTCAGCCACTTGGTTTACTTAATACATAAATTACCGTTCTGGAGTTTGAAACTTTCCAACTTCATTCACAACAAACTAACTATTCGTCAATTAGTATTGAACCAATAATTCAGCACCACAAGCGGACATTCTCAGCATACAGGTCCACATTCACATTAGAATGTCATAAACAGAGTAGGGAGTGAGGAAGAAAAATATTTGAAAATGAATTTTATCTCTTAAAAAAAACAGAAAGCGAATTAAGATTAAGCATTACTATGGAAGAAGACCTGGATTTCGCGCGTGGCTGATTTATGTTTGATGTTACACAAAATCGAAGACTTACAAGCGAAAACCGACAAACTGGTCGAAGAAGCAGCCAGAGAAGACAGGACTCCAGGTGAACATAGACAAGACGGAGGTTGTGAAAATAACCAACCACCACCAACAACAACAGCAACATCCAGAGCCAATCACCATCAACGGGAGGGATTTGAAAGAGGTTGCTTCATTCACTTATCTAGGGAGCATTGTCTCAACTACAGGCAGGTGGAACGGACGAGGATGTCAAATCGAGCGAGAATCGGGAAGGCGAGAAACACATTCACCAATTTGAAACCAATCTGGAAATCTTCGTCACTCAGCCTTCATCAACAACAAAATTCGGATTTTCAATACAAACGTCAAGTCAGTCAGTTCTTCTATACGGATCAGAAACTTGGCGGGTCACAAAGAATATTTCCAACAGCCTGTTGCAGACCTTTATACTCAAGATCAGATGGCCGGAAAGAGTCACCAAGAAGAAACTATGGGAACAAACGAAACAAGAACCAATTGCCCAACAAATATGCAGGAGAAAGTGGAGATGGATTGGACACTGGCTGAGGAGGCCACTGGGTAACATCGCGCGTCAGGCCATAGCTCGAGTGGAAGCCGAAAGGGAAGCGGTGAGTGTGACGTCCAAGGGTGACATGGAGGAGATCGTGTGAAGAGGAGCTGAAATAGTATGGACTAACATGGATGGTGAAAAGTACAGTAGAAGACAGAAGCAAGTGGAGGTGTGCAGTTGAAGCGCTATGTTCCACTAGGAACCCAAGGGAACAATAATAATAATAATTACTATGGAGTTGAATGAAGACAGGCTAGGGTACATCCGCTTTACTAGGGCATTTTTTATCTGAAAAACCTCAACGAGGCTAATCACACACTACACAGATTGGGGATTAGTAAGACGGGGAGGGGGGGCTTCCTTGAATAATAGAATGCTTAGGTTTAGCTAACCATAGCTTTCCATGAATTGAATCCTACTGTCACTAGAGCGCATAGTACATTGAGATAAACAGTAGGTAGGTGTGCTGTCTCCATTCCTATTAGAGTTTTATAAATTTATTCGACTACCTGACACCTTAATACACTCTACACTATAATAGCTCTACAATGCTTGTGTGGTGGTCGCAAGACAAAAACGTGAAAAAAATGCTACGAAACTATTTTTGAAATACCTAGAACATGAACAAAATCTCTTTACAGACTATAACACATCAATTGGGCGAGAGACCACTAGACTCCATAGGATACTGGACAACAGTTATGACGCAGTATTAAGGACTCCTTAATTCATCATAAAAGATAACTGAAAGCGATTTCATTTGTAACCTTTCTCCTTTAGACAATTTACTGACTTTTCAAGTATTGGGTTTTGTAGGGATTTTTTGTTTGATTGGTTGGTTGGAGGATTTTGTCATGAGCTGACATCCATTAAAGAACCATTGGAAAAACTGCAGGGAGTATTGGACAGCTGTTTCGTCAGCCTAGTTTGGGGCTCTTCATCAGTACACATCCACCACTAGGGTTCGAACCCAGAACCGTCTGGTTAAAAGACTAGCAAGCTCGTAGACCATTATAAGCCACTGGGACTCGATCCAATGGCCAGCCCATGAATTCTAACTTCTGCCAATTCATGACATAGCGCGGCCACTTCTCAATGTCTTCTTGGATAAGTTACTGCCTCACCTTCAACCTGCTGCACCCTACACTGGTCATGGCTTCCTACTAGAACACCCCAGGTCACTGCCTGAATAGGGCCTTATGAAAAAAATAAGAAAGAAAGCCTTTGACTTATATAAGTAACTATTTCTCTCATTATTGGCTTGCTGTCAATTTTCGCTTAAATGATTCTTATGACAGTAAATATTTTGACTTACTTACCTTTATTATATGACAGTGGAAAATGAATGAAATAATCCAACGGTAAGTGAAACAGGCAGCTATCTCAAATCCTTTCACATATAGTTTATCTAATTTAACGATGAGAATGAGGCTTTCACAAGAGAAGTGTTAGCCTTGTAAGCCAGTAGAGGGTAGATTTGATTCTCTTTACCTCAAACGACAATATCTGCAAAAAAAGACATTAAGGGTTAATTTAATTAATTAATAATAATAATTTAAAACTTGTAGCAATATATAAATACGATAAACGAAAAACGCATGTGGAAGATGTGTATACGAAAGCAACAGCATTAAACCATTTTGTTACATTCCTAATAGTTGACTGACTGGTTTCAACTAAGCACCGATGTGCAGCAGTTCGAGTTGCCACACTTCACTCAGCACACAAAGACAGAGAAGAAGAAAGTAAACAGAAATGCAAAAGAGAAACAGTAAACAGAGATATGAGACATAAAGAATAGTAATATCGAAGAACAATATAGTTCTTTCTATGGGGTATTGTAAGTCACAAGGGGTGAATGCATCTGCGCTATTGAGAACGATTCTGAGGCATATGACTAATTGTCTGTAGCCATTGGTGTTTACCGTCCCGAGGACCGTAATGAGGAAGTCTACATTTTCTTACGCGGCTTAAACTAACTGTTGTGGATATCATTGACTGATGAAGCCATGTTTTGGTTTGACAGCCGCTAGCTCTCTCTTCTAAACTGATCCATTCCATGTCAGCTAACATTGCCCGTCGAGGGAGGCGATGGCTAAGTATGCGTAACACATGTCCTAACCATCTCAGTCGATGTAGCTGCACAGTCTCGTCTAGTGATTTCCCCCTCTTTACCTAGCACTCGACGCCTAACCTAAATATTGCCCACCCTATTATACCATTTCACACGGGAGATAGAACGAAGACACCTATGGTCAAAGACAGCTGGCCTTTTCATGTCTTCCACTGTCAATGGCTAGGTCTCACAGCCGACCATAAAGGAGGATGGAGCGGACTGCTGAGCAGTACACACGTCCCTTGGTCGATAGCCAGTCGGATATCACGTCTACGCCAGAGACAGCGTAAACTGGCATATGCGAAACTAGCTTTCTGAATCGATGCTGAGATTTCGTCAGCGATCAACCCGTTGGCACTGGCTGATGCAACTTCCCAAATAAGTGAAGTTGTCAACGTGCTCCACCACTTCACTCCTCATTTCTAAGCCAGGAGTCAATGTAGTTCAGTCAGTCATGCAGCATCATCTTACATTTGGCGGGAGCGAATCGCATGCCAAACATTAGCAAATCGCAGCTTAAGGTGTTCAGAAGACTCTGCATTTTGTTAGCGTCTTCACCTAGTTGGAAGGTCTATATCATCCGCATATTCTAAGTCAACGAGATTATTCCCTGATAGTAACAAGTCAATCAATCCCTGAGTCACGGAATTCAGTTAGGGTTAAGTCCACTAGTACATCTATGATGAAATTGAATAGAAATGGGCATAGTGGGCATTCCTATTAGTTAGTCCAATGCAGATTCTAAAATGAACATTTTACAGATACGATGCTTACAGAGAACCGATTAAGTCACTAAAAATATACCCATCCAAACATGGAAATAACAATAAACAGTTCAGTGAAGAGTCTCTTTTCGGAGAATTCATTCACTTAGCTATACAATCACAGTTACATACAATTGTTTTCAGTGTACGTGTACATTACGTTTTTCAAACAAGAATAAAAAAAATTTTTATTCCTTTACGTTCCCAGTGGAACATAGGGCTTCAAGTTTCGGTAGCTTTGGTGCCTGTTTTTACAGGACGGGGTTGCTAGCCTCATACCAAACCTTCCCTCTTTACCAGTCTTCTTACTGGCTTAATGAGGATCGAACCCCGGAACACATGAGTGGTTGGCGAGCATTCTACCGCTGTGCCACCGACAAGAATAAAAATTACTTTGGATTATTGCTTAGATCCTCAAAATATTTCAAAAATGTGATGAATAATCAAAATTGTGACTAGGTGGGGAAGGGGTGGGGTGAAGATTAATAAGTCTAGACAGGGATTATGTAGTGTGAAACCGTTCAGAAAAAATTAGTTGTTAATGAAAGAGGATGAAGACAAGTATCAAAATAAATTATGTAGCCGGTGAAAGGAGTACTGGAAAATTCATTTAAAGTTATCTACAAAGTCAAACGAAACCAGCCGAAAACGGTAAGCTTTCGTATACTTTGTATTGCCAAGGCCCTAGCTATTCGGGTATAAATCCCTGACTTATATACACAGAGGAAACTCACTCTCCCTTGGGGTATAGTTCTAAGCTCAATTGTTATCACTATTTTATTATTATAATTATTATTGTTTTTTCTAGTTCCTAGAGGAACACAGGGCTTCAGCGTTCGGTTCTCTGCCAACGTTTCGACCTGGCTCCACGTTTGCCCACATGCTTTCATCTCTTCTCCACATGACCCTCACACTGACGACCAACTCACCACTTCCCATTTAGGTTCCACTCGAGCGATGGCTTGGCGTGTGATGTCACTCACTCGATGGTTTCCTCACAGTATGGCTAGTCTAATCCACCTCCATTTCTCCCTGCATATTTGTTGCACAATTGGTCTCTAGTTGGTTCACTCCGAGATCCCTGTTGCTGATCTTTTCTGGCCATCTGGTCTTGAGTAGTATTGAGCGAAGACAGTTGTTGATGAAAGTTTGTAGTTTGTTCGAAGTGGCCTTGATTATTTTCTTAACTACCGTTTTTTTTCTGAACGGTTTCACACTACATAACCCTTGTCTAAACTTACTAATCTTCACCCCCACCCCATCCCCACCAAGTCACAATTTTGATTATTCATCACATTTTTGAAATATTTTGAGGATCTAAGCAATTTTTATTCTTGTTCGACAAACCTTATGTACACACGCACACAAAACAATTATATAAAACAAGCATCACTAGCCAAGACTGGCACCCCGAGCCATTGATGTATGTTGTGTTTCAGAAACACGCATACAAGATCCAAGTGTGGTTATTCACCTAACCCCACCTGGCCAACAGGATGAATCTGCAAAATTCAACTTGAGGGTGTCAGGAGATGCCACAGCCAGTTCACGAGGATTAGCTGGTGTAGGGATAGCTTTGAGTACTAGGGCAGAAAAGACATTACTTGACTGGATCCCGGTAGATAGCCGAATGTGTGCTGTCCGTCTGAACGGATCACTAAAAGGGAGAAAGGACTGCACTACTCGCCGATGCCTTTTCGTAATCTCCGCCTATGCCCCCACTGACTGCAGTTCGGATGAAACGAAGGATGAGTTCTACCAAAAGCTGTCTAGTTTGCTGCGAAAGGCTAAATGCTCAGATATAGTCGTTCTAGCTGGTGACTTTAATGCTCAAGTAGGGAAACTGTGTCAATCTGAGGAGGATGTCGGTGGCACCTATGGAGTTCAGTGCCAGCGAACCGACAACGGTGACCGTCTCCTACAGTTTTGTTCAGATAATCATTTGTTTCTCGTAGGCACTTCAAACACAAGGAGAGACACTGTTTGACCTGGCGACCCCCATCATCAGACCAACGCTGGACACAAATAGAACACATAGCATTAAGCTATCGTTGGCGTGGGTCGGTAGGAGATTGTCGCTCCTTCTGGAATACGTGTGTAGATACCGATCACGCACTGGTCCGCGCCCGTGTGTGCTTACGACTGAACGGACGTAGGAAACAGCTGGCGGTAAACCCATCACATCTCCAGCTCGATCAGGAAACTAAGTCCCTATTTGAGGAAGAACTAGCTAAATACATATCTGAATTCGATAGCTGTGCTCACCATGAAGAAGCCTGGAAGAATATTCAATCTGCCATAGATACAGCTGTAAAAGCTGTGAATAAGGTAAATACAAGGGTGAGTAAAAACCATTGGATTTCGACTGCCTCATCCGAACTGATAGATGCTAGAAGACTTATTCCGGCGAGCTCTGAATTCAATGGGGAGCGAAAGCTGCACAAAAGGAAACTTACGAAAAGTCTCCGCAAGGACCGTGAACAGTGGTGGGTGACAAAGGCATAGGTCATATCTTCACTCTCTGACAGATCCTAGAACATAGACACACTTTTCGGTGTCCAACAATTGCCATGTTTCTTGACTTGAAGGCGGCCTTCGACTCCGTGGATCGAAAGGTACTATGGCAATGTTTGACTGTGAAGGGAGTGCCAAGAAAGTACATTGTACTAATCAAGACACTCTACTCAAACTCACGTAGCCATGTAAGGGCTTATGAGGAATTGTCATCTGAATTGATAACAACCAGTGGTGTCCGTCAAGGATGTCCACTTTCCCCTTTTCTGTTTAACTTCATCATAGATATGCTAATGGAAGTATCCTTAACTGAACTTAACGACTTAGGAATCGACTTGTTACCAGGGAATAGTCTTATGGACTTAGAATATGTAGATGACATAGTCCTGTTAGGGGAGGATGCTGACAAAACGCAGAGTCTTCTGAACACCCTGAGCAGCAATCTTCGTATGTTTGGCATGCGATTCGCCCCTGTAAAATGTAAGATGATGCTACAGGACTGGACTACGTCAACTCCTAGCTTAGTGATAGGGAGTGAAGTGATAGAACATGTTGACCACTTCACCTATTTGGGAAGTTGCATCAGCACTAACGGACTGATTGGCGACGAAATCTCAGCACGGATCCAAAAAGCTCGAGCTGCTTTCGCTAACTTACGCCATCTCTGGCGTGGGCGTGAAATCCGGCTATCAACGAAGGGACGTGTGTACTGCTCAGCAGTTCGCTCTGTCCTTCTCTATGGCCCTGAAACATGGCCAATACGAGTTGAAGACATGAAAAGGTTGACTGTTTTTCATCATAGATGTCTACGACCTCTTTCTCACGTCAGGTGGTATAATAAGGTAATTAATGTCGACGTTAGGCGTAGAGTGTTGGGCAAGGAGGGAAAATCAATCGACGGGGCTATAAAGTTACGTAGATTGAGATGGCTAGGTCACGTGCTGCACATGCCTAACCATCGCCTCCCCCGACGGGCATTTCTAGCTGATATAGGTTCAGGTTGGAAAAGAGTAAGCGGTGGCAAAACAAAAACATGGCACCAATTCATGAAATCCTTGACAGTTAAATTGAGTCAGGTAGGGAGATGCAGACTTCCGGGTTGGGACCCTCCCGACTCTAAGAATCAATGGCTGGAGACAATAGGTGATATGGCTCAAAATCGTTGTCAATGGCTTATGCAGATGTATTCAGTCTCTGTAATCTTTCATATTCCTTTCTACCATTACTCATTCTGTTTCACTCTTATACTTGTCAAAACTCTATTGATTCTCTTCACTCATTTTCTTGTCTACCTTTGTGTGCTATTTGGAACGTGGCAACTCGGACTGCTGCACTTCGGTGCCAAGTTCTATGTTGAATCCAGACAGACAGATATATAACTGTGATTGTATAGCTAAGTGAATGAATCGACTAAGTGTTCACATCAGCAGTTTTCAGGCCTACAGCTTGCCTCTAAGAAAGATGAAACTGCAACCCCACGTTCATTATTACTTACTCTACTGACTACTTATTGGTTTCAGGATTAAATTCTACTAGCTATTTTGCATTACGACTGTTTCACTATGTTTACACTTTTCAGATACGCTAGGGGATGGAACAATATTTCATTAAGCTTACTTAACTGATTAGTCTTTAGGTATCCATAAGGTGAATATCAGAGCAACAAATTCATCTATGCAAAAGTTAACAGATAACATACACAACTACTCGATTGGAGTTATTTCGGAGGTGGTGGTGGTGATGTTTCACTGTGCTAACTTAAGTCAGTGGCGATCAAGACGCTGACTTAAGATATACATCTCCAAAGTAAGTTCCAATTTCTTAGTTTTGAAAAACTGAGCATTTGGTATGTGAGTGTATTTCACAATGAATGGAAAACAAAACGATACGGTTTCCACCGACTATTCGCTTTTGAAGTTAATAGCTTTATTAAAGTAATAGTAAACCAGAATGTAAGAAATATCAGCTTATGTAAGGCAATTCCATTATAGTTCTTCTCTGTGTCTGGAGAGGTGGTTTGTTTCAGTCATTGGGTTCTGGCTACGAATAGCCTAGACAAATGAATAGTGTCATCAAACCTCACGGGACAGTCATGGCTAATGGCTTGATACAGGATAATTGAGTTTTTAATGACTAACTCTTGTGTATTAAATAGTAGGAGACAAGTGGCAAGAGGCCTTGGACCTAGATTTCGTGGTTGTTGTCACTCACCAGTCAGAAAGACGTTATCTGAAACCTTAAGGGAATTCATATTCCGCCTGAGATTCGAACCCGTGTCACCCAGTGCTGAAGTCAGAGAGAAACATTACTACTCAGCAAACTGAACTGATAGGATTCAGTCAGCACCAAACAAAGGACTAGACGCATGACACTAATACCACCACCTAGTATCCCATTAAGGTACTCAATACAGTTCTATAAAAGTTTAATCGCGCGCATGAATAGCCTGGTGGTGACATCTCTGATTTCAGAGCTCGGTGACACGGGTTCGAGTCTCAGGAGGGATATGAGTTCTTTGAAGGCGTATCTGCGCCTTGCTGACCGGTGCGTGCCAACAACCACGAAACTTAGATCCAAGGCTACCTGCCAACTGCCTCCAACCATCTAATACAAACAATTCAGAGTGCACCGTGATGGTGAGCCAGCTAACATGCTAGCGCCACACTGCTAACTTGAGTGATAGAATTCAGTTTGCAGAAAACAAAGGACTAGACAGATGATACCAGTTATTAACTAGTGTCCAAATCAAAGTAACTCTTTTGTATGCATTAATTCTGAGTTGTTGAGTGGGTGGGCTAATAAGGATAAAAAACATGTAAAATGTATAAATTATGGAAAAACAAGTATGTACGTAGCAAAAAATGCTTATCACAAATGCGTTGACTATATCAGCTTGTAAGGAGGAGGGTGTTGGATTCAGGTGAGATTCTGCCTCAATCTGTGATTATTAATTCAACAATCTGAGTTCCATTCTATATAAAGTAGTACTGAAATGAGTTCTTCGTGATTTTTGAATGTTTTCAATGTTATCGAAGTCAACAGCCAAACCTAATTCTATCGCTTTACTCGGTGTACTTTTCTTCTGATCTCGATTTTCTACGATGTCAGGTCTTTATTTGACCAATTTGAATTCTTTTGCAACTTGAAATTGCTCGACGGGGAAGGCGATAGCTTCACATAGGCAACATGCTTTGTGGCCATCTCAACTGATGCAGTTTCACAGCATTATCGACTGATTTCCCCTCTTGACCTAACATTCTACATTTAACCTCAGTGTTACTCGTCATGTTATACCACCTGGCATTGAGGGTAAGACATAGATGCTTGTGGTCAAAGACAGATAGCCTCTTCATATCTTCCACTGTCAACGACCACGTCTTACAGTCATGAAGGGTAGAGGGAACTGCTGCGCAATCCACACGTCCTTACGTCGATAGTCGGACATCACGTTTATGCCAAAGATGGAGGACTCCGCACGAGCCTTTTGTACCTCTGCACAGATTTCACCGATTACTCCACTAGGTTGACGCCACTTCCGTTTCTATCTTTACACTAGGAGTCAGGGTGGAGTAGTTCGGTAACCTAGTAACAAGTCAATATCTAAGTCGCTAAAGTTGATTAAAGTTATATCCATTTTACAGGAGTACTATGCTAGTGAAACACCAATTAAAAGCCAAACGAGTAAAAATTGAACAGAAATTAGTAATAATTTACTTTTAATATTGCGAATATAATATGACCTTATGAGGAATTACCATAGCACTTTGCACGGATGTGCACTTAAGTTTGACAAATGCCAGCTGCATGCCAAACAAGCAGATTTCTGATCACAGAATTTAAAAGACTGGAAGATCTGCTGTGATCGCACTAAGATACAACTATAATAAGTAGTATATACAAGGATGCAGTGAAAGATTTCTATCTCTAAACGCACCTGAATTCTACCTATTGGTTCTTAAAATATCAGCTCACAATCAGTTGCATATTTTCCCCTTAAAATCTATTTAATACAAGTCTTACCAACTTCACAAACAGAATGCATTTACATAGTGCATTCTTTAATGAATGCATAGTCATCATGCACACTATAATCTATGCCAACGTGTGACAATTTCGTTAAGGGATAGAACTAGGTGAGAAAGATTTTGCAGCCACAAATAGGAGCACCAGTATAATGTGGCTTAACTTGAGTTATGAGAATGGATCTACCCCCAACTTTTCATTCGGTTTAAGGTAGGGAAATTTCTATAACGCTATAAGTGAAGATAGACCAAAGAAATAATAAGCCTCGAAAATATCATGATTCACATCTTCGTAACTGGGGGTAAAAAATTCCCACTTATTACTCCTACATTTCCACTGATTTAACTTTTGAGCACGGTCATGTACTAGCGAAGGTACAGCATGTTAACAAATTCTATAATTTGAACGGGTAATTCGTGGTCAAAGCGTTTGACGGTTAATCGTACATATTCAAAATGATTATGTGAAGTATAAGGAACATATATTTTGGCGTCATTTATCGGCACAGTCCAGAAGTTATCGATTCCGAATTATATAACGAAACAGAAAAAGAGAGTAAGAACTTAGACCGTTAGTGGTTTGCATCACCACTCACAAACACGCACAAACTAAGAGTTCCGAAAATTCAAATAGGCGCTCTTACGCAGTCAGGGTCATATTCCAATTTAGCGCTTTAGAGTGACGCCTAGACTCTCATAGGCACATTTTTCGACTAAAATTTTTGGCCATGTCCAAGGTCATTGGTGGAGACGCCTGAAGGTCATTTTCGTTCGAGTTAGTCGGCCAATTTGGATTGCAGTTCCCTAACTGTTCGTTTACACGCGGTTATTCCCAAATTATCTTGATGCACAGTGTTGAAAAATGTCGCGTTTGACCACATTTTGGTTTCCGTTGCTGTTAATATTATTTATTTAGTTGGTTTTGAAAGTTTTTACCACCAGGTCATTTCATTCATTTTATTGTAAGTGTTACATACGTTGCATTCATGTGTGGTTGCAGTGTTTTAGTTGTTTTTCAGCTGTTGATAAAGGAGTACTGTGTAGACGTTTTGCAAATTGTACACATTAACATATATAGGTGACAGAAACTGTTGTTTGCAATTCACTCCTCAGTTGCCGTTGTTGTTGCTGGCTCAATATGTAGAAATCTGGAAACAACAATGTCTTTCACGTTCATTTTTATAGCATGCAACAATCTACTAGTCAGTCTGGTGATGACAGCACTATCAGAATTGATATTAACAAGGTCTCCAAGTAATATTAAATATGGAGAATTCATAACCTGGGATGAAATTGAAAAAGCTGTGAAGCTTTTCGAGAAGGTGAGTAAACCATCAGTGTGTCTGTCATCGGTTAACAAACACCCGATAAATTGTCAGAGAATCTGAATTAAACAAGGATGAGCCATATGTGAAGTATGAATATGTGGTGCTTGTATGTTCTTTCGGAAAAAAGAAATCGGAAGGCAGTCACTTCTGTCTTAAAGTGTAAGTTACCTGTGGTTGTTCATGTTTAGTAGAGTAGATCTAAATACATTGGTCGCCCATCATTGATACGCATCCAGTATTAGTGCAGTAAATTTATTATCCCAGTTGCATATATGATTCATAATCGTTGTTGCACACATGAATATTTAAAGAAGTATGTCAAATCAAGCAAATTAAACTAGTTGGAACTGTGTATAGTTAAGACAGTGCTGCCTGTTTCATCCAAATGTGAAAAAAGTTATTGAGTACGAGGCAGAACTATTTAAGAAGAGGATGATGTACGGCAATTCACTAGATATCAGAGCTACTGTAGTTGAAGGTAGGACTTTGATTGGCAAGAACAACCTTTCATATTGTGGTTTATGGCCAGTGATATATTAGGTCAGAACAAGTTGAGAAAATGATTATAATTCGGGATGACAGTGTAGCGGTAAATAATTCCCCAAAATTATTGACCACAGTAATCATCACTCAACATTGGATGCTGACTATCACTGTTTAAGTCGACTTGTTTGGCTGAAGGCTTCCGGTCAAGCATCCATGCCATTTGATACTCCGTCGTGTCACGAGCGTGCAGGATCACTAGCCAGTTAAGGATTCACTTCAACCCGCGATTTGGTCCCGAAATATATCTCGAACTTTGGACGATCAATCTTGCCTTTTGCTTTGTCTTTGGTACACGAGAAACGAATACTATAGAAGTTGTTGGTATAAGATCTTGCGTCAGTATACTCCGTACAATTCGCGAACGTTGATACCGTCAGCCTCTAAAACGGCAATGGCAGAATACAAATATTAATAAAGGGAAGTAGGTGTAAAAGGTTACTTCATTTAATATTTGAAGCTATAAGCTATCTCAGCTTATTGTTACAGACTGTTATGGGGAAGCTCTCCACGTGATGTTTGCGTGGAGCAGAAGATGCAACAACCATCCTGGATAAGTTAAAATGCATCGTGTGCTCAACGTCTAGTACCGAAACCTTCGCCGCGGACTGCACAAAAGCATCAAGAGGCGCAGTGGAGACAATGCACCAGCTTTGCAATATAATATTGTGCGTATTCCATGTTTGTCGTGCAGTGTGTAAGAAAGGGAGTTATGAATTTCCAGAATGTTTTAGACACTACTACACTGCACTTGTAACAGTCATAAGAACTACCTTTATCTGTTAGCCACGTGGTCACGTAAGTTGACAATGGTGCAATATTAATAAAGTAAAGGTATTTTTATACATTGAATCCACACAACCCATAATACACTGCATCAGTCAGTGCAAATACACATTTTATGCACCTAACCTTTCAACTTACGATGATTCCTGTCCGAACCCACATACAGTGAAAAATGCGTCTACATGATAACTTCTTTTCCCACAGAAGGTTATGTTAGCATCTACAGGTGATTCCCATGTACTGATAGCATTCTCTCGTCAAATAGTTCTATTCTTCGCACGACGTGATATCCTGAGACGTGAAGTCTTCATTGAATGATACTTTGCCGGAAGGTGCGGCTACTACATTAGGTAAACTATTTGTGTATATGACATTACCCTTCAACTATCCTATCTTGCTCGTTCGAGAGATATTTCAATACAGTCCGCCTGAAACACTAATCACTGCAATAATATGCTAAGAGTGTGCAGCATTCAGATCACACGTGGCGGATACAAACATGACTTGTCAGAAAAAGAGAATTCCTTTAAATCCAGAAAATATATGATACAATTTTATTAAAACTTATTCACAAAACAATTTACCAAGAGAAATTTCAACCAACATGCCTGACTAGTTCAGCCCATTTTCTACAATGGAAGAATCACAGGAACCTTTCATTGAACTGCCGTAATGGCAGGGAAAAAAGCATCCAGCAAAGTGATGGGATTTTAGGGAAGTTCCGACATTTAACTTGTATTGTTTTAAATCTGGCTGTTCTATGTTGGACTGAAATAAAGTAGCATGGTGATTTAAATAGACGGTGTCTTGCAGAGCGATGATAGACTTTCTAGCTTTCTCGATTTAATTCTGGCTAGTTTTGACACTCTAGTCTGTGTTGCCTCTAGTTGAAACGATTTGGTCATGTAGGTGAACTTCTATAGATATCTCCCACTGGTGACAATTGGTGCTTATTATTGCGGGAGTAGTTTCGTTGACTCTGTCATATGTATGTTCACCTGAAATATTTCTCTGCTCCTTCTTCTAACAATCTGTTACCTACCGCTTGCGAATCTCCGAGCTTGTGGGGCACGAGACATGACGTCCACGAAGTCCAGGTCTTTTTGTCATTTTGACATATTCTGGCCTTCTCATTTCTCACGTTCTGTTGTATGGTCCAGCCTGACATAATCAGGAATTTCATCTGTGGTAGTAGGCACGATGACCTTGCTCCTATCTCCGCTTCAAAGGCATCACTGACCTCCCCTTCACTAATTACTTGGCATATAGCAGTATCTCAAAGCGAACAGACATTTGTCTCTCTGCAGTCCACAGTGTTATAGCCGAAGCTAAGTTACTTCACGGCCGATGCTACCGAAGACCTTTTTCAGGCTGATCAAGGTGAATTGGAGAGTTGAATGCCGTTCCGTGTTTTGGAGATAACACTCAGTATTGCAATTTGACAGGTTCATGGTTTATTTCTCCTGAATCCACATTGTTCCGTTAGGAGCTTCGCATTCAGAATGTTTCCAAGTCTCTCCAAGATGCTAAGGCCTATTATTTGTCTTGGGATGGACAGAAGCATGATTCCGCGCCAGTCTTGCAAATACTTAAATCTCCATACTTTGGAACCTTTGCAAGGTTGCCTCTCTTTCAGTCCGTAGTTACCTCTCCTTCCCTCTAAAGCACCAGCAGCTGTGGAAAGAGTATGTCCACTGAAGCGCCTGGATCCTCTTCGAATTCTTTCGAGTGGATTCCATATGTTTCTGCTGCTTTTTCTGCCCTTAGTAATATAATGGCTCTCAAGATTCCGATTTGGTGGGGGGTTAGTGTTTACCGGTGTTCCCAATTGTGATGGTGGTATTTTGGACGAGCTGCAGATGGTGGTGGCTCACTGTCCTTACCTCTATCAGCTTCCAGTTATTCGCAGGGAATAATTGTTTGTTTTGGCTCTCTTTCTTTGATAAGACAACTACACAGGTTCCCTCTAACTTCACTTCGACAGAGCTACAGTGATCATCAGTTCAAGTTTCCTTGATAACGCTGCCGACTTCACCCTGACGACTGTTGAGGTAGACCTTTGTAGCTTCGTTCGTCAGTTTCCAAGCGTTGAGGGTTTCCAGCTTCATCTTGACGAATACCTTGCTAAATATGACCTTGATGTTTAGAAAGTAGCTCCTCTGTGGCCTCTTCAAACGTATATCTGCTCCCCTTCTTGGTTTTGTGCCCTGTAGACGGCAACACCACCTATTCTTTATTGAGACGAAGTCCACCCACGGAACATCATGACAGCCAGTGTGCTCGTAATTGTTGTCTGGGCTACTGGAGTAGATCACATTTCTCCAGTTAACAATTTATAGCGTCCATTTCCATCCTTTCTACCCCCACATATTTCTAAGACTTATATACGCAATCTTATTTTTTAGCGATCTCAGAAGCCCTATCAGTCAACATCAAACCTCACTACACCTCACTTACTCTTGATTTCAGAGGAAGACATGTCTGGTCGCTGGCTTCCCGAGGACACTCACTTATCGGTGCCATTTCGCCCCCATTATTTTTGTGCAGAATGGATTCTTAATGTTTTCCCTCATAAAAGTGTTTATATCGAAGTTGCATTGATACTTCAGGGTGGGATTCCTAACTGTATGCCCGGGTTTAGAACTGGCTAACAAACCAGTAACTTAGAAGACGTTGAATAGTGAAACGTTCACCCGCTAAATTAAGGAGCATTACATGGAATGGAATTTTCAAATCTCAGGACGATTTCCAGTCATTCAACGCTATCTGCAACCACCCGCTACTCCTGAGGCTGTATTTGTCTCGTATAATACATTCCTCCCGTTAACCTAACACAACTGATCCATCTCTGACTCTATAGATTTCCGCTGAAAAAATGAGCAAGCGTAACTCTTTTCCATCCCGTAGACAGTTGCTCTGAGGTTATAAATGTAGGAACTTGTCACATAAGGGTACACTAAGCGTCTCAGTGCGCTACAATGGAGCGGGCAGCTGAGTGCCTTCACTTCCTTTCTCTGGTTGAGTTACATCGGTTTTGCCAGGATCATTTGGGAGTTAATGTGCAATGAACTTGTTATCTTTCAGCAGGGTGATTCAGCGAGGTGACAATTCCACCTTGTATTGGTAGTACTCATAATACTCTCTAGCTGACTATCAAAGGTCGAAATGGGGGCTTAGAATATTTTCATACATAAGAGGATACAATAATAATAATAATAAGAGCTAGTTCTTAAGATGCACACCTCCTGATAGGCTTTAACATAACATGACTCGATATAAATTTTGCGGATTCTCCAGGAGTCTTTTAATAATTACTTTGCCAGAAATATCCTTCAAATATTGGTTTAAGACAGGTCGCTGAGTACTATATGTGCATAAATGTCACTCCACTTCCTGGAGAGGTTTCATTTATACCAGATTTTTCGTATGGGTTGTACCACACTCTACTTGCCACGCTACAGCAGTTATCTTTTAGGAGTTAGGGCAACTAGAGGGACCGTTTTCAAATCCACTGTGTGAGTGATATTCTTTACATTTCACACTGCCAACCAGTTGACAGCGCTTCCTGCTCTTTGTTTTATGTGGCATCCAAACAAAAACTGTCGCATCTTCACGTGGCTCGCCGTTCCATAAAACACAAGAATTTGAGTTGCATCCTGCTCTATGCACTCCCAAGGAATTATATGGAACTCTATGAAGGTATGATCCAAATTACCTAGAGGAAATCAATTTGTTTAGTAATACAGTCCTCTGGAAATCTCAAATCAGTAGCTTTCAAAAAGTCAAATAATGCTCAAATCAATAAATTATTGGAGGAGAAATCTCTATCTGAGAACGATGAGATCAGCAATCTAAAGTCAACAGCGATCAATAAGATAATGTGGGTTATCATTCTCTCAACACATGAGTTAAGTCCCACTTTAGGGGCAGACAAGATGAAACCTGAGGAAGTCATCCCTAAAATAGAAATAGCATTAAGTGGGATTGACAAAACAACGGCTGATGAAGTACCGGCATGACGCGCACTCTCATTAAAACGACAAAAACGAGGAAAGCCTAACCTGAAAAAACCAGAGATGGAAGCCCTAAAACACCTTGAGAATAACAGGGATATAATAAATTTTATTTCTGGAACAGATACCAGCCATTTTTACAGGCATGAACATATGTACACCAATTAGAACTTATAGAATATATAATGTGATGGCCAAGTTAAACTTTAGACACCAATAACTACCAATCATCGATGACGTCGAATTATCCAATCAGATTCACGAACGTAGTTCAATGTTGTATAGCGCTTGATTCATTTCAATGCGTGCCCTTACAAGGTTACGTTTGCAGTTCGAGGAGGATAGTGTAGTTCAGTGTTGCCTAGACTTAGGCTTGCTAAGAAAGGAGAGAAAGTGTTCCTGTGGTGGTGTTATGACTCTGAAAAGCTATTCGAGGTCAATTGATGGATTTATCCATCGTTGTGGAATATGTTGGAAAAGAGTTAGTGTTAGAGAGTGTAAGCTGCTAATTTTAATATTTCGTAGGGACTTTTTGCTAGATCACATCTCTCTCTAACCCAAATTTTGTATATCTGCAATTATTGGGTACTGAAGCAGCCAGTGAGAGCAGCAGCTGCGGAGACGGAGAATAGCCTTGTCTCAACAGTCCAGTGGTATCAGCATTTTAGAGACATCGCATCATGGAAAATGGACAGAATTACTTCACTGTTAGGCGGGGAGGACGTATTAGTCCATGTAGACAAAACAGTGTTGATAAAAAAGAAATACAATCGGGGTCGTCAGAGAGCAAACAACATTTGGGTTATCGGTTTATATGACACGTCCCTTCGAATAGGGTTTGTTGAGAGGATAGCAGATAGGAAGGCGAACAGTTTGATCCCTATTATAACTCGACTTGTGAAAAGGGGATCAATTGTGCATACCGACAAGTGGAAAGGCTAGATTCCCTGTCATCTCTGGGTTGCGTTCACCATAGAGTGAACCACTCCAATGATTTCGTCTATCCTGTCACTGTAACTCATACCAATTCGATTGAAGGTTTTTGGGTGAAATTGAAAAACAGGATCCAGGCTATAAATGGATCACAAAAGGATATCATTTTCAGTCATTTGGATGAATACATGTATAGAATGTGGTGCTATTTCTCTATTGACAGTCCCATGTTGAATTGGGAGATGTTTTGGCAAAGTTAAACTTTCGACACCAATAACAACCAATCAGAAAACGACCTTGAACTGACCAATCACATTAAAGAGCCGTTTATGATAAGTGCAAACGTATATTTGTACAAAAATGCATAGAAAAAAAGTATAAAACCGTTACAATGGGTATCTTTCTCGAACATGAGACAAAACATCTCCCAATTCAACATGGGACTGTCAATAGAGAAATAGCACCACATTCTATACATGTATTCATCCAAATGACTGAAAATGATATCCTTTTGTGATCCATTTATAGCCTGGATCCTGTTTTTCAATTTCACCCAAAAACCTTCAATCGAATTGGTATGAGTTACAGTGACAGGATAGACGAAATCATTGGAGTGGTTCACTCTATGGTGAACGCAACCCAGAGATGACAGGGAATCTAGCCTTTCCACTTGTCGGTATGCACAATTGATCCCCTTTTCACAAGTCGAGTTATAATAGGGATCAAACTGTTCGCCTTCCTATCTGCTATCCTCTCAACAAACCCTATTCGAAGGGACGTGTCATATAAACCGATAACCCAAATGTTGTTTGCTCTCTGACGACCCCGATTGTATTTCTTTTTTATCAACACTGTTTTGTCTACATGGACTAATACGTCCTCCCCGCCTAACAGTGAAGTAATTCTGTCCATTTTCCATGATGCGATGTCTCTAAAATGCTGATACCACTGGACTGTTGAGACAAGGCTATTCTCCGTCTCCGCAGCTGCTGCTCTCACTGGCTGCTTCAGTACCCAATAATTGCAGATATACAAAATTTGGGTTAGAGAGAGATGTGATCTAGCAAAAAGTCCCTACGAAATATTAAAATTAGCAGCTTACACTCTCTAACACTAACTCTTTTCCAACATATTCCACAACGATGGATAAATCCATCAATTGACCTCGAATAGCTTTTCAGAGTCATAACACCACCACAGGAACACTTTCTCTCCTTTCTTAGCAAGCCTAAGTCTAGGCAACACTGAACTACACTATCCTCCTCGAACTGCAAACGTAACCTTGTAAGGGCACGCATTGAAATGAATCAAGCGCTATACAACATTGAACTACGTTCGTGAATCTGATTGGATAATTCGACGTCATCGATGATTGGTAGTTATTGGTGTCTAAAGTTCAACTTGGCCGATGTTTTGTCGCATGTTCGAGAAAGATACCCATTGTAACGGTTTTATCCTTTTTTTCTATGCATTTTTGTACAATTATACGCTTGCACTTATCATAAACGGCTCTTTAATGTGATTGGTCAGTTCAAGGTCGTTTTCTGATTGGTTGTTATTGGTGTCGAAAGTTTAACTTTGCCAATATGATTTGTTTATCTAGAAATAGATTGAACACCGGTTGATGTGGGAGAAACATCTAAAAAGAAATGTACAAATAAGGAAATAAACAGTTTATGAAATCTGCTTTCGACCGAATAAGTCATAAAATATAGCGTCAAATAATAAACTGTAATTGAAAAAATTCGGTATGTCGATTTCACGCGGGAATTATAAATGATTCTCTGTATAGGTGTATCTTAATATTAGCTTTGCTGGTTAATATTTTGAATTATGCTACTTACGTAAATGGATTTAATGTCGATTTTAAATCTCCACTTTTCAAAACTGGGAGAGAGGACTCAAACTTTGGGTTTTCACTACTAGGATATTCACATTTTTCAGGTCAAAAAGGGTAAAGTAGCTTGATGACCTAATTTTTCGTCCTTTTACAGTGTTGTTATTGGATCACCGAAAGAGGGGAAAAATGGTGGGCTTTTCTGGTGTTCACTCTTCAAGAGTACATGCAGTCGAGTTGATATTAATTTGGAAAAAGAGACACATATGCAACCTGGTTTAAATGGGGCTCTTTTTGGATACTCAATGGCATCAAGCTTTGTCAGCGACCGGGGTCCTATCACAGTATGTTGATTAATAACTTTTAAATAATTGCTTAAAGTAAAGCGTGCAGTTTTCAGTTTTTGTAATCTTCAGTTATATGGTCGATCATATAACTGATGATCACCTTGTACAGGATTATTACGTTGAATTTTTTTTGTAGCTATGTGTCAAACGCTAGGCATGTTTGACAAGTATGAAGTTACCCTTTAGTGTATATCTGTCGTCGTCTCTAATATGTTTGCATGTTAATGTTGGCTATGGAACTTGTATTGTGAGTAAAACTGTAGAACTATTCAGCTGCAAATAGAACTACGTTCCAGTTGTGTTATCGCCTCAATTTGGAGTATTATTTCAGTTAAACATTTGTACATCAAACTAAGATTATCTTGTTTGGTGTGTTACAAGTAAACCTCCATATTAATTTGATGATGATGTCATCTTGCGAAGCAGCTTTTGACAATGTTTCAAACGTAACCTTTTCATAGTCATATCAACTAGTACGGAAATACATATACTATACAACTCATTATTCATCTTTTTGAATACTTAAGATATTACTGGTGTATTATATATTGATATACTTGTCTTCTTTCTATGTAATAGTCTATTTTGGTAACTTATATGGTTCTTAGGATCTATATGACAGAAGTTTTATTCCGAATTAGGGATGTATTTTCTTGATAATAACTCAAATTTCATTGTTCATGAATCCTCTATGTAGGCAGTATCTTTGTGGCAACCAACAGGAATACTTAATGCATATGCGGCAGATTTCTTTACAATAAATTAACCAGTACATCTACATGCTAAAATCATCACTTTATATGTAAGATGATTATCCGTTGTTTTAGAAATGTTTTACCTTCTGTAAATTGTTTACATATTTTACTCATGACTGTTTACTATCGAAAATGTTGTTTTTTTAGAGATAGCCAGTTAAAAATATAAAGTTCTGCCTCTTGAAAAATATTTTACAAAACAATCTGAGAATTTGAACTACTGTTTACATTGTCTCTTCTGTGCTTTTTATCTACATTATTTAAAAATATCTAACTTTTAAAGTGGGTTGACTGAAAAACAATAAGCAGTACTAGACAACATCGCTACATACTGAAGTTGTCGGTATTTACGTCTATACCTCTTTGTTTGCTTATTGCAAACCCCTGTGGGATTTATCTTTCTTTCTTTTAATTTACTCTTTCATTCTTATACGTTCTCAGCGGAACATATGGCTTCATGCTAGAGTTTTGAATTTCGGTAGCAGTGGTTTCATGCTCAACCTTCACCTTTTACCGGCTGTACTGACGGTTTAGCGAAGTTTAGGAATGCGTCCGCCGGGGACTGAACCCTGGACCACTTGAGGCGTAGTTGGCGAGCATCCTACCGCTAAACCATCGAATTTTATAATTGCATTGAGTGTAACATTAAAAATACGTCTGAGACTGTAGCGTCTGAGTGTAATCAATTTTCCGAGGAAGATTTGTTTGAAGATATAAGGTAAGGGCAGTTTTCTAGTCTTGATCTGATTTTAACTATACACAGCATATAATAAAGGTATCCTGGAAGAAGCAGTTGTCACACATTGTTTGATCTCCATGTCATGAAAAACCAACCATAAAGTGTCTCACCTCCATAGATTTTATCGTCAAAGCTTGTTACTAATGAAAACCTACTGCTTATATGACTTTCAGTAAAGTATAGAATGAAATAATTGTATCTGTTAGTTGTTTTCAAATTTCAGGGCAGATATTACAGAAAATTAATTTTTGAAAGTTTATCATATGTAGAATGCCTTTTTTCTGATAAATTTGAATGCAATGTACTAATTAGACTGCAGGTAAGGCTATCCAAAGATAATTCGTCGATATGATTTACTACATCTGTTAAAATATACCAGACCTAGCCCGTTACTTATTCTTCAGTATACAGAGTATTAACTGTTAACTGACTCACTAACTCTCAAATTCACATCCAACCTCGTATATACAAATTTTACTGAATGAAAATATAATCCTTTCCATCCTAGCTAATTATCAGCCAACATATCTAAGAGAATTACTGGTTGGAAGAGAACGACCACTTGTTCATGTAATATTATTCTGACATGCCTTCATCATCATCATTAAAAATGAATTAACAAAACCTGTTACCATGTATCAGTTCGATGTGAGAAATAATATGCGTCTCGAAAACGTCCAACTACTGCTGAAGTTAATTTCAAAACCTTATATATATAGCCACACATAATATCCACTGGAAAACAACAAACTGCTTAATAAGTCCCAATTCTGATCCCCACCCCACTGAATTATATCTTGGCATTATTCACTTTTACTTAGATTTGAATTACCCTCCAAGACAACATGTTTGACATGGTTCACTATGCAGTTAAGTATTTGGTTGTTGTTCAGACTACCTGATTCAAATTTCTTATCATCTGAAAAGCTTTATTGACGCATGGTATTGTAAAGAAGAAAAGACCAATGAGGCGCAAAGGCAATCTCTGTTAGGACATAGGCATTGTAGCTACATAAATTTGGTATATCTTACATTTAAGTCTTTATTTGCACATTATTTGCAAATTGGTCGAATATCATCACATTCGACAACCTGCTGTTGGATTTTGCACAGTGTTGTGACATTTTTCACACAACTATCTTCTTTGATTGCTTCTTCCAGTGCCAAAAATATATTGTTACTTATCTGAAATCGTTTACTGATATACTACTTATATCTGACTATAAGTAGCAATCACCACAGTATCAGTTCCATAAAACATCGCATTCTTCAAGGTAATTTTGTAAAACACAAAAAAAAAGAAAAACGTTTTACTTCTCCAAGAAGACGTGGTTTTTCTGTAATTAAATGAATAAATTAATCATCAGAAGCTCCAAATTTACACTGGTAAAATATCTTAAAACTTGGTATAGACTTCATTTATACATATATACAGTGTTTTTTGCACTACATTTCTGCTTGTAGTACTAGGATTACTATTTAAATCTCAAAGATGATATCTGATCAATATCTTATGCAGAGAATTTGCTTTATTGTAAGCGTAATTAATCTTCAAGTATGGTTGACCATAATTTATATTGATGAATTCTTTAAAGTTTGAACATCATCATTAAACATTTCTTTCAATTGTGCGCTCAGATGATCATTTGTCTTCTATTTATTATAAATGATTCCCATATAATATATATATATATATATATGATATTCACTCTTTTTCAAGAGGATTAATTATGTGAAGTGATTCTGATTGACTCTTCTTTTAAAGAGTTCTGTTGTATATACGTTTTCTGTTTGTTTATACATTAGTATATTAATTCAAATTTAAATGTTCAATACTAGTGATCATTGACGTTTGTTTGATAAAATTAACAGAATTTCTTTATTCATTAGAAATACAACAACTTGGAGTAAGGATTTAAAAGGACAGCCTGTAAACAGCACGTTGTCATGTTAGCGTATTGTATCAAAGTGACGGTTCTCATGTCTGTAAAATGTTTGAATAGAAGTAACTATTAATATAAAAAAAAATGTGTAGTATTTTGTTGAGAATGTTGGAAATATGTTAAATTGCTTAGATGGTCTATTGGCATGGTGTGCGACTGCTGTGCTCTATACACCTAATTATTGGTTGCAAGTGTTTCTATTTCAGCTGAACACTGTTTTGAAATGTTGTTAATATATTGTAAAAAGGAATAACTGTAGGCTGATAGTTACTACTAAAATGGTCTATTTTTTGTTGTTATCATAGTTGTTCTTCTTTCTGACATATATTTATTTTATGAAGACTACACTGGTTTCATGGGTTAATAAAACTTTTCGCGGTTATTTAAAGGGAGGCGCTGATTACTCTCAGTCGATAAAAGTAATCGCCTGATGTTTCCGTGCAAATACCACAAAACCTGATAACATTTTGATATGATTACACTATTCCTTGTGCATTTCGCCCTATTCAGGACTCATCAGCCGGCTGGATGTACCTGCATTCTCTAATGAGTGGTGATGTTTCTACTGAGGCTCGAATCCAGTACCCATCGTTTTAAATGCCAAAGCGTTGTCAATTAGACCATTCGGGCCACGAGAGCCACCTCTCGTGGTGGCTATGGATATTAGTAATTATTTAATTCAATTTGAACTTTTCCGCTGATTGGCTAAACCGAAGTGGTCTAGTGGATAATGCTTTGGTGTTTAAAACTATGGGTACTGGGGTCCGAGTTTCTGTGGAAACACCATCACTCACAGGGAATGTAGCTACATCCAGTTGATAACGAGTCCTAAAAAAGGACGAAATACGCATCCTGGATTCCACTGCCAGTCACCATCCACTAATTGACTTCAAGTTAAATAATCAGACATCGTCGAAGCATCTGCACAAGGAGGCGACATGTCAAGTTGATGCCGAACACTTCGATCTAATCAATCACAGGGGAAATTCCAAATTCAATTAAATGGATAAAAAAAACTGTTTTCCTCTTTCATTAGTTAGATATTGTGAAAATGTTTACAGACGGATTGAATTCTAAAAGGGTTAGAGAGGGAAAATCATCTACATCAGTTGTTGTCTTTAGTTTTCTACTTAAACTGTCTGCATTTATTCCATGATATATCAACAAAATTGAAGGAAGTCAACAATAACATTTTCTCTTTACGCATTCATTAATAATACTAACACGATCCAACATACATTATTGTTACATCGTTTATTGAAATTAAATTATACTATTTAAAACCAATGACTCTACTTTTTTTTAGTGTGGATTACTTTAAAACTGATTGACATGTGATGCTAAGTGTAAAGTTGTTGTTACCCGGAGGAGTAACCTGAAACCGTTTAAAAATAAGTCATCTATGCACAAGTAGATTGTTTATTATTATTATTATTTTTAGTAGTATTCTCAAGTGTTGGTTCTCAGGGATCTAATTTGTTTCAAGGTTAATCACTAGCTGACATTGGTTGGAGGACCATTGAAAATTCTGGGAGTACTGGAAAGCTGTTTCGCCCTGGTCTGGGACTCTTCATAAGTAAGCACCCACCCGCTGGGGTTCGAACCCAGGACCTTCTGGTTACAAGGCTAGCGAGCTCGTCGACCATCAAGCCACTGAGACCCGATCCAGTGGTTGTTGTTGTCTCCTTTAATTCCTAGAGGAACATAGGGCTTCAGCCGTGCGTCTCCATTGCGTTCGGTTCTCTGCTAGAGTTTTCACCTGGCTCCAAGTCTGTCCACACGTTTTCATCTCCTCTTCACATGACCTCCTCCAAGTCACCCACCCTCGCACTGACGACCAACTCGCCGCTTCCCTTTCGGGTTCCACTCCAGCAATGGCTTGTCTAGTGATGTCACTTGATGCATTGCTTCCTCAGAGCATGGCCAGCCAATGCATCTCCATTTCTTCCTGCCTATTTGTTTCACAATCGGTTCCTGGCTGGTCCGCTCATTGCCAGAGATCTATGTTGCTGATCTTTTCTGGCCGGCCATCTGATCTTGAGTATTGAGCGAAGACAACTGTTAATGAAGGTCTGTAGTTTGTTTGAGATGCTCTTTATGACGCGCAGTGCAAGTCTCTGATCCGTATAGTAGCACTGACTGACTTCACATTGGAGTTGAAAATCCGGATGTTATTTTTGATGCTGAGTGTTGTTGACCTCCACACAAACTTGAGAGTAGTGAAAGCTTGTCTTGCTTTTCCGATTCTTGCTTTGATATCCTCGTCAGTTCCGCCCGCCTGTAGTTGAGATGATGCTTTCCAGGTAGGTCGATAGGTAAAGGAGGTTGCTTCTTTCAGATTTCTCCCATTTATGCTGATCGTTGTCTGTTGTTGTTGTTCTTGTCCATGAATCTTCATCACCTCTGTTTTCTCTATGTTCACCTGAAGTGTTGTCCTATCTTTGATGCTTCTTCTGCCAACTTGTTGCTTTTCGCTTGCATATCTTCCAGTTTGTGGGAAATCAGACATATATCATCGGCGAAGTCCAGATCCTCCAAGTTCTAGTTTTGTGTGAGTCCATTTTATGCCTGTTTCCTCATTGCCCGCTGTTTTTCGCATTATCCAATCCACTGCAATCAGGAAAATCATTGGCGATAGTAGGCAGCCAGCCTTGTCTTACTCCTGTTCTCACTTCGAAGGATTCCGTAAGTTTCCCGTTGTGGATTACTTGGCATGCAGCATTGTCGTACAGCTGTTGGATGAGATGTGTAATTGTTGGTGGCACCCCGTAGTAACGAAGTAGTCGCCAAATCACCTCTCGATCGACGGTGTCTGTCGAAGGCCTTTTCAAAGTCGATGAAGTTGAGATAGAGAGGTGACTGCCATTCCAAGTTATGCTCAATGATGATCCGTAATGTGGCCATCTGATCATTACATGACTTGTTTCTCCAATGGCCAGCTCATGGATCCCAAATTTTATCAATTTACGATATGGTGTGACCACTAACCATTGTCTTCGGTGGTGGCGATTGTTTATCTTCGCACCCGACCTGCTGTGTACCCTACTGGTCACGACTTCCTACTAGAACCCAGGTAACTACCTACCTGAATAGGGCGAGTCACTAGTGAGCATCATGATGAAATCCTGAAACCAATGAAATCCCTGAAAACCAACTACTTGAATATGAATCATTTGTACACTGATTCAGCTCATAATATTTACTAATCTAGAAACTTTCTGTTGTTTTTTTGTTCAAACCTACAAACAGTAACAGTGATTATTTTATTTATATTGATGATTAAGTGACCTGGTAATCTGTAGGTGTGACTGGCACAAAGTCTAACGTAACCCAAATCTTTCCTACATCTTCAACCGTAACATTTTCTTAGCATGTTTCTAATTTATATACAAGGAGATAATAAATGAAATATAGGCCACAAAATCGCATATTTCGACCCTAAACTATTATGTTAATTAATCACAAAACTACCTACTAAGAAAGAACATAAGTCATAGTAATCAGACAGCAGAAATATTTTTTTATATTTTGGGATGGTAATTCTCAATAATAAAATTCACCAACTAACTTATAGATAACCGACAATTCAAGGTGGTCTATACACATGCTGGTTTGTTGGTATTAGATGGTTGGAGGCAATCGGCCACAGGAAGCCTTGGACCTAGGTTTCGTGCTAGTTGGCACTCACCAGTCAGCAAGGCGTATCTGCAACCTTGAAGGAACTGATGTCCCTTCTGAGATTCGAACCCGTGAAATCAAAAATATCCGATACAGTCCTACAGGAGGTCAGTCGCGAGCCTGAATAGCTCAGTGGTAACGTCTCTGACCGCAGCACTGGGTGACGCGGGTTCGAATCCCAGAAGACATCAGTTCCTTCAAGGTTGCAGATACGCCTTGCTGACTGGTGAGTGCCAACTAGCATGAAACCTAGGTCCAAGGCTTCCTGTGGCCGATTGCCTCCAACCATCTAATACCAACAATTCACAGTGCACCGTAATGGCGAGCCACCTAGCATGGTGGCCACATTGCAAACATGACTGATAGAATTTAGTCTGCACCGAAGATAGGACTAGACACATTACACTAGTTACTGACTAGTGTGCAATCAAAAACATGCTGGTTTATTTGATATCTATCAAGTAGATAGAGGGGGCTTTAGGTTAAATAAATAAATAAATGTTATGTCATTTTAAGAGGTTTTTCATGTAATCAGATTATCTTATATTTGAAGAAAATATTTTTTTTAAATAAATAAATTGTCTGGCTTTTATGTTTCCCTCGTGTTCTTCACTATTAGTGAACTAGTTTTGTTTCACTCATTCCTACTACACTCTCAGTGATTGGTTAAAGAATATAAACTGTATAGAGATATAAATAGCTGTTCGATCACTTGAAAATCTACCTTAGCTTTCATGTCTTGCCTTCTGCTGTTACATTTGATTTCGCTACCTGAAGAAGGAGACATATTCATCTTCTTGCAGGACTTAGAGGCTGTTGCGGATTTGAATAGCGTTAAAGACCAGTTAGCGAAAAGGCTGTTACTTGGATCGCTGTTGAGAGGTCTGGCGAAGGCAGCATATTGTAGTGTGAGGCGAAACACCAGCGAATACGTACCAGGGTCACGTATATACGATCAGAAACGCAAAAAAAGCGAAGTGGCTGAACACATCAGCGAGCTTCGGAACTGGATACAGCAAGACAAGCAAACAAAGAAGCCAGCACCAAGAAGGTTGGACCACCTCCAGTCTAAAGTATTTGACCGGGTGGAGGACGAGTGTGGTGGTGTGATACAGACAATGGGTTCCAACAGAATATTATTCGCATAGTAAGAATCATTGTATATGTTGGTGTTAACGTCTGAATACTATTCCCAAAGTTCAGTAGTGCATTAGCAACAGAATACTATATGTATTTGAACATTCTATTTCATGTCGTTTAATGTAAACCGAAATCACACGCTCAGTGATTGGTTAAAGAATATAAACTGTATAGATATAAACAGCTGTTTGATCACTTAAAATATACCTTGGCTTACGTGTTTCTTACCTTCTGCTGTTACACTGCTACTGCTACAGTCTTCCAGGAATGCATAAATTAAAACCTAACAAAATATTTCGTATAAAATCTACATCTGAATCAGTTTCTGTAGACCTCCCTCTTACCTGCTGAATGTTCTGCTTCGGTTGCCAGTGTATCGTAGAACTTTCTTTTGTCTTTGCTAGAACTCTTCTTCACTTCCTTATTCATTGCATTGTACACTGAACTCACCTTCTCCTTTCCTTGTCCATTTTGGCACTGGTTTATCTATTTCATCATTCCTCTCTCCTCTTCTTCTTCTTCTTCTATGTGTCCATGGAGAGCTATTCCTTTCTCGGTAGGCTCTACATTTTTCCATGAACATCCCTTTCAGAGAGTCTTAGGTATCCTTGATGATGCTACATAATGTTTCCTACTTTTAAATAGTGTCTGCAGTGAATATGTCATTTGCAGTTCACTCCTCTGGTTTCTCAAATGCTGAACTTGAATTGTACTCTATCGCAATCTTATTTGAAGACTTGCAGGTTGACCTTGAAACTCCCTTGCTTTAGATAATGGTCTGAGCCCACATCTGCCCTTCTTCTTTATTTTATGTCCCACAGGCTGCATCTCCACTTTCTTGAGATTGTGAGATGAGTTCTGGGTGACTTTTGGTGGGTCCATCTGATGAAACCCATAACTCTTTGTCTGTCCTTGGGCTTTTACACTCTGCTTCCATTCACTGAATCAGTAAAAATGTAGGAGTCTACGAAGAGTTCGCCGTTCTGATTCTTTTCACCGAAAGCCTCTTGACCCATGTTGGTTTCCTTCCTGTGCTGTTTGCTACCAGTTTGCCTGGCATTCATATCTCCCATTAAGATTTCAATGCTGCCATTTGAGGTCCTGTCTACCTGCCCTACCCTTCTCTTGATCTGCGTTGTTTGTTAATACCTTTTGATGCTGTTGGTGGTATCATTATAGCCACTCACTGCCTCAGTATGCTCATGATTGTCATTTGGGTGACCAAAACAAATTATTGGCTTTCTAGTCACAACAATTTGAAGAGTCCATTTCCAATCCATCAGCTATTTCAGATTCCTAGCACTTCCATACTGTATCTTCCAAGCTCGTTCCCCAGTTTGGAACATCGTGCAAATATTCCATGTTCCTATGTTCCTATTTTTGCTTTCATCGAAACTAGACATAAGCTGACTGGCTTCTTGATGGATTTCACCAACCGGCATCATTTCGTCTTTCCTATTCCAGTGAATAATAAGTTTTTGCTTTTTGAAAATTCTTTTTCTCTGCACTGAAGTTTCTGTAGTGATTGTCTTGATTTTCCGGGATAGGGGTGTGTGTGGCTAACCGCATGCGTAACTTCCCTTCTCAGAACTAGCTAGCAAACTAGACAAGATCGAGTAGAGCTACTGATTTCCATATATATTACGTTGCACCATCTGTCCTAAGCGCTAGTGAGTGAGTATTGGGGATGGGAATATGATGATGACTATGTTGTTTCGTAGGAGCATTCTTTGCTAAGTCTTTCTACCACTAACTCACTTTTTATATCTTTGCAAATACTAGTTGTTGAGGTGTGTTTTTTTCAGAGCAAGCTTCAGCTGCTGAAATGTAGAACTCTCTCTCTCTCTCACTTCAAAATTTCACTGGTATTAGCATTGCAGAGATATATCGCCTCTTGGAAAGTGGAAAAAAAAATTAATTCCATTATTTAGGTAGCGACAGTATGGTAGTGCATGCATGTCAGTGAAACAGCCCTAATAAAACGGAAATATAATCGAGGTCAGAAAAAGAGCAAATTACGTCTGAGTGCTTATATTATATTATACAGCTTTACGAAAGGGATTTATTGAACGAAATGAAACCTGACTGGAAATCATCAATTTTAATCCCTATAATTACCAGGTTGGTGAAGCTAGGATCCACAATGCATACTGATGAATGGAGTGGGTACAACAGTTTATTCTCACTTGGATATATTTACTATAAAGTCAACATTCTATGGAATTTGAAGACCTCACTACTGGTGCTAATAATAATTCAAAGGAACAAGGAGAAAGGTATTAGAATGAATAGGATTTAAGAGAGAGCGAGAGCGATAGACAGACAGGATCATAAAGGAAACATCTACATCGGATACAGTTGAAAAACCGGAAGATGATAAGTGCAGAGAAACTAGGATGTTCATATTAATAAATACGATAGAGTCCAATGGAAATGAATAATTATGAATGCAAAGTAACGACGCAATAAAAAAACACAAACATATTATTATTATTATTGTTCTCTTGGTCTTCTGCAACACACCTCCACTTTCTTCTACTTTCTGCTGTCCTCTTCGGCTGTGTCCACGATTGCTCATAAGCTCTCATCTCCTCTGCTCACGATATCCTCCATGTCACCTTCGGACGACCGACTAGTCGTTCCCCATTGGGATTCCACTCTAGTGATGGCCTACATTGTCCGCGATGTTATTCGACGACCCCTCAACGTATACCCGATCCATCTCCATTCTCTCCTACATATTTGCGCGATCAGCTGTTGGTTGGTTTGTTGCCTAAGTTTCTTGTTGCTAATTCTTTCTGGCCAACCGGCCATTTTTGATCTTCAGTATGGAGCCAGCGAAGGCAGGTGTTAACAAAAGTCTGAAACTGTCAGTGGTGGTATGTCAGGGCGAGTTGCAGATGATGGTCGATTCAAGAGTCGTTTGAAGTGATCAGCCCATGGCTTTATTTGTCTCCCTCCCCACTTGGTAATCAGATTGGTTTCATCATCTGGGTTGATCTCTTCCTGGATAGAGACCTAGTTTTCTGATGTAATGTTCTGACGTCTGTTTTACCTGCCACCTGCCTACATGCCTGCCTGTTCTCATACAGTTGTCGGCCATTGTGTTGCAGAATTGTCTTTTGTCTTTCCTCGTGATCTTTTTAACTTCTTTATTCAATGTGATGTGCATTGAAATCAGCTTCTCCTGCTGTTCGCCATCTTTACATTCAGTCATCTTCTACTTCACTATCCTCCTCTCCTACCTTCTATTAGCTTCCAGATAGGTGTTCGTGGAGAGTCATTCCTAGTCTTGTCCAGTCCCTTGGTCTTGATGGAATTCCTGCTGTTATCCTTAAGAAGTGTGCTGACATCTTATGTTACCCATTAACCGACATTTTCAATGAATCTTTTTCCAAAAGTATTATTCCTGACTCATGGAAAAATATCAAGGTTGTTCCAGTGCCTAAATCAACAAGTGGACCTACTGTTAAGTTTCGACCGATTGCTATTACCTCACCTTTTTCAAAAGTTATGGAAAGACTTATTTTACTTAATCTTGAACCCTCTTTGAAGCCTTTTAATGACCCCAACCAGTTTGCTTATAAACATAGCAGGTGTACCTTAGATGCCGCTGTTGTTCTATACCATAATATAGTCTCTAGTTTAGATAGAGGAGCCAAATATGTTCGGTGTGCCTTCCTTGATTACACATCTGCATTTGACTCTGTACCTAGGTCTCTCTTGCTAAGTAAGCTTGCTGCAACACAGAGTGAGAGCTGGACAAATAAGTGGTTGCATTCCTATTTTTCTGATAGGAAGCAGTACACCGTCTACAATGTAAAGTCCTCCACTACCTCACTTACTTTAGCTGGTGTTCCTCAAGGTGCTGTTCTTTCTCCTTTTCTGTTTTCTTTTTTCCTACATGACTTGCCCCATTCTGATGTAGCCACTTTTGTCAAGTATGCTGATGACCTCTCTGTCTCCATGCCTGTCAACTCTCTGTCAGACTGTTCCAAATTAAATAACTGTCTCTCGGAAATTAGTCAGTGGTCCTCTTCAAACGGTCTCAAGCTGAATCCGTCTAAATGTCAGGTAGTAAATTTCACTTTCAGACGAAAACGTGACCTACAGAAACTAGCTAGCTCACATGGTCCCACTATCATTGACGTCATAGAGGTTGAAACTACATTTAATGTCAAGTACCTTGGACTGAGTATTTCCTCCGATCTTTCCTGGTCCTCTCACATCTTACTAGTTACTAGAAAGATGTTTCGCTTAACGTTCTACGTTAGGAAGTTAAGGCAGTCTGGTGTAAAACAGTCTTTGCTTTCTCAGTTTGTCAATTCTTGTATTCTAACCATCCCTCTTTACTGCTCCCCATTAATCTTTCCTGGACTACTTCAGAAAGACTTTGCTTTGCTGCGTAGGGCACTAAAAGCTGTTAGTAGGGGAAGTGGGATTTCGATAAACCAACTGGTTAACACCATTGTGGATAAACATATAATGTCATATAAGAAACTAGCGAATTCTATATTGTCAGACCCCGAACACCCTCTCTATACTCAGCTCTCTCCTTGCATTTCATCTGGTAGAACTAGAAGCAACTATAGGAGGCTATATGCCAGGACTACCAAGTACAAAAACTCCACAATACCTTATCTGGCACAGCTGTTATGTGATGAGAAAACTGTTAGGCACGACACGATCAACTTACTGCGGCACTCTAACAAATAGTTCCCATTAGCTTTTGTTCTCCTTTCTTTGTTACTATTATATTGTTGCTCATATATTCTATTACACACTAATTTTATATTTCATATCCTGTGGTGCAATGTTAAAAAATGTAAACGCAATGCTGTTCTTTTTATTTCTTTTCGGTTGTTGCTTTTTATTTTTAAAATCTTATAAAATTTATGAGGTAATTAGACGCGATATTGTAATGCACGCTGAAAATTCCATACCTGTACCACAAATACTGTTTGGAATAAAGCTATTATTATTATTAAAAAAATAATAGTAATACATCAGTATGAACAGCAGTATTCAAAGTGAAAAGTCAACAAAACATTCAGATCTCAAAACGAAATGAATGAACACAGGGAGGTGAAGAGTTCATCTATGGTTTGCCTGACTAACCAACTCTCACACTGCACCCGTTTAAAAGAGATTCGAGCACGATGATTCTCCTTGATTATAGAACGAGATTCAACTACACCTTAGTTAAAACTTCAGACAGGCATGAAAATTTATGTATCAGTGTTATTAAATCCTAGAAGAGTGTTGAATAAGAGATAATGGAATACAGCGTAATTGTTTCCTTCTTCTATTTTGAACGATTAAGCTGGAGGTTATGTGACAACGAAGATTGATAATTCCTGCACAGTTAAACAAATGACATTAGGCTGCAACATTTAATGCATAGCGGATAAGTCATTTTGAAAGAATTATTATTTCGGACAGATGGATACATAATTGTTAAATGTAAATTGCATCTTTTTAGAATGTAAGTTAAGGAAACATATTCTTCTTCATTGTCCTTTGATACTGCTTCTTTCATGTTTAACTTTGTACTACTTACCATTCATAAGTAGTATACGTGTGTGGCTATAATGATATCACCACTGGCAACCAAGTGTCTTAATGCAGTGGGTACTAATCACTCGCTGCAGGATTATGCCAACAAGATGCAACTTAGAAAGACAGAATGAAGGAAAGAAGGAAGGTTACAATCATCCAATGCTACACAAAGTGCTACAAACAACGCGGAGGAAGAGAAGAAGGAAAACTTCCACAGACAACTTCAAACAGCACTAGACAACATCCCGAATGGCGATATCAAAATCCTTATCGGCTATACGAATGCAAGTCAAACTGAGAGCAGAAAACACTGCAAGAGAACTCTTCATTAGTCAAGAGGCTCTCGTTCAGCGAAATGAATGATAACAGAGATGCCTTCAATGATTTGGTGTTTTGAGACAGCGTGTATAAGCACACAAGAATACACACAAGGTCAGTGACATGAACTTCACCTGACGAACACACCTAAAACCGGATAGATTTCATCTCAATGCTGTTCAAGGAAGTGGAGATGCAGATAGTCTGCTGGACACGAATTCGAGAAGCGGAGAAGATGTGGGCTCACAACATCATCTAGCTCAAACAATCCTCAACGTCAATCTGAAAGCGTTCAGAACCACTGCAGACCGACGACAATTCAAGTTCAACACACAGAAGCTGAGCTGATGGACAAAACTACAAGGGATCCCTTCACCAGACACCAGATCAGATCAGACCAGAGCGCGGTCGGAGACACTACGGGAGTCATAACATATGCAGGGATACATATGAAGGATTTATTAAGCATATCAACATCAACAGAAGTATCATTCATTACTTGCTTACCACCTGTGATTTCCTTTAATAGCTTCCACATATTAGATGAGGATTTACATGAAAGAAACTTCTGGTTATAGAGAGCACTTAGTCTTTGTAATTCGGCTTTAATCAAAGTGTTCATTCTCTTAACACCAGATTTATTTTTCATTTTGTACAACCTCTGTTTTTCACGGCGAAACTTTTTGAGTTGAGAAGAGGAGAAGCGGTCGAAATTGAGGAAGATTGTCTCTTTTGGACAACAAACATCAAGACAGAAATTAAGATAATGTGTTATGTTACTAACTGTGTTATCGAGAGCTTGTTCAGTAAACAAGTCCCAGTTTGTGTATTGCATACATGTTATTAAGCGAATAAAATTGACAGAAGTACAACTAATGTCTTATATTTAATTCATTCATCATCTATAAAAATATGAAATAACAGAAATAAATGACAACTGATTCAGTTTTAAGAGTATGTCTTACTAAATAACATTTCAAAAGAAGATAAGAGAAACTGGAATTCAATGAAATTTCACATTAACAAAGAAATAGATCAGCTACATGCTAGAAAGACAATTCTAATATTTAACAAAAATGTTCCTGATATGAAAGAAAAATACACAGTCAAACTAAAAGAACTATCAACACTCCTTCACCTTGAACTTTAGTTGTTCCCCCGTTTGAAAAGTTCGATTTTCGGGCATGTGACAGTCCAGTTAGCTGTCAGAAGTTGATTTGCGTAAATTCCATCAATACAGACTGAAAAAGATTGAGAAGAAAGAGTCATGTGAGACGATCGTCAGAGAAGTCGACATAAAAATCCCAATGAGATGATTGGTTCACTTTTAATGCGACTTGAATTGCAAAAATCACCTGCCTGCCTGCCTACACGAGTAAATTATGTACACTGATGTGAATTTGTCGTGGAATCAATTGATTGTAAAGATCTTCTATTATTACTAATAGTCTTCCGCATACAAAACATCTAGAAAATAGCCGTGTAATTTGAATCATCACGTTCATTGAGATGATATTTATGATCATTCTTGTCGAGAAAAAGAATCATGTGGTCAGATATTTCTTCCCACAATATTTCAAATGCAGACAAACTAACCTTCTGCACGTGTATCTTGGATTTCTCAATATTTTAATGAATTCTTTGGAGAGTATGGTGTTTATTGATGAATAACAAGGATTTTGAAGGACTGTTTACTTCCAAAGATGTTATTTTAGCTAAACATGACTTTCAGCAGTGTAATCCAGGTAAATCTATCACGCAAGCGTCATGCTGTTCACTAATCACTCTTTTTGCACACTGAGCGCATTTCAAGTCATTAATGAAAGCCAGTTTACATTATCACACAGTTGCCGTTTGTATCACCACAGACTCAGAATGTTCAACTGTTTTACAGTCTTTATTATTCAATGCAGATTATTTGAATACTTTCAAGTCCAATAACAGGTGCTTTTTCTTTGAAAAAACGGAAGTCTGATGCTATCATTTGATTTTCAACAATCATAGAATAAAGAAGCTAAACATTTCGAATGAACGAATATCCCAAGACAACAAATCTGTGGGAAGTCGACAAGGTCGAACAACATGACGTCTCTTAGACTAGGAATGACACACTACATATAATGATTATATATATGCTTTTGATATTATGTCGCTTACCTTTCCACTGCCCCAACACACTAAGACTGCAAGACGACTCAATAGTTGAATTGTCATAGGATCCCGTCAATGAAATCCAAGGTAAGACACTCGCAGTGATTATTTGTGCTGAAGCATTCAGAATTCTTTGATACTCAAATGAATTGACTACAATCCATTTTAATCCAAAGTTCAGGCTCTTTAATGCCCCTCCACCGTTGGCTCCCAAACCGAGCAGGGCACCTGACGAATTGTCGTATGCTAAGATTTGTGCGACACTTGGTCCCATATCTGGTAATTTATCGAAATATCGGTAGATAATATCTTCAAAATTTAGCTATAACTTTTCAAGGTAAATGCCTGAGAAATACCTGACACAAGTGAGTATGTCATTGCATTACAGACCTATAGAACCAAAGATCTTAAATATGAAGATCTACCCTGATAATTACTAGTAAAACCAGCCATTAGAAAGAGAGGAATCAGTGCAGTGTAATGACTTTGCATCTAGTAAAAAATCTATCCAGATAAATGCCTTCGTAGGTGAGAAGTGGATCTAGAACCATCCTGACCAGGCGATGTTGAAAGAATTAAAGCAAAAGTATCGATTCATGAAGAGGTGCAAAGTGTTAGTCAAGTAATGGTCAAAAGTTGTGGATACCAAATTTCTGATTGGCATATATTATTAAACTGTCCTCATTTCACCCTTAAATTGCTCTTTTCTATTTCAAATGACAATTTTGTTTTATTCTCCTGTAGCTGTTTAACGTTTCAATATGATGTGCATTTCTGACTGGTAATCTCTATTAATAGGGAAGAGTAGTGACTTCCTTAATCGAACAAGTTGTTCTAACTCAGGACGACAACGACGACAACGACTAATACATCCGAAAAACTATGTGCTGTCGATCGTTTCCAGTCTCGAACTCTGTTATACGAATGACTGGTGAGTAAATACTCACATACTGTTATCGACATAACCGAAACAAAAGCTTGCATAAAACTTCACTGACATCTACTCATTTGAAAGGCAGCACTATCAAATAATAATGCACTGATTTCAGCATTAATTTATTGATTGATGAATAATACAAAGTTTAAATGTAGGATGTCAAGAGTCAATGAACAAAATTGTATCACGTATGCGAATTGGTCTCATGCGTATAGTGTCGAGTTGTTTTTACGGGTGTCAATCTTCATGTGAACGCCAATATTTGCTTCTACTTTGCTCCTCGGTCATGTACAGTCTGACAGTGAAAGTATTTTGGCCAAGGTATACGTCTAAATATCAATACTGGGACTGGATGTAACTACTTAAATGACCTGAAGCCATCATGCCAATGTAATTTTGTCGCTCAGCAAACTTCTGCACCTTTGTATGGGTATTTGAGACAGAGAGAGCAGGAAAATGAGAGGCAAAGGAACTGGCAGTGTAATGTAGCACAGAAGTCCGAATTATCGTAGGAAGATATTGTATGTTAGAAATCCAGTTATCCTTCAACACATACGTGTACGTATTCTGGAATTTTTGCAGAATGCACGGTTTAATTGAACGAAGATGATAAGAATGAATCATGCGTATGTGTCTCACTAACTTAAAATCGCTGAATTACGTTTCTTTTTTTGTGTGTGATAGAAATGTGCGAGAAAGATGCTTCAATCGCAGCCTTATCCATATATCCTACTTTGTCTGATGATAAAGTGAACTAGATCAGATTCCAGTGGAAATAAATAACAACAAAGATGGATTGTTTTTCAAGTATTGGTTTGTATGGATTTGATTGATTGGTGATAGGATTTCATCATACTGTGAAGAGTCTCAAACTAGGACGAAACAGCCGTCCAGTACTCCCAGGTTTTCTAATGGTTCTCTAACCGATGGCAGCTCATGATGAAATCCTGTAACCAAACATGGGTTGAATTTACCAGCAGTGAACAGAGAATCTGAAGAATAACAAAATCACTCACCTGACCATATTCTTTGGGGTAATGGACTGATCATGAAGCATCGTCTTTGCTCTTCAAACGATAACTGCCAATTAAGCACACGGCCACAATAAAAAAGTCGATCACCAACATTCAGAAATGTAGTCAGTCGACTACTCAACAACGGTACTTTGGGATTCTTCATTGCAATATAATGGGGTAAGTCGCATGGATCTGCAAATAAGAAATCACGTATGTTTTCATGAATCGAATGATGATGAAGAGTCGAATGCAGTATTGACCTATCCACCTTACACAAATACTTAATACGAAGATGTATGTTTCCCTAGAGTAAGGTTATTAGTATTTACTGGAATCAATATACTGCATATAATGTCTACAGTGAATGCACTTATAATAAGAAGAAACTTGTGCGACTGGCGAATGTACACAACTTCCACCTATTCAGTACAAATGAAGAAATCTATGTAAAACATTGTTCATATATTCTGCATGGAATTTAGTTTTCCAGTGTGCATTATTGACCATAAAATGACAGAAAGACTTCAGAATCGATTGTCTGATGAAACCCTATGGTGGAAATTTTTTTTCATAAAACACATTTCAGTATTTTTCGTTGAATAGAACTTAAGTCAAGTCAAGATGCTCAAATCTTTCCATGTGTCATCATATCATCATTGCTTACATTCAGTGCTCCAAACAAACCGATTTTAGAAGTGGATTAATTCACACTGAGCCGAGTATATTTACATCCTCAGCACGCCGCCATCTACTAGTATTATTATTATTTGTTCCCTTGGGTTCCTAGTGGAACATAGGGCTTCAACTGCATGTCTCCACTTGCTTCTGTCTTCTGCTGTACTTTTCACTTGCATCCATGTTAATCCATACTGTTTCAGCTCTTCTTCACACGATCTCCTCCATGTTACGCTTGCACCGACGTCCCACTCGCCGCTTCCCTTTCGGGTTCCACTCGAGCACTGGCCTGACGCGCGATGTCACCCAACGATGTCCTCAGCGAGTGTCCAATCCATCTCCACTTTCTCCTGCATATTTGTTGAGCGATTGGTTCTTGTTTTGTTTCTTCCCATAGCTTCTTGTTTGTGATTCTTTCCGGCCATCTGATCTTCAGTATAGAACGAAGACAGCTGTTGATAAAGGTCTGCAACAGGCTGTTGGAAATATTCTTTGTGACCCGCCAAATTTCTGATCCGTATAGAAGAACTGACTGACTTGACGTTTGTATTGAGAATCTGAATTTTGTTGTTGAGTGTTGCTGAGTGACGAAGATCTCCAGATTGGTTTCAGGTTGATGAATGTGTTTCTCGCCTTCCCGATTCTCGCTCGATTTGACATCCTCGTCCGTTCCTCCTGTAGTTGAGACAATGCTCCCTAGATAAGTGAATGAAGTAACCTCTTTCAAATCCCTCCCGTTGATGGTGATTGGCGCTGGATGTTGCTGCTGTTGTTGTTGTTGTTGTTGTTGGTTATTTTCATAACCTCCGTCTTGTCTATGTTCACCTGGAGTCCTGTCTTCTCTGGCTGCTTCTTCGACCAGTTTGTCGGTTTTCGCTTGTAAGTCTTCGATTTTGTGTGACATCAAACATAAATCATCCACGCGCGAAATCCAGGTCTTCTAGGTTCTTCACGTCGGTCAGGACAGGATATCCCTGTCTTCTCGTTTCCCACTGTCTGACGACGCATAATCCAGTCTGTCCACCACAATTAGGAATATCATTGGTGATAATAAGCACCCTTGTCTGACTCCTGTGTTTACTCCAAACGCCTCGCTTGGAGTAAACACATCTGCTAGAGGCGACGAAATTTCTCTCATTTCACCCTATGAGGTCATTGTGGATTATGCACTTTTGTTTTGTTCGAATAATAAAATTTATTTGTGATGAATAAATAAATATATCCATGAAAACTCACAAGTATGCATACGGTAGTCGATTTCAACGCTTATTGGAGACATGAATCTGAAGAATTTTGACTTCTTACATCTATTTGTGAAGGCACTGCTACGCTCGTAGGGTTTGCATACAACTTCAACCAGGACAGGAAGTTTGACGACAGGAGGACGAAGAGATTTTGGATATTTCACTTGAAATACAACTGAATATTTCTGACCGAAATATAAAGGACCAACCTATGGAAAAAAGAATCAATAACTCTTCTGATTAGAATATACTTAGCAAGAGGATGGATAACTGCGTGAATGGTAGTCGATAAAGAAAGACTCTGAATAATTTACGCTAGAAATTAGGTGATATAAAACAAAATGTGAAATTTAGTAAATTGTTCATGTCATGGATGGATTTCTGAAAGGATTCATCATTTAGGTGTTCCATAGTTTCTCCTTACTTACATGGAATAATTGAATATCAACCTTAAGATCTACGAGATCCTCATTATCAAGGTGGTATGGAAACAATTTTTGTTAAATCAGTACACTATTATCTGTAAATTCAAATTATTGCCATAATCAATGTGCATGAACAGTTGGGATTTCAAAGATGACAAATCCGATTTTCAAAACAAGTTACATATATAATCTCGAAATTATTTTATGAGTCCTCGAATTAATTTATCCACTTGTCAGCTGCCTTGGTGCATCTACAGAATCCCATCTCTCGTTGATGATCTGATGATTCGAATTATTCTATACACCTTAGCACAAACACGTGTTAAAATATTCGAAGGTGCCTGGTTTTTTTTGTTTGTCTGTTTTCAGCTATCGATCAATAAACCATACGCGCGAAAAGAGAGTTCCACCCCCTTATTCGGAAATCTAGTATATTCTATTGTCAGCTTTTCAAAATAAAACAGTTATAACGACCAAGTATACTCAGTTTGAAAGCTGTGAACTATAGAATTAGAAAGTATCTTTTTCCTGAGTAAAATTAATTGTATAATATAGCAGTTAATTCTTTGAGAGTCTTTGTGGACAACACAGTCTGGGTACAATGTGAAGTCTACAGTTTTTCTCTCCTGATGACATTTTCTCCGAGGAATATCCAGTTATCAAATAATTTTGCTGTTTAGTCACATCTTGTTGGATCCACTGTAGATACCGGGTTTGGAATACCTTCCTACTGTTACTTTAACACACAACAGTATGTGATCGTCCATATGCACTGGAATACTATTCTCACACTGAGAAAGACGTAGAAGACTGTTTGAAAAAGCCAAGATTTATTTCTTCGTAGAAAACGCAGTATGATTAGAAATAATAGGTAATTATAGAACCATTCTACATAAGAAATAAATTAATAGTTTAAGATGTGCGAACTGTGCTCTTGCTGGGCAGCATTCACTAATAAAAATCCAACAACGTGACGTTTAGTGCGCGTTGATGTCAAAGGTACGGTTTGCGAATCAAGTGGCAGACTAACGATATGCATACTCCCATCCTAACACATTTGCAATAGCCTGTCAGTGGGGATTAATTTATTCTTAGAAGCATAAGTCTTCAGTATAAATAAACTTAACAACATGCTTTCTGGCTGAAATCAATCGGACAAGTATTACAGAGCCCGAGTGAATGAGAATTCGTGACACCAGCCACCAAGTCGAATGTATAAATAAGTACTGACTGAGGATAATAATGTAGACGTGAGTGTTCCGACCCACTACTTGAAGGAAGTACTATTGAGGTGAGCTTTAAATGTCCATTTCACGTTCAACAATACGCTCTATAGACAAAGACGTGGGGTGGCGATGAGATCGCAGTTTGTTCCTTCACTTACAGACTGCTTCTTGGCAAGTGTAGAGAATAATATGTTACAACCCACTATCGATAGTTTCCATATGTACCGAAGATATATGAATAATGCTTTCATCATATGTGACGAGAATACTAACTAAGGAGTTTAACAACTGCCATCATGCCATCCAGTTCACGTAAGAATTAGAGATTAACTCGGAATTCCATTTTTTGGGTGTTTTTCTAAAAAGAAGACCTGACGGTTCTCTTCAAAGATCAGTCTACAGAAAACCAACATGGAATGGTCAATACACGAATTTTCATAATCAGTTCCCTTTGAGAAGGAAGAGAAGTCTGATACACTCCTTGTCCTCAAGAATAAGAAGGATATGTACCAATGATACAGTCGATGGGGAACTGGAGCAACACAGACAAGTCCACATGGAAAACGGATATTCTTCAGGATTCATCGTGTAAAACATGAAGGTAAAGCAAAAGTCCGAAAGAACCCAGACAGTGCTGAAGAAACTGCCATTTATGAAGGTCTAATTTGAAGGTGATACAGATCACAGAGAAAAGCCTTGTTTTCGGATCAGTTTTTAACAGCCGATGAGTGATCAATGGATGTGTGAAGGATAAACTGCCGCTTTGGGCCTTTTTTATGTGTGTTTATAAATTCACTTGTTTCTGCGGAGCTAGTTACATTGGCTGCACACTTTCCCAACGCATCTCTGAACATTATCCGACATGGTTAGCAAAAAGACAATGAAAGACAGTTACTAGCTCAATTCTCGAGCACTTGGTGAACTCAAGTGGCGCAGCTCCACCAGAGTCGTCTTTCAAGATTATCTACAAGGTGAGACCAAATGGTAGAAAGGGCGTCAAGTTTCAGCATTCATGTATGACAAAGGCGTTGGCAAATAGTCAATACAACCCCGAACTCCGTATTCAGAAAAAGTTGGTCCAGTCCCCTATTCCACCATAGTCTTAACATCTTTACTAGTCGTTCCTTGTAAATTTTTTATTTTTAATGATTAATTTGCTTTTGCTTTAATACTTAATTCACTATTATCACTCTCACATGTTCCTTTCACATGTTTCCTCAAAATCTTCACACTTGTTAAATGGACACTCAACTTCCTTTCTTCTCACTCAATACCGTTGAGTATTACGTATTCTACAACTTTTATTTTTACATTTAAAGCCACTTCTAAGTAATCATATCAATTATTTCACCTTCTATTACTCAATAATAGACTACTATGCATTTTTGGTAAATATAAATGCGACTGTACGGCCTCTGAAGATGATTTTGTCGATAAAAAAGATTTTCTTCTCTGAACTGTCATTTATTTTTCAATGGTGTTGGATGGCGTTGAAATCTGCTTTGAAACTTACTACATTTCCACAAAGTGAGTCAGTGGCACAGAGCTAGAATGCTCGCCAACCACGCCTCATATGGTTCCGGGTTCGATCCCCGGCCGACTCACTCCTTTACCTCGCTAGCCCAGTAATAAGACTGGTGAAGACGGAAGTTTAGGCATGAGGCTAACAACCCCACCCAGTAAAAATAAACACCACTGCTACCGAAACTTCAAGCTAGCTCAAAATGATATTCATACAATTTACACTTGTAAACATAAGAGTGGCACCGGTTGAATGTCATTCAACATGACAAACTATTACTGTAGTTCAACGTATAAGGCTAAAACATATAACGTTTGAGAGGAATTTTCATTCATGCTGATACTTGTTGTAACAGTTCCACTGAGGAAACTGTTGGAACACTCCATGTGTATCCATTAGTAAGCATTTGATGTGTTTCGGTGAACTTACTGAAAATTTAACCGCTCTCGTCGTAGGATCCAGAGGGATTTTCGTCAATATTTCACTATTATTCCCTGTTTGATTAAACACATTGATTGACTCCACTGGTGAACCAAAGTAGAAAAATATCGACTGTGTTTCGCATTCTAATCCAGTCTCGTTGTTCATTTGAACTAAAGTTTGAATGTAGACCAGATATCTATGCAGGATTTAAAAGAAAATCAGTTACACCATGAATGACTTTGGGCAAAAGTGGAAAATTTAGGTTAGTGGTGGTGGCTAATGTAATAATATGCTGACTAATTTAACAAACATCACACAGCCTAGGGAATTAACAAGGAAATTTTAACGAAAGCATACAAAATTTCCACATGTGTTTCTTAGTTAACTTAGCTGTGAAATAATAGCGGGAAGATTGTTTGGAATTTACATGATACTTGTGTTTTACTAACAGATTTCATCATGTGAGCTTACTGTGAATGGAAAATGAACTGTTTATTGAGCAACTGAGAAGAGGCTTAGGCTCTAGTAAGTCTGAGATAAGATGAATTGCTTTCTCTCAGACTTAGTCGAAATCATGTTTATCTCACTTTTTAAGGGGAGCAACCACAAGGTCGCTTCTCTCTAAATTATAAATTGATGTAACAACCCCCCTTCTCAGGCGTGAGGCTAGCAACCCCACCCTGTAAACAAACCTGCTACAGAAACTTCAGCACGATGTATCTCCTTGAGACAAAAGAAAAAGTCTTTGTGGGGACATGGAATGTCCGTAACATAGATAAAACAGAGGTGATGAAAATTCCTGGGCAACACCACCAACTGCAACAACAACAACAACTGACAACAATCAGCATAAATGGGAGGAACCTGAAAGAAACAACCTCTTTTACCTACCTAACTTGGAAGCATCGTTTCAACTACAGGCGGACAGACCTGACGAGGATATGAAAGCAAGAATCGGAAAAGCAAGACAAGCTTTCACTACTCTCAAGTCTGTGTGGAGGTCAACAGCACTCAGCATGAAAAATAAGATCCGGATTTTCAACTCCAATGTGAAGTCAGTCAGTGCTACTATACAGATCAGAGACTTGCACTGCGCGTCATAAAGAGCATCTCAAACAAACTACACACCTTCATTAACAGTTGTCTTCGCTCACTACCACTCAAGATCGGATGGCCGGGAAGAAAAGATCAGCAACAGAGATCTCTGGCAATGAGCGAACCAACACAGCAGGAACCGATTGTGAAACAAATAGGCAGGAAGAAATGGAGATGGATTGGCCATACTCTTAGGAAACCATCAAGTGAGTGACATCACTAGACAAGCCACTGCTCGAGTGGAACCCGAAAGGGAACCGGCGAGTTGGTCGTCAGTGCAAGGGTGACTTGGAGGAGGTGATGTGAAGAGGAGATGAAGGCGTGTGGGCAGACATGGAGCCAGGTGAAGACTCTAGTAGAGAACCGAACGCAATGGAGACGTGTGGCTGAAGCCCTATGTTCCTCAAGGAATTAAAGGAAATAATAATAATAATGTTTATCTCACAAAGATCTAATATGACTTTTACTGTCAAAATACACAGCCACATTAATAAGTACCAATTGTGCAAACATATTCATTCAATGCTTAGTTCAGTCACAGATATTTCTATAAATGATACTATGCTAACGAACTGCAGTCTTTGATTAGACACTAGTAACGAGTGGGAAGTGTCTAGTCCTTTCTTTGGTGCAGACTGAATTCTATCAGTCAGCTTTGCAATGTGGCCACCAGTCTAGGCACCTCGCCATAACGTTGCACATTGAGTTGATGATATTAGATGGTTGGGAGCAATCGGCACGAAGCCTTGGACCTAGGTTTCACGCTAGTTGGCAGTCGTCAGCAAGGTGTATCTGCAAGCTTGAAGGAACTCATGTCCCTTCTGAGACTCAAACCCGCGTCATCCAGTGCTGCAGTCGGAGGCGTAACCACTGATCTATTGGGTTAACCATTTTAATTTGTAACGACCGAAAACAATTTTACTAGGAGTATGGTAGGTATGTAATTTAGATGTCGTCACTATCTAAAATCTTGATATTGATACTGAATATATTCAATGAGCCTTCATGGATTATACATCTACCTTTTATTCTGCACCTAGACCTCTTTTGTTGGACAAGCTTCCTGTGAGACAGGTCGAATGCTGGATTGAAAAATGGTTGTATTCTTATTTTTGTGATAGGCAGCAGTACACTCTATATAAAGGAAAGTCATCCAATGTTTAACTTTCTGTAACTGGTATCCCTCGAGGTGCTGTTCTTTACCCTTTTCTATTTCCTTTCTTCTTACATGACTTGCAACATTGTGTTATTTGTGACGATGATCTAACTGTTTCCATGCCCGTTACTTCCCGATCAGACTGTTCTAAAATGAACAACTTTTAATCAGAAATTAGTCAGTGGTCCTTGTCGAAAGGTCTCAAGCTAAATCCCCCGATATGTCAAAGTGATAATTTCACGTTCAGATACAAATGAGATTTACATGAACTGGTTCATTCCCATGATTCTTTTAATAAAAGGGCAATGGAGTTGAAACTAAGATCGATTGTTAAGTGTCTGGAGGCAAGTCTTTCTTCTGATCATTCTTCATCTTTCCACATCCTGTTGATTACTAGAAAGACATTTTCGATCTAACCTTCTGTGTAAGGAAGTATCACTCAGCCTTTTTATTATTTTATCCCTTTGGGTTCCCAATGGAACAGACAGTTTCAAGCTTTAAGCTTTGAAGTTTCAGTAGAAGTGGCTTCTATTTTTACCTGATAGGGTCGCTAACCCTCACGCTCAACACCTTCCCTCTTTACTTGGCTTCCTATCAACTCGGCAAAGTTTAGAAGTGCATCAGATACTCAGCCTCTACATTTTTGTTTACTTGTCATTACAATTACATTCTGCCTTACCATCTCGTAATTTCTCCCCCTTCATCTTTCCTTGGCACTAAAATGCTGTCGGTAGGGTGAGCCGTATGATCCTAAGCCAACTCTTTATTACTGATGTGGACAGACATTTCAACTCATGCAAAAAGTTGGTAAAATTCATCTAGTCGAACTTTCAGCACCCTCTTTATTCACAACTCTCTCCTTGCATCCTATCAAGAAGTAAATGAAACAATTATAAGACTTTATGTTCACATGACTCAATATAAAACTCTATTATACCTTATTTGGGACGTATTTTGTGTAATGAGAAAAGTGTTAGGCATAGATAGAACTATTGACTTAATGAGAAACAGTGAATCAACTGCTCTTTCGATTCTCCTTCTTCTCATCATCATTATTATTAATCTACGGTTACCGCCATTTTTTTTATTAACTTTTAGTGTTAATTTTATGTTGAATATTCTATTGATATTATTAATACTACAAATGTTCTGTTAGTGTAATGTAACGAGAAAATCAGGCACAATATTGTACTACATGCTGAAAATTCCACATTGTACCCAATGTGCTCTTTGCTATAAAGCCAATATTATTATTATTAATTATTATACGACATGGTACATGTAAATGGATAACTTTTGGAAGCAGGGTTGAAACGTTGTAATTGTAAAGTCGACTGCATACAATCTGTTGAATTAGAGTTTAAAACATTAGGTTTACAGGGCTATCGATTCAAAGAGATATCTCTAAGGAGAAAGACTTTGGTGTATCAGCAAACTTCAGACAGTATTCTAGAACTGTAATAAGTTCCAGTCACTGAAGGCGAACATTTACGAGCACATTAGTCGATTAATTAATACACTGACTGGTCACAGTTATGAGATGTTGGCATCATGGATGCCCAGCTGTCTTCATATCAAAATACATTATAATGCATCCTAAAACGTTCAAACAAACCTGTCTACACAATCCTGAAGTGTGTTCACTGAGAGTTGAGAAAGTGCAAACTGAATTATTGGTCTCTCAAAACCAGTTCTTTTGCACGTCACGTAGGACGTGTTGTATCTTGTAATAGTACTTGTATCTGTAAATGTACTTGTGAATTGTAAGGGCCATGTAGTACCGATTTCTGCACGTTGGCTATCACTCAGCTGAATGTTCACCGTTATGGAGAGAGTATTTCGTGTCAAAGGACCAAGAGCAGTAGCTGTGAAACAGTGTTGGAGATAATAATAATAATAGTGATAATTACAACAATAATGATAATAACAATAAGTCTTTAGTCAAAAGGTGTTCCACAGAAGACACTCAACCATTTCACACACATTATCTACTTTACTCCTCATAAATCATAGAAACACACTGAATCTGAAGTCTTCTGCTGAAATCCCTTTGGTTGATTCATGTTCGGAGAGTATTGTCAGTTGACTTAGCTGCTTCAGGTGGCCATATTGAAAATAATGATGGACTACAATCACCAGTACATGATAAACGGAAAATGAAAATCTTGCATTTTATCAGTAGTGTTCATCGAGGTAAATCCATCACAACAACAACAACTGGAAAAGCCCTACAAATGAGACAGTTTACCACAGCTAAAATGACTGAAATTTGATTTTTAAGAAAACTTACCACTGTTGATAACTTGGTCAAAATATACTGTCAGTTGATCTAGCTGGCCAGTTTTGTAACTTGACGAATAATTGAATGAGTAGGCACTGGTTGCATTAGCTAAATTGGAACCCACATTTACTTGGAATCCTTTCACCGTCAAGATAGCCTCGTTATTAAATGTATTTCCAGAACAATTGACATTCACAGTGAATTTCGTGTAGCTAGTATAGAGTGGAATTGCATATTTTATGGTGAAATTTCCTATTTCACCTGGTTGCAAGGTCATGTTAGTTGGAGTTAGTTCAATTGTCATCTGAAGGGAAAAAATATTCAGTTATTTAAAATTCAAGTACACAAGTTGAATGGTCTTCAAGATTTCAGAGTTTTGGGTAAATAAATGATTGAATGAATGAATTTTGCAGTATTCTGAGTAAAGTGTTCATGACTTCACCCTGACGATCGTTACAACCTGTTGTTAGACCACATGCAACTAACTTCTTAAAGACTCCGTTTAAATTTTCCATTAATGAAGCTGGTAGTGTAGTCGAAGTCTGTCTTTCGCAAACTGATTTATTGTCAGTTTAGTGTTTGGTAGTTTGGCTTTAAGGCATAGTACTAAAGTGAAGAAGGTGGATCATCAATATTTGAGAAGACTAGTTAGTCAGAAGCTAAAACCGTTCTGAAGACGTTGAGGTACTGCATTGGAAATATAAGGCAATTTATTGTGGTTCAATTCACCTTATTAAAGACACGGAATTCAGGATGTCGTTTGCTAAGCGTCATATTATTTCAAATTTGATGGAGCATCACATGTTATTCAGTGTCCCTAGGTGTTAGTGGTTTATGTTTTTTCTTAGAAGTTAAATGTTTCTGATGAAACCACACATAAAACGTGCCAATTAAACAATAATAGACAAGAGTACTGTGTTGGCAAATAAAATTTACTTACGACCAGTGTTTCTTCCTCACTTATCTAACCATTGGTTTCAAGACGCTATGGTGTCCTGAAGGAGGGTTTTATGATCCATAACAAAGAAAATTGCATATTGACCAGTCACAAAACCACGTTCACTCACTTATTTGAGGCTTGCACAGGTAGAAGTTAACGAACAACATGTTAAAACAGTACAGCTGTAAAAAGGTACAAAGGCACAGTTAATTTGCAGAGCTTCCACTGCCTTCTTCAACATTCATTTCATTTCGAAGTGAGATTTCCGATTCTACACGAGTTCATTAACCATCTCTCTCTCCCTTTCTAGGTAACTTTGAACGTGATTGGTTGTCTCAAGACTCCCTCTCAACCTCTTGTTCACTTTTATTGGGATCGAATATTTTGTTGACCTGATAGTTAACGCTTTCCCACTTATGACTTCTATTTTGTCGTCTGACAAATCTCATCTATATCAGTGTATCTATGGCTTACCATTCTTGATATTTCCTCAATCTGAGATGTGTTCATTTTCCAGTCAAATTAGTGTCCGTAGTTGTCTGTATGTGTTGATATGAGGGAATGGATGTCATGTCTTCTGACAACCAGTTTGTGTTTAAGAATGTGAAGACAAACAAGAGGATGTCCACTTTGACAAATATGATGTTCTCAACTTTGGTTTCAGCATATATCATAGCCAATGTTTCTCCCAAACTAGGAAGAATTAACTGTTCAGCATCCCATGGTTTCCAACAGTCTTTTAGTTATCCCAGAGGTATTCTTCCTTTATGTAAGAACGATACTCTGCAGGCTTTTATCAGATGACTTTTAGTCAATAACTTGGGTTAAGAGTAAGCATCTTTTTCTAGAGTGTCGTGTATACCCATTTCTATGTAATTTGATCATAAGCGATTTCTCCCAATTTATTCAAGGTAGGAATGCTGCAATGTGTTCTGGCTCTTGAGTACTGTTTGTATACAACTGCTTTCTGTGTGGTGTTGGGTTGATGCAGTTGTAACTGGGTATTTCGTTTGTAAATGCAATTTTTCCGTGTACTTGAATTTCAAATTTTCCAGTGTTTGTTAGCTTGACCGAGATGTCTAAAAACGGAATTTCATCTCTAGATTCCTCTTCTGTTGTAATGCTGATGTCGTCGAAAATCTTGTTTACCGAGTTGTGTATGTTTTGTAAATTGTCCCCTCTAACTATCGTTACAGCTTCAGCAACCATTCCTGATATGGGCGTTCTCATAGGTGTCATTTTCATTTGTTAATGTATTTGACGATTGGACTGAAAATATGCTATTGGACATGAGTCTATACATTTTATCTAATTTGAGAATTGTATTTTTGAGTGTTTCAACAGGTATTTGTCTTTGCTCAGTAGCTGCTTCACCGCTTCCTTGTCAGTGTATTGCTGTGACAGCAGAAGTTGCCATAGTTTCATGGTCATCTATTTGAATGTCTTTGTTTCGTTCCAGAAATTGATTTGATGCAATGACCCCAGGATTCCATAATACACTTTAGTTTTCTGTAGAGTTCCTTGGACAACGTTTGTGGTGGGCTTCCTGAGAATGAGATGAATAGCCGGGGGAGGTTATTTGGGTGGTGCAAACATTGGTCCACCATTAAACAGGAGGAAAATTGGTCCGTTCGATTTAATTAGTTACTGATTTTACACAGTGATTTGACCTGTTCTGACGAGTTTGCATAAGGTCCTATGGATTCACTTGTCTAAGGTTCGGATAAGATTTGCAGTGAGCTGTTGGTATTCGTAGGTTTCTTTGAGTAGGTCTTACGCTTTTGTGGTTTAGACTTCATTAATTATAAGTACTGTGGTTCTTTCTTTGTCTGCTTGTGGCGCAATGATGTCCTTTTTATGTTTTAGCTTTTTAACAGGCTCTTCCTCTTGCGAAATGAGTAAAGTATAGTACTTTTTCTTCTCGATCACAGGTATAGTTGTTTAATCTTCATGATTTGAGTAGGGATTCTGGAGCAGCGAGAAAATCTGTTTCTGAAACATCACCAGAATTATAATACGATGCTTTTAGAGGGTTCGTTATTACATTTTTGACAGTAGTTGTTTTATGAATTGACCACGCACTGAACAAGCATCCTTTCAGTTTGCTGATCTATAGTCTTGGTTGATTTATCATTGGAAACATTTAATTTTTCCTCTTCGTGTAGTCCTTTTGGCGATCCCATCTGATCTGTCAACATTCATCAGTGCTCTAAGCTAATAGTCTTTTCTTTTTTTTCATTTTGCATGTCGATCACATCTTGGCGTTTTGGGACCCGATAGTGTCCACCTGTGATCATTAGTCTGACTGTTTGTATTCCGCATTGTTCGGCTGATTTCAATTCCATTGGATACCTGATTTATGGTCTGTACCTGATACTGGTTAGCGAAATTTGACGACGGAGGCATTCAACGAAAAAAAGGAAAAATGTCATTCGCTGCTCGCAAAGCCTTCTCATTTTCGATCATAATGAAGTGGATGATATTGTTGTAATTGTGTTTCCTGAGCTGCATGGTTTATTTCAGGTTTTATAGACTTTCTAGACATCATCAACTCAGAATTCAATAACTATGGAAACGAACATTTTATTTGTCAAAGTGGACATCCTCTTTTATGTTCTCACATCGTTAAACATAAACTAGTTTTCAGAAAACATTATATCAGTACATCTAGACAACTACGGACACTGATTTGACTGAGAAGATGAACACATCTCAGATTGAGGAAATATCAAGAATAGTAAGGAATCGCCAGAAATCTGGAACTCAGATGAATCCACAACCCATAGATACACTGATATAGAAGAGATTTGTCAGACGACAAAATAGAAGTCATAAGTGGGAAAGCGTTAACTATCAGGTCAACAAAATATTCGATCCCAATAAAAGTGAACAAGAGGTTGAGAGGGAGTCTTGAGACAACCAATCACGTTCAAAGTTACCTAGAAAGGGAGAGAGAGATGGTTAATGAACTCGTGTAGAATCGGAAATCTCACTTCGAATTGAAATGAATGTTGAAGATTTTATCTCGGAAGGCAGTAAAAGCTTTCTAATGAACCATATAGGTAAGCGTGCGCAACTACACCCACAGCATCTACCTGAACTACAAATCTCCTCCCCCCCGTCACTTCTTATTATGATTGGATTATTTAATAATAACGAATACACAGTGGAATTGTTTTATCTAACTTATGGCTTACCTTGCTGAAGACAGGAGTAACTGGTTGGAAAGTGAATGTAACATCTTCAACACTTATATTGCCTTGTTTGCCACTGATCTCAACCTGTACTGGAAATGCAAAGTTATACGTCGTTGTTTGGTTACAATCGCCCATTAATTGCATATACCAGAGGTTACACATCTACGAAATGCAAAATGTCGAGAGAATTAGCCATGTAGAAGGAAATACGCTAATTAATGTCTGGATTACATTTGAAAAGTGTAAATTTTTCATGTGCATTAAGATGTTATCTTTTAGTGCAGTATTATTATTATTATTAATATACATTCCTAGATCAACGAACTCATTTCAAGCTGCCTTTCAAAGCCAAAGCGTTCAATAAAACATTGCGGTAAACAGAATTACGTAGTGGGACGCATGTGCCAATTTTGAGTCAATATGAAGTAAGTTCACGTTGAATTCTACAATTTTGAGATTTTTGTTGGAGTAGATTTCTCATGAAGGATGAATAAGTTGTATAAGGCATTTTCCAAGTTCTCTATAGATGTGGATGATTTCTTTAGTAAAAGGCAATCGAATTTTAATCTGACGTCGTTTTTCTTTTCTTGAATGGTGATTTGTAACAAAATTTTAGTCAATTTCTGCATAGTGTCTTATGAAGTTCAAATGTGTGACTCTTCCTTTCCTAAGCTAATGCTGATGTCAGTCAAAAATGCCTACTCATCAGAAAATTGACATTTGCATTTCATGTGTATGGAAACAGGGTCGATGAAGTTGTAAATAAAACGACTTCACAATGAACTTAGCACTGAAGATTTTGTCCAGAAGAGATATGAATGCTTTGCCACCAAAATCAATCATCCGATAATCATATCCTCCTCACTGCTTTAACAGTTACTTTTCTCACGGTACTTTCAATCTCCGTGAAAGGAGAAATTTGTGTAACATTACTCAGAATGCCATTGTGAATGGAGTAACATTACCTGCGTTTTTACTGAAGATTTAAACCCTTTAGTCTGTAATTCCCAAACAAGACTCTCACACAATAGTTTTCTTCTATTCTTTTACGTTCCCAGTGGAACATAGAAAGGGCTTCAAGCTGGAGGCTTGAAGTTTCTGTAGCAGTGGTGCTGATTTTTACTGGATGGGATTGCTAGACTCATGCCCAGTCTTCCCTCTCTACTAGTCATATTACTGACTTAGCGAGGTAATGGAAGAGTGCGTCGGTGGCCGGCAGTCGAAGCCCGAACAACCTGCGTGGGTAGCGATCATTCTACTGCTGTGGCACCGGCGCGCCTTACAAGAGTACTTACAGAATTTCCAAAGACTATTCTCAATGAGTTCACTGAATCGAAGAGTGAAATAATACGCTGTACATTATTATTTCTCTGTTGACAAATACAGCGTGTTTTATTACAGTCATATTTCTTATCCAGGAATTAATCATTTTTACTGAAATATTTGTCAAAATAAAATTAAGCAGAATATATATTCACCCTTTTTAAAAAACTTACTCTGTTGTCTATGTCAGAGAGCACACATATGGGACCGTAAGACGCTCTTACCATACTATAAAATACGAAGAAATAAAGTCATGATTTAAAAAAGGTTAAAACACTAATTTCGCTTTGTGAATTTAGACAAAGCATTAAGAAGACGTAATTTTTCTGAATCGTGTAGTGTTGTATTTGCGAAACACATTTCAAACAATCTGATCCATCACACACGGACTTGTCATAGGAATATACATATGAAATTAATAAAAAGTTGAGAGGTAGGTGAGAAAATAGACTACTTAGGTCAAGTTAAAAGGACACACTGAAAGTCAAAATAACAATGAAGATCACTAAACGAAATAACAGAGTTAATAATACATCTACCCTGGCTGGTATCGAAACAAAACAAAGTTTACCAAGGAAGGCGGTTGAGTGTGATGACGAATTGTTGCTTTGAACGCATAAAGTTGGTTTAAACTTTCTAATTGCCAGCTAGGGGTTCTACAAATTTTAGGCTACACCCCAGATACGTTTTATGGATGGATAGGTTTAAAAGATGTGTTAACGTCAATTTTATGTCCTGTCTCTATAATATGTCTCGCAATAGAGCAGCTAGGTCTCCTGTTCTCACCATTAATGGTTTCTGAAGATTCTATTTGCTTCTGGAGCCATTTAGGACTATGCTCTGAAGCCAGTCCTTACTTGCAGAGATCGATGAATCCTCACTATGTCTGTGTGTCCACACGTAAATTCAAATTGGTAAATACATTGGGATGTGACATCATTGACACAAACTCTGGTTAATAATAATTATCCAGACAAGTTCATCAGGAGATAGAAATAGCGTAGTCAGAACACCAAGACCCATTCTCCAACTCACCCCTAAGAAGGACGTGTACATCAACCTACCCTATATGGGGCATCATAGCAGCTTGATAACTAGACAAACATTGTACGCTGCTGTTAAAAAGACTTTTTATGCAGCTAATATCATAATAATTGAGAATGTGAAGCCAATGTATCTATCTAAGCCCTTTGTACATGCGACAAATGGTGTCACACCTCGATGTATTTACCAATTTGAATTTACGTGTGGACACACAGACATAGTGAGGATTCATCGATCTCTGCAAGTAAGGACTGGCTTCAGAGCATAGTCCTAAATGGCTCCAGAAGCAAATAGAATCTTCAGAAACCATTAATGGTGAGAACAGGAGACCTAGCTGCTCTATTGCGAGACATATTATAGAGACAGGACATAAAATTGACGTTAACACATCTTTTAAACCTATCCATCCATAAAACGTATCTGGGGTGTAGCCTAAAATTTGTAGAACCCCTAGCTGGCAATTAGAAAGTTTAAACCAACTTTATGCGTTCAAAGCAACAATTCGTCATCACACTCAACCGCCTTCCTTGGTAAACTTTGTTTTGTTTCGATACCAGCCAGGGTAGATGTATTATTAACTCTGTTATTTCGTTTAGTGATCTTCATTGTTATTTTGACTTTCAGTGTGTCCTTTTAACTTGACCTAAGTAGTCTATTTTCTCACCTACCTCTCAACTTTTTATTAATTTCATATGTATATTCCTATGACAAGTCCGTGTGTGATGGATCAGATTGTTTGAAATGTGTTTCGCAAATACAACACTACACGATTCAGAAAAATTACGTCTTCTTATTGCTTTGTTTGAGAAAAGTGTTAATTCCGTGAAAAGAGTTACTATTCTCAGAATGTCTTTCATTTGGATAAATTCTACTTGTCAAATACAAAAGCAAATTATTTCTAGAAATCCCTTTGTTATAAAATGTTAGGATATCTAATATTAGGAAACCTGTTGATAATGCTAGTTCACAGGTGACTGATGATTTGTATGAACGTTAAACATTGTTTATTGTGTCGATCAATGTTCAATGAATCAGTGGGATGACAACTTACTCGACTATTAATGCGTCAAATTATATTTGGTGCTGTGAATAGAATTTAGTGAATATTTGTTTGGAAATTAGTAGTAAGTATTTTTTCTTCAGTCGACTAGGCATTGTTTATTGGTTTCGAAAAATTGCCATCGACAGTTCGACTGACACTCATGATGTAATGAATGGGTTCTAGCAAATCAATTCATCGGAAAATCCCGCCCCACCACGAAAAAACCATTTACAATATTCATACTTATTAGAATAATTTCAATTAATTCTGTAACTAATACCCTTTTCAGGATTTTCATCATGAGCTGACATTAGTTAGAGAACCATTGGAAAACCTGTGAGTACTGGACAGCTGTTTTGTCCTAGTTTGGGACTCTTCAGCAGTACGCACCCACCGGGATTCGAACCCAGGACCCTTTTCGCCTGACCCGTATATCGTTATTCTAACATTCGCATATCTCATTTCCACTTAATCCCCATTAATTGTCTCTGTTTTTGGTTGACTTCTATTTCCAATTCTTCTCTTTTTGCTGTTGCGTTGTTGTTGTTGTTTTGAAACTGAGTAGTGAAGGAGAGAGTGACCACGTTATGGATTGACTAGTTGACTACTTAATTAATTCTTGCAGGCAGAGTTTTAATCCCACCTTGTTTTTGAAAATATTCCTATTGATTATTTACTAATTTGAAATTGTGTTTGCTCAATTACTCTTATTGTGTAATATGTATTTTGCACACGAGAAAGTTTTCAAACTGCTTAGCTAGCAGACAGCAGTGTTATATATTTGACATATGCTAATATTGTTGAATAGTATCCGAGATGCTAGCACATTAAAGTGTGTTTTTTTCGTTATTGTTGAAATATAATTGTAGACTGTGTGTCACTCGTGAGAGTTTGGCAAGCTAAACAGAAGAAGGCATTGAATGATTTCTTGCATCCAGACCAAAATACTTTGGTTTTCGTCATCACATATGCACCTGTGTTGGTTTTCTTCACGATTTTAATTATATTATGGTATTCTGCTGCATATTTCCTCAGGATATCTATGAGTTATGTTTCAATAGAAATTTGTGATTCCAGCTGAGTGTCAACATACACACTAGAATCCGTCTTTGAATCACTTCAAGAACTCACACACACAGTGGACATATGACGCAATTGTGTGATAGTATTTCAATGAAATAGTCTCCAACCAATCAGATTAGTTTTCAAGTATTCTGCCAATTCACCACAAAGCGCGACCACTAACCAATGTCTTTGGCGAGTATTTGTCCCCACAACCGACTTGCTATACCTTACTGGTCACGAATTCCCACTAGAATACATAGAATCCCATAGAACACTATAAAGTGATATTTAACCAATGAGACTGGCTGTTTTCCTATTGTCTGATAAACTAGTTGTCCTCACTGGTACAGAAGAGTTTTTTCTAATGATTTTTCCTGGGACACCGAGCAAAGGAAGACATTCACGAGGAACAGTCATCCTGAACCATCAGTCGAGTTGTCTATTGCATTTCAGTAACAAACCGAAGAAGTCAACAATACCATTATATCAACGGTCATAACAAGTTTAAACTGTATATTACCTAATTGAAGGTCTGAGATGGTTGTCACAGACAGGAAATAGGCCTAATTTTTGCTGGTCACAAGAAACACAGCTCAATGGTTAAGGGATAGTTTCTTTGATATCTGACTGCCCAGGTTGTTTAGTGGAATAATTATTGTGCTCAGTAAGAGCTAAAACTTGAGTATTCTATCTCTGATGGCAGCGAAGAGCCGGGAAATTGTTTTCACACAAGCGAAATCAGAATAAGAATGTCCAGACCGCATGCTGATGGGACTCAGTTCGGGACATGTAGGTATGCAATAGCGTATCGAATGAAATGACCAAAACCAAATATTTCTAGGAGTCTTATTCTAACTAAATAGCTACAAGTAATAGCAAGAATTATAACAACGAGTGGCTGTGATAATGGCGAAAAATGAATTCTGTTCATCAAACAGGTTACAAACTTCATGTGAAATGAGACCATGAGAAGGAGAACTGAATTCTGCTGTATGTTCACATTACAAAAGCATAACACAACTGAAAACACCATCGAAATAACGTACTCGTTTACATAAGTCACGTTTAAACGGTAACCTGCTGCAAGGTACACACCGCTATCTAATGATGAATAATACATTCCTGTCACATTCATTGACCCAACTCCTGGAGAAATTCGGTTAATCCAAGCTGTGTAATATGCACAATTATTGTCACGCAATGTATGACATGCTGATAATTCGAAAGTCGTTCCACTGCACATATGTCCATACAAACCATTTGGGTCGGTGAAAGTTGGCGAATATTGGATACTAAGACTTTTTGGAAATACCTGCAGAAAATAAAACATAGTTTCTTGTTCTAACAGCCAAAAAGCAACAAAATGTTATGATACTTATGTCTCACAAAGGACATATCAAGTTATGCACCGGTTTATTACAATCGTATAACATTCACCTTAAGCTGGTCTGTAGACCAGGTTGGCCGTAGCAACTTTTTGAAACATCAACTTTATCTCTGTCTTCACAAGTCATTTGAAATTTCAATGAAGATGTATAAGAGTAATCGTTACATAAGTGAACAGATTTAAGTAGACTAAGACAAAATACGCACTGTTGATTAAAAATACTACCTACCATCAGTTCAAAACTCCACAAAATAATTAATGAACAATGAAAGTAATGTCCACAGCTACGAAGTGACCTGTTTCAGTTGTTGTTGTTGTTTCTTTTTCCACGAAAGTGTCACTGTACTCATTGTAAAAGTTTCTAAAAATTCTACTATGAAAGTAGGACTGTGGGCAACAAGGTGGAATTCAGGTGTATTTCTGTGTGTTTGTTGGGTATATCACACATTGGGAAAGTATAATTTACCAAGTAAATATTCTGGAGAACTTTCTTATTCATGGTTAATATGAAGGTAATCGTATGACTTCATCGCATGGATTTGACACTTATAACCACCTCCCTTTGATACTGCAGAAGTAACAACAGAATAGCTCATAAGTTTATAATAGCTAGCTGGAGCTGATCACAATTATTTGTGAGTGGTTGAATTAGTTTAGGCTCTGTTATGCGTCATTTGATCCACTAATTTGCGTTGATCTTTAGAATAACCAATTTTTCAAATCATTTTGCATACTTGGACTCACACAAAAAACTTGGAGGATCTGGACTTCGCCGATGATTAATGTCTGATTTCCCACAAACTGGAAGGTATTCAAGCGAAAAGCAACAAGTTGACAGAAGAAGCATCCAGAGAAGATACGACTTCGGGTGAACACAGAGAAAACAGAGGTGATGAAGATTCCTGGCCAACCACACCAACAGCAACAACAACAACAGACAACAATCAGAATAAATGGGAGGAACCTGAAAGAAACAACCTCTTTTACCTACCTAACTTGGAAGCATCGTTTCAACTACAGGCGGACAGACCTGACGAGGATATGAAAGCAAGAATCGGAAAAGCAAGACAAGCTTTCACTACTCTCAAGTCTGTGTGGAGGTCAACAGCACTCAGCATGAAAAGTAAGATCCGGATTTTCAACTCCAATGTGAAGTCAGTCAGTGCTACTATACAGATCAGAGACTTGGCCAGCGCGTCATAAAGAGCATCTCAAACAAACTACACACCTTCATTAACAGTTGTCTTCGCTCACTACCACTCAAGATCGGATGGCCGGGAAGAAAAGATCAGCAACAGAGATCTCTGGCAATGAGCGAACCAACACAGCAGGAACCGATTGTGAAACAAATAGACAGGAAGAAATGGAGATGGATTGGCTGGCCATACTCTGAGGAAACCATCAAGTGAGTGACATCACTAGACAAGCCATTGCTCGAGTGGAACCCGAAAGGGAACCGGCGAGTTGGTCGTCAGTGTGAGGGTGACTTGGAGGAGGTGATGTGAAGAGGAGATGAAAACGTGTGGGCAGACATGGAGCCAGGTGAAGACTCTAGTAGAGAACCGAACGCAATGGAGACGTGTGGCTGAAGCCCTATGTTCCTCAAGGAATTAAAGGAAATAATAATAATACTTGAATCATTGACTGATACCTAGATTCCTTTCTTAACTACTGCTCAATCTTCTTTCAACTAGTAATCTGACTCCAACTCACTCATTTCGTTTACTTGTATAAGTGTCTGCAACCAATACATTTTCCAATACAACATTAGTTCGACTTTCCATGCAGGTATGGTGATTTCTGTATGCACAAAGTAATAATAACAACAAACTACTTCATCTTCACGCGGATGGACGCATTCTCCTATTTCCCTTTTTGTATATTCTAATTAAAACCGAATGTATCTTGATAGCTTGTAACGCTTGACGATCGATTTGATTTCGATTTTATTTCCAGACAACGATAGAAGTTTTACTAGATATTCAGGGAATTAAGGAAGGCGAAATCCATTACAATACAATACAGAACAGATGCAAATAAGCAATGGTGTCCAACTTACTACAGGAGTATCAGTATAGAATATGTAATTGCCAGAAATATTTGTTGAGCCAGTAGTCAATATGTAAGAAAAATTCAGTGGGCCTGTGTAGTTTTCTTTCACGGAAATATAAATAAGGCTTTGTGCTGTATGGGATGATGTTAAAGGTGTGTCCTTCTTCCAGCCTAATAAAATGGAAATGTGTAAAAAAAATCAAATTTTTTAATAATATTCTATGTTAAAAACAATTTTTTAACTGTTCCCCGTAGACACAACAATACTTCAAATTATATCCTATTAAGAAGCATAATGACTGACGTACAAATCTTCCAGCCAATTGGTGTCTGAAGTTCAGCTAAATAGAAAAGTGTTCCTATAGTCGGGTGGGAAAATAACAACAATCCATGAAATATGTGTTCATGCCAAGATGTGAAGGTAAACATCCTCATAGCTAGTAAATGTCGAGAACCAATGTTTGAAGATATTCAGCCAAATAAGTCTCAAAATGTGTACTCCATTTTTTGTCTTTAAGTTCCTAAGGAGAAACAGTTCTGAGATAACTCAAAGGTAAGATCGCAAGTTCACAAGTTCATTTGAACAAATACAAAAGTGTTGTCACTGACAATTTCTATCAATGCATTGTTTCAATACTTGTTGTTGTTTGTTAATATTCATTATATGAATTACAAATAATGTAGCCGAATACAAATTCCTAAATTCCTCTCTCTCTCTCTCTGTGTTGATGGTTGATTTCCTGTAATTCTGTCATTGCAAAATACTACTATTACAAATAATTATAACAAAAAGATAGTGCGTTGGTGGCCTCAGCGGTTAGTTCGCTCGCCAACCATGCACATGATCCGGGGTTCGATACCTGGCCACCGACGCACTCCTCCATTACCTCGCTAAGCCAGTAATAAAAACAGCTGGTACACAGGAAAGGTTGGGCATGAGACTGGCTAGCAAACCCATCCTGTAAAAATAATCACTACCACTACAGAAACTTTAAGCCTCTAGCTTGAAGCCCTAACTAAGTTCCACTGGGGACGTGAAGGAATATAAAAAAATAATAATAACAAAAAGATATTTGCAAAGTCACAGATATATATATATATCAACAAACCTTCATAAAAAACATTGCCTACAGTAACCGAGTAAAACGTTTCAGAATAACTCCCCGTCACGCTGACAAAGTTTAACGCTGAGCCTGGAAGGATTGTAGTTGGTTGTAGAATTATGTACCTCTTTGTCAAATCCGTTGAAATTCTTAAATAAAAGTCCTGTCTTACAAAGGGTCTGAGAGGGATGACTAGTCTCAATTGTGTTATGGCGTTTGCGGTAACTTTATTTTTCAAAAGTGGAGATTTACAGGAGACCAGCTCCACATTTGGAGGCGGGATCGCCGTCTTGAAGGAAAAAAAGAAATTCATAAAGTGTTATCAGGGAGTAAATTAACTTCCAATATGTAATGGATATTAATTTCAATTTCCAATATAAACCTACATACACCATTTCAGTCCTTGTGAAATACAGCGTCAAAGTATCATAAGGTCTGTGTTAAACTGGATTATGAGAAACACGTTAGAGAATACGAGTAGCACTTTTTGAATACTGAAACTTGGAATGTAACACTACATCTTGACATAAATAACGCATTAGCTTCTTTGCTTATCAACTAGTGCTGTATATGAGAATAAATGGACAACACTTGAAAGTATCATTCACCGTAACCGATGAAGGCTGGAATTAATTGACCTTCTCATATTAGTACACAGCTCTCACTGAAAACACTTTTAATTTTGATTATAGGTTTCCAGGCCGTAGGTGTTACGAACTTCCTGAAATAATTTGAGCGCCGAGTCAGATTGATTCATTATAAATTATTTAAATTAATCCCAGCGTGTTAAGAAAATCAAAACAAGATTTTTCTGAACGTTTCGCTGTGTAAGCCACAGCTTCTTCAGCAGATTTATTCCGAATTTTTATTAATCATCAAAATATATAGTCAAAAATTTTACATACATTCAAGTCAGTTTATTTGAAGGTCATTTGTCTATGGACATTTTTACCAATAGAAAATATGTAAGCAGTCATCACATATTTTTGTAATGACTAATGTCAAGTTGTTGTTGTGTTCACTCTTGTATAGTTAATTTGTATAGATTAGTTTTGTATGAGTGTGTGTGTATGTATGTTATTTGTCATATGGAAAATACGTGAATTCATATATGATAAACATGATCCTATATTCAAATGAACTGTCGTCAAGATTTGACAGAATAGTTCTAAAATATTTGGGCGCCGAGTGAGAAGTAGACATTTGTAAAAAATTATATTTGTAAAGTCTCAGCGAGATTGAAATGAGTAATTCCAACGTTTCGTTCGACAGTCTGGTCCGAACTTCTTCAGGGAAATTAATCGAAATTAACATAACATAGGTTTATATATAAAAAGGAACATCACTTGATTTGTAAACATTTGTCTAATCATGAGTCATTCAAAAAAGTATCAACAAGTATAGTAAACAAAATTTTATGAGCTGTGATCAAAATTTGACCTCGAACTTACAAATATTGGTCTACCTTTGTTAAACACATTAAACAGAGTGTGTATGTGTGTGTGGGTAAACAGTTGTAAAACATTTCTTAACGTTTCCATAAGAAGATATGGACAGTCGAGAATTTTGACCAAGTATTAATAATTAGTGATACATATCCATTTTTTATTTATTAATAAGAATTTCCTATGCATCAGCTAACATCACGCCTTCATGTCTGTTCAAACTGTTAGTATCTAGAATTTTATGGTTAGACGTATTTTCAAAATTATGGTGTTTAGGATTAGATTTTAGTAGAAGCACCCTGTCGAACTTATTGCTTTGCCTTCTTTCTGAAGATTGAGCTGCTTTATTCGACCTACTGGAGTTGTCAGGTGACTCGACAGCTGTCGAGTCACCTGACAACTCCTATATGTTTTAAAAGGTCATGGAGGCTCATAGAGTGCTGATTGATTTTTTTTTCATTTGTCTTGCTTCATAAGAGTTTGCCATATAGGTGATAAGTCTATCCCATCCTTCCTATTCACTGCATTCGATGTGGTTAAGATGTGCAAGGCTTCAGAAGTCAATCTTTCTTTATGTGAATGAAATCCTCTTCCAAGAATTTCGACATTGTCGAAATCAATCTTATGTCCGCTTTCTATAGCATGCATTGCTATAGCCGATCTTTTTTCTAGACTTTTTAGTTCTACTTCATTTCTAGGTGGACGTTTCGTGCATAGACTATGTTCATTCACTCTGACCTTCATCTGAACACAACAACAACTTGACATTAGTCATTACAAAAATATGTGATGACTGCTTACATATTTTCTATTGGTAAAAATGTCCATGGACAAATGACCTTCAAATAAACTGACTTGAATGTATGTAAAATTTTTGACCATATATTTTGATGATTAATAAAAATTCGGAATAAATCTGCTGAAGAAGCTGTGGCTTACACAGCGAAACGTTCAGAAAAATCTTGTTTTGATTTTCTTAACACGCTGGGATTAATTTAAATAATTTATAATGAACTTTTAATTTTGATTTCCATTATAGTGACTCGCATTTATGCAGGCCTTATAATCATAGCTGATTTTCACAGTGTTTTCATAGCAAAGGAGTAGAATAGTGTAGTTAGGTCGAAGATTTTCAGCTGTGTGGTTTGGAATTCCTTTCTGTCTCACTCTCTCTCTCTCTCAACTACTTAATAAGTGTAGGCCACAACAACACTTTCTTACTGATGTAAGCTATGGTAATAAAAAGTGCGTATATAAGTAATGCATACTGTTCAAACGGATTCTTATGTCATGCAAGTTCCGAAGTTAAAGGTATACATATTCCGTTATTCTACCGTTAATTCATTTTCTCTATATTTCAACGCTTCTACTAAAATCACAGTGAAGAAACTGTGTTACTTTTGATCATAACTTTGTTTAATTTTGAATTTGGCTCGACAGTGAACAAAGATGAGATTGATTGATTGATTGATTGAGTAGGGAAATAACTCTGTTGTGCTAAAGTTTGTTGCATTTCACTAGTTGACTTCTCATGGTATGTGAAATGATAACCGCTCTTTCACGAGATATATTATGCCGAAGCGGACTTCATAACAAACCGACATCAGATAGACAGCTAATGAAGGCCAGGAAACATTGACTATCTTTTTGTCATCCAAGTTAATAAATCTCCGACCATGTGCTATCACAAATTCATCAGAATATAAAATTACCAAAATTCAGTGTAATCGGTGACTATCTGTCGTCAGCCCAGTGCTCACCAACCACGAATGTGTTCCACAATTTGATCCCCGCCTGGCGTGCAGCCAAACCTCAATTACCCGATAGTAGACCGGGAATGTTTAGTGAGAAACTAGCAATCCCACTTTGTAAAAGATAATATCACTGCTACTAAAAAACTTCGAAGCCCTATGTTTCATCAGAAATGCAAAGGGATTAAACAAATAGTAATAATAATGATAACACCAATCAGGACTTATCATTAGAACTGCAAGATATCCACTGTTAAGTCAGGTACTAATGAGCTGTGCATTAATATTCTAAGTTTGGTTTGTGTGCATCCGATTCTTATCAATTTGATTTTCTCCACAAATCAACACCAGATACTGAACTATTGAGACCGATGTCTAAATCATGGAGAAACCAACATGAATTGCAGTGGTTTGTTTTAAATCGTTTTGATTTATGACGAAATCTAGGCTGAAATGAGCTGAAACACCGGGATCGTAACCTCTGAACAGGAAATTCTCTCATACATTTTATGGCTTCTATAAACTATCAAAAATACTAAGTTGCTTCTAAATATCCCTTAATACTTTAATTAACCCAGCAAATGTGTACGGACAAATTGAACACAGTTTCAGTGAACCAATTGGCTTTATAGACCACTCTAGACGATTCTTTCTGCTAACTTCTTATTGTTCCGAACTTTGATTTCATGATAAATTTCCCACATTACTTTGTCAACTTATTAATCATAGACAAATATATGTAAAGTGAATGCAATAAAGAGTAAAAGAAGTCCAGAACATACCGTTTTAAAGCTGGCATTGTAGACTTGAGGTGTAATATTTATTGTCTTGACAACACTCAATGAACCAAACGAGACTACCGAAGTGATTAGAACTGTGGGAGTACTGCCTAGGTATAGGGAATAACGGACGGCCACTTCACAACGACCATCATTGCACGTCTCATTATAGTATGCTGAGTGTATTGTTGTTCGGCCTACACTTCTATAAAGATGAATAGAATAAAGTGTAAAACTATAGTCAGGAAATATTTCATTTTTTTTATTGAAAGTGTTCTAAGCAATCATGGGCTTTAGCACTTATCGCCTATATTGTATTGAATTCGACAGCATCATCTAGCTTGCACAACAACTGAAATTAAAAGCAATATAAGTTGTACATAACTGCCGATTGGTGTGTCTTTAAAATTGCCTAACTTCCAACTATTTTTTTATTTTACCAGAGTTTGAGTTTACTTAGAAAACTTTACACATATCGACATGTACACTCATTTAGAGTTATAATCTTTGATTCCATACAGCGCATATGACTGTATTTAATGGATACAGAGACACTTTCTGTCAGTTCAGACGCATTTATTCACCAATATTTTTTGAACTACAAATTCAATCAAAAGTTAAGTGGAATGTATTTGCAAGGAGGATAGCATAGACCTGAATATAAGGAGAGGATGAGTCGTCAATTTTAGACAGCAAATTAGTGATGATAAGAGAAAGAGTGAGTGCATCTTTCTGAGATAACATTATACAACTGCGTTATTGGTGTTGTTGTTCTCAGATTACTGCCCCAGTCGTCAGTTTTTGAAAGAGATGACGACGGATTAGAGTAAGAGCGAGTTGTTTATGTATATATGTAAGAGCTCTTGAATTTTATTTTATTTTTTTTATATTTTTTTATTTTTATTTACAGCTTGATTCCACACCGTATTTTCAGTACAAGTGTGGAATTTTCAGCATGGATATCGGTAGCCCAAATTCAGGCCGACCATAGATATCGGGTGTGCGTCGGCAGGGGATCGAACCCCGGACCATGTGCATGGTCGGCGAGAGTCCTTACCACTGTGCCACCGACGCACGAATACGAAAATATCTCAGATGAAGAATTATCTGAGGTGGGGTAGTCATGCCAAAAAAAACAAAGTTAACAATATGGTAGTTCTAAAGATGGATACGAAAAGCGACATCTGCCGACATTAGGGAGATGATAGCCACTTAGAGAAGAGTTTCTTTAGAAGACATACACACTGTCTAGTTTTACTCAGATGAATTCAGATCGCCTATACTGTATGTATGTATGTAAACATTGGATATATACAGTGTGACTGATATAGGATGGAACGCTTTAAATAACTTAAAAAGCTCTGCCAGTCTGAACTTTAAATGTTTTTCAGTTCCATCTTAGAACATCTGATAGAATCCGGACACCAAGCTACACCGCAAACAAACTTCAAAGTCGTCTACAGAGTAAGAGGTGGTCTCCCTAAAGGTGTACGAATCAGGCTTCTTCAAACTGCAGAAGCAATGGCGATTCACTTGCTAAGTCCTGAACTCTGCATACAGAAGAAGTTCGTTCAATCGCTACACTTGCAATGGACGTAATCTATCTTATTAGCCGACATGTAAATTCTACCTAATCTTTTTTTTCTGTCTCTTCATTAGTATTATTTTGTCTTCTCAATTGTAACATTTTACATTCTCAACTTTCTTGTTCTCTACCCCCACCCGATTCAATCTCTACACCCCACTACCACTGTTACTGACTTGAACAACCCTCAGCTTCTAGTCATTCATGTTACGTCATCCAACTTATTCACTCAATCTCACTTCTACTTAATCTCTACCTGTAATTACCTCTGTTGCTATCCTGACCTAAGTTGTAACATTTTAGCCAATTATATTACGTCATCTAGTTTTTTAACTCAGTCTTACCTTAGTTGCTGTCTGATTAACTTTGTCTCTATACTACATCATTCTTGTATTAACTAATCAATTATCTAAACTTGACAAACCTCATGTACACACACACACAAATATTTATATATAAATGCGATTGTACAGCTATGTGAATGAATTCGCCGAAAAGAGTCTCTTCGCTGAATGTCTTCTCTTTTTCATATGACTCAATGGGGATTTTCAATCTAATTAAATGTTTTTCGTCAACAAGGTTGGCTAATAGGTTGACACCTTACACGTCACTGCGTGCTTTTTATGAAATCCGAGTAAAAGTAACCTTTCAAAATATGACAGTGAAATAAGGGTTGTTTCATGCTTGAAATATTTTCAGATTGTTGATTGTGAAATAAAATATTAGCATATGGAACACTACAGGAATTAAAATTTTTGAAGATAAGAAAATTGGAAACATCTACAGTGAATGTGATCAGTATATGAATCATTTATTTTCATTTTCACTTACGCTGAAAAACTAGTACTCAAGCCTGTAGGTGTCATGGTATCTAATAAATCACCCATTGTAAATAAAAGTTGTTGATATAGTGATCCTGCCGTTGTATTCAAGAGAATAACGACTGGACTGTAGAGAAAATCCTTCATGAATCTCACACGAACTTCCAGAATGGCTGTAAATCTCATCATTGGTTGTGAAAGGAGTGGCTCGACTTTTCTAAGGATAACTATAGGATATTTGGAGAGCTAGATGAAAATAGAGTGAGGTAAAATAAGTAAGAGGCATTAAATAACTCTATCATACAAACAAAGCAAATAATAATGATGTGAGAAGTGGTCCGAAATAGTTTTAGTTGAACATTGTTAAGTTACAATTCTCAATACTTTTCTTTTCAACATCCTCGTTCCTACTGACTTTCATCTTATTTACTTTCTTATTAGGTGAGAAGCCAAACTAAATATGACTTGAATTACCAGGAAAAAACACTCTGACCTGCCTCACGTAATTGTCAGGTTAAGTGAATAGGATGAAATCGAAGCACTCAACCATATTCTGAGACACAATTACATGTTGAATAACTTTATTTGATATATTGCACTATGATGCAGTGTGAATAACTAGATGACGTTTCGTGCACAAAGCATATCAAAGGATTCACATTTTTTAACCATTCAGTGATACTGTATGTTGCCTAATCAAATAGAGTTTTCCAGTATAGTATTATATAACCACGAACACACTGAGGGAATAGCGATCATGATGTCACCAATAGCAGCCAAAACCCTAATGCAATGGGAACCAAAATTCATCCATGATCATGACAGCAAGATTCAACTCCAAAGGAAGGAAGGAAGGAAGGTAACAATTATACAATACTACGCACTTACAAACAACACGGAACAAGAAAAGAAGGAGGAATTTTTTCAGAAAAATACAAACAATAATTAAGAACATCCCAAATGGTGACACCAAAAGCCTTATGGGCGATATGAATGCCAAACTAGGAGCAGATAATACAGGAAGAGAACTCATCATGGGTCGAGAGGCTCTGGGAGAAACGACTGAGAACGGAGAATTATTCACAGAATTCCGCTCTTTCAACGATTTGGTGATCGGAGGCAGCATGTACAAACACAAGGATATACAAAAAGCGACATGGATTTCGTCTGACGTACATACCACAAAACAGACAAGTTTCATCTCAATGCCGCTCAAGGAAGTGGAGGCACAGATAGTCCGTTGGACACGGCGTCGAAAAGACAGAAGAAATCTGTGTGGAAGAACACTGGAACTATCCGAAAGCGATATTTAAAGAAACGTGTACAACTGTTCTAGGAAGAAGGAAGAGGCAAGACAAGGAAAGGCTGTAAACGGATACCTGGAAGTGAATCGAGGAGAGGAGGATGATGAAAGAAAAGATGACTGAATGCAAAGATGGAGAACAGAAAGAGAATCTGAGTTCAATGCAAATCGCACTGAATAAATGGAGAAGTGAAGAAGAGTGCTAGAAAAGACAAACGACAATTCTATGACACTCTGGCAACTGAAGCAGAACAGGCGGAGGCAAAAGAGACATGAGGACACTATATCAGGTAACCATGTCTCTATCCGGAAAGAGATCCACTCAGATGATAAAAAATGATCACCAAGGAGGAGGAACAAATCAAACAATGGGCTGATCACTTTAAAGGACTCTTGAATCGACCATCATCTGCAACTCGCCCAGAAATACAACCAGCAGCACGCATGGAACTGCCTACCAGTAGACACCAATCATCCAACAAAAGCATAAATACTGAATGCGATCAAATTAATGAACGTCAGTTAGGATGACAGCAGCGTGAGATAGAATTCACCTTCGAAGCGTTGAAAACGGACGCAGAGACTGCAGTTGATATGCTCACACCATTATTGCAAAGGTTCGGAGGGAAGGAAGGAAAGGTTCCTACTGATTGAAAGAAGGGGTTCCTCGTCAAACTGGAAAAGAAGATGGAATTATACTCGTGCAGGAACGGGCTTGCAATAATGCTCTTCTACACGCCAAGAAAAATATTAAGTTACGTCATCCTGGAGGGAATGCAAGACGCACTGGATGCAGAACTCCACCACACACCGAAATAAGCTGGATGGATTCAAGAAAGGCAAATCATGTGCTGATCAAATGGCTACTCTACACATCATCATCATCACGGAACGGAAAATAGAATGGCAGTCAAACCTCTATCTACCTCAACATCATCGACTTCGGAAATGCTTTCCCATGACACCGTTGAACGAGAATCAATTTGGAAACTACTTCAACACAATGGGATGCAATGCACAAATCCTTGTCGAATCCATACAACAGCTATGCGACAATGCCATGTGTCAAGTGATCCACTACGGAAAATTCAGCGAGGCGTTCGAAGGAAACACGGGAGTAAGACGAAACAGACTGGCTGTTATCACCGATGATATTCTTGATTGTGGTGGACTGGATTATGCGTCAGACTGTGCATGGGCAGTGAGAAGACAGAAATACGCTGCACTGTCCGATATGAAGACTCTTAGAGACCTGGATTTTGTGCATCGATGATTTATGTGTAGTGTCACACAAACATGAAGACTTGCAGACGAAAACCAACAAATTGGTGCAAGAGGTCAGCAGCAAATACATGACTTCAGGTGAATAAAGAGAAGATTGAAGTGATGAAGATGACCAACGAACAGCGATAGCAACAACAACAGCCAGCACCAATCACCATCAACGGGAGAGATTTACCAGGGGTTACCTCCTTCAATTAACTGGGAAGCATCGTTTCAACTGAAGGCAGTCGGAACGGATGAAGATGTCAAAACCAATCAGCCAGAATGCGTCGTTCAGGCAAGATACGTCTTCATCAAACTGATACCAGTTTGCAAATCTTATGCACTCCACCTCAGCATAAACAGCGAGATTCGGATTCTGTTGAACACAAATGTGAAGTCAGTCAGTCCGTCATCGCTTCTTCTCTGTGCGTCAGAAACTTGCAGTGAGTGTCACGAAGTGGATTTCCAACAAGTAACAGACTTTTGTTAACATCTGCCACATTTGTTGGCTGTCTCCATACTGAAGATCAAATGGCCAAAAAGAGTTAGCAACATGAAACTCTCTCTCTCTCTCTGGGAACTAATCAACCAAGAGCCGACCGCTCAACAAATATAAAGGAGAAAGTGGGGATGGATTGAGGTCGCAGAATGACATCGCACGCCAGCCAATGCCTCAAGTGGAATCTCAATGAAAATCGACAAGTCGGTCGTCAGTGTGAAGGTGACATGGAGGAGATCATGTGAGGAAAAGATGAGAGAGTTTGGTCAATCATGGACTCAGCTGAAGAGGACGGCAGAAAACAGAACAAAGTGAAGATATGTTGTTGAAGCTTCATGTTACACTTGGAACGCAAGGGAATAATAATAATAAACTCAAGGGCGGAGGCAATTCAATTCACTTATGAATTGGAAAATAAGAAAGGGGAGCTTGCAGTGTTAGATTGTAGCGTAAAAAGAAATACGATGGGAAGCTGAACACTAGGGTTTACAGGAAACCCACACATTCAAACAGATATTTTAACTTCCGATCATCCCAATTTATGTCAGTGGAAAAAGAATTGGTGGGATATTTAAATAGTAGAGCGCGAAAACTAAGTAGTACCAAGGAAAATCTAAGGTAGGAAGTGATATATATAAGAGAAGCCTTGAAACTTAATAATTACCTCGATAAATTAGTCAGAAAGTATGTAGGGAAGTGTAGAAATAAAATAAATAATGGTTTTAGTGATAGTGATAATAATAATAATAATAATAATATTAATGACGACATGCACGTGAAACATGCACAAGATAATGACAACACCAACAATAAGGAATCTAAATCATCAGTATTAATTCCATACAAGGAAAGAACCTCGGAAACCTTAAGGAGAATTCTTAACAAGGCAGGAATAAAAGTGGCTAGCATTCAAACCACCTACAAACTCAATTAGAAATAAGCTTTGTCGATTAAAGGATCCTGTCAGTGGAGCCAATTAAAATAATTTAGTTTATCTTATACTCTGCCAGAGAGGACTGTCAGGTCAAATACATAGGTCAGAGTAGTAGAATGGGGTCAGTCAGACTAGTGAAGCATATAAACCTAGTAAAATCTAGATTAGTTGACCCGAATAAGATAAGAAATCTAGACAATAGTTCAGCTATAGCACTTGCCACATACAATTACACACAACCAAACAATAGGATGATGGGATAAGATGACAGTTTTAATATCTAAAATAACATCAGGGTGGAAGGAGAGATTGATAACAGAAGCTTTGTTTATGGAATCATCTGCAAATACATGTAATAGGAATGATTCATCAGCTGTCGCAGATATCTGGAGAATTCTACTCACCCAACGACAAATAGGAAAGAATAAGGAAAACTATAAAACTCAAGTTTCGAAGTCGTGTAATTACAATTTATATGATTATGAACAATAATAAACTGTGTTCGAAACTTTGTCATCCAGTAAATAATAATACTGTTTCTTCACTGTGTGATACATCTAATAAACAAACTAATATGGAATTACATACTGCCACAGTGCCCAAGTTTTACACATATATATATTAACAGTGAGAAGAGTCCACTCTTATACTGATCATAACGTTTAGTGGAGTCACACATTTTGATGCAAAGCACTTAAGGAGAATATCATTCTTGTAAACAAACTTGGAGATTGAAGGAGTGAAAGACTGAGAGAAGAAGTGTTGCGTACCAGGCTGAAACGTATGCCTCATGTCTATAATATTGTATGAGGCATATCAGATCAACAATGGTTATGAAAACAACTACATAATCAGAGTCTGAAGTCCATACTTCTGGTTTACTGTGACTACAGAATAATGAAATAAGTTACATGCACCATTCGAATTAAACAAAATATAAAGCTTCCTTCCACGTAAATGTGAGAAAATATTGAATTTACAAATAATTGAATTTAAGGCATGTTCAGCATCCTCACTCAGTGGAAATAGTGACAAGATTACTCTCATAAAATCCTTTCACACAAGTTATTTCTGAGTTATTTCAAAGTTAGTTAATAAAAGAAACATTTCATCAAGGAAAGTGCTGCAGTTAGCTATGATAACTGATGGTAGCCGTTGTTTGTTTTTTTCGCCTGACGTGAAACATAGTCAGTAGTGTGTGTGTGTGTGTGTGTGGAGGAAAACTTAACTTATTTCAAATATTAAACTACATTGACAATCAAGTGTTTCGCGAAGAGAAGTGATTCAGTTCAGTCAGTTGGAAAGATTCATGCATGATAAAATGGAACATAATTCAAGTTGATTTAATTGAATTTTAGATTTTTCCCGTCGACTGATTGGACCGAAGTGCTCGGTCTCAGGTTGACATGTCGGCTTCTTGATCAAATGCTTCGACAATGTCTGGGCATTTAATTAGTATTTAATTGGTGGATGGTGGCTAGCAGTACAACCCAGGACGCACATTTCGTCCTATTTGGGACTCGTTAGCTGGATGTACCTGCATTTCTCAGTGAGTGATGATGTTCCAACCGAGGCCTGAACCCAGTGCCCATAGTTTCCAACGCCAAGGCGTTATCCACTAGACCACTTGGGCCACGAGAGCCACCCCGGCTCTTGTGCAACGGGTCATATTGATTTAATTGAATTTTAGGTCGAAATGCGCATCCTGGATTGGATTCCACTGCTAGTCACCATCCACCAATTAAATACTAATTAAATGCCCAGACATCGTCGAAGCATCTGCTCAAGAAGCCGACATGTCAACCTGAGACCGAGCACTTCGGTCCAATCAATCGACGGGAAAAATCTAAAATTCAAATAAATCAATATGACCCGTTGCACAAGAGCCAGGGTGGCTCTCGTGGCCCAAGTGGTCTAGTGGATAACTCTTTGGCGTTGGAAACTATGGGCACTGGGTTCGAGCCTCGGTGGGAACACCATCACTCACTGAGAAATGCAGGTACATCCAGCTAACGAGTCCCAAATAGGACGAAATGCGCATCCTGACTGGATTGCACTGCTAGTCACCATTCACCAATTAAATAATTCAAGTTGTGTTAAAAGTGAACATATTTAGTAAACTTACCGGTGTGATAGTGGGTGGCATTCTTATATTTGTTATTGGGACATTTTTCTGTACACTAGGCAAACTTGTCGAAGATGCAGTAACTTGAAATCTTATACTGATTAGATCGCCTACTTTAAGGGCGGCATTAAAAAAAAACTTGATCCCAACTCTGAAATTATAAGTATCACTCAATGAAGTTTTGTTGTTTTCAAAAAAACCCAGCGGTGTGTTTGCTCCCACTCTCCGTCTATTTGAACTTTGCACATTGTATTCTGATATAAGTCTGATCTGCAAGATAAGATATATAAGTTTTGATTAAAAAAAACAGACAGCAAAATAAAGCCACTGTCAAAAGTGGAACCTGAAAGTTGAGTTATTTTGTTGTGGAAATAGATGTTGAAAGGCAAATATTATGTAATAGGCTGGCGGATCTTTTTCACTAGACAATATCTTCTGTTTGACTAAAGTGTGTGTGTGTGTGTGTGTGTTAGGTCACACTGTCACAAGTCTATTCTCTTATCACATGCATTTATACTGTTTCAATTCATTACACATACTTTCCAATGACATTAGACACATGTGGTAGTGTGGTGAGAGCTGGCTGCTAGCCAAAGTTAGTAGACAGAGTAATTGACGTCAATGTTTGTATGTCCCCAATATTGGTGGTGAGAAAATGAGAACAAAGGCTTTGCGTAGGCGGATACAGTTAGCATATGGATGATCTGACACAGCCACAAAGAGATGCAAGGTTAACTTTCTGTGAGAAACAACCAATCAAACGACTGTACTTTCTACTAACAATAATCTACAATAATATACATTAAAATCTATAAATATGTGTTGATTTTCCTTAATAAACGATCTGTTGCCTGGCCCTTGTCTTCTGTTGTTACAATAGGCCATTCAGACAAGCATCTGTTGTTGCTGCACTGAATCTCTTCCTGCTGTTTATGTTTGTCAGTGTAAAGTTGTCAAAATAGAATCAGGTTGAGTAAGCATAGACTGTCCAACTTTGCTGATCTAAGAAAATACAGATATGTATCACTCTAGAAACTATGACCATGAATTTATCTCATCACACAATGAAATATACTGAATATCGGTGTGAATACAGCAGATATAGTGTAGTTTTTGACTTGATCATGCCAGAACCATTACGTGAATGATTTATATATGTAAGTATATGCGGATTCAATTTCACTCACTATTATTTTATATGCTAACAGCCTTAGTTTTATCACTTCCTAATACTTTTATTTAAATATTTCAAGTATTCTATTACCACCTAAAGAGAATGGAGAATGTCTTAAAGGATGGAATGGATGATTTGAGCAAAGTTTCCATGTGAGTATTATTGATATAAGAATAAAACTTGTGCACTGTGGTAGAGTGTAATTCCATTATGGGTAAATTTTGTTTTGATAAAGTCTCACAGAGTTATACAGTAATGTTTACTGATGACCACGTTTCGAGCACAATTTATCACTGCTCATAATCATATCAAGGTAATCACACGACTTCCTAAATTCATTTATATAGTTCCATTGTTTTTCACTTGATTTTCACTTGATTTGATTGGTAGTAATATTTTCTATATTTCGGGTATGAGTGATGAATCATTCCTATTGCATGTGTTGGGTGTAGACTCGATGAACAAAGCAGGATTCAGTAATCAACTTCTTCCTCTCTCCACCTACCTAGATTACATTTTAGAATTTTAACCCTCTCCCACCCTATTGTGTGGTTGTGTGCTAATGCATGCATTGCGATTGCTGAGCTTTTTTCTAAATTGCTTATCTTCTCGGGGTCAACCATTCTTACCTTAGCTAAATTTTTATGTTCTGACAATCTGACTACCCCTGACCTAATAGTTTGACCTATGTAGTTGAGCTAACTCACATCCATTGCAAGGTATTTTGTAAATTATATAATTTTGTCTAATTGGGTCAACTGGGTCCTTTAACCTACAGAGCTTGCCCTACCTGAGTGAGTTTGTAGGTTTAAATGCCACCCTAGTTCCTGCTTTATTTAGAATTCTACGTAGGGTCCCAGATGTCCCCTCTTTATATGGTATAACTGTAGATGACTTATATTCTCTCTTATTTATGTTATTATTACTAGTTTCACAATTCTTTTTATTTTTCTTTTGGCCTTTCTCAATCTTCCTAATGAATTTTAAAGGATAGTTATTTAACACCAACATCCTTGTTCATCGAATCTACACCCAACACATGGCAATAGGAATGATTCATCACTCATACCCGAAATATAGAAAATATTACTACCAATCAAATCAAGTGAAAATCAAGTGAAAAACAATGGAACTATATAAATGAATTTAGGAAGTCGTGTGATTACCTTGATATGATTATGAGCAGTGATAAATTGTGCTCGAAACATGGTCATCAGTAAACATTACTGTATAACTCTGTGAGACTTTATCAAAACAAAATTTACCCATAATGAAATTTCCATGTAAGTCCTTCACAGTTTCATGTAACACTTTTTTTTCTTATTCTTTTAATTTCCCAGTGAAAAATCGGCCTTTAAGCTAGAGCAATAAAGTTTCAGTATCAGTGGTGTTTATTTTTACGGGATGGAGCTGCTGGCCTAATGCCCAACTTTCTTTCTTTCTTTACCGGTGATATTACTGGCTTAGAGAGGTAATGGGGTAGTGTATCGAACTGAGATCGAACCCCAAACTACATGCATGGTTGACAAACATTCTGCCAGAAAGCCACAGACACCACATAACACATACCTGCGATTATACCATATTTCACTTGAAAACTATGCAGAATAGCTTTAACCTATTTGTTAATCAAATGGCATGAGTTAGCTGCCTTACATGCACACCACTCCAGTGAATTGCACCTCATCTCATATGCAGAATTTAATCTTTTTATTAGGTGGTGCTACTATACGGATCAGAGACTTGGTCAGCGCGTCATAAGGAGCATCTCAAACAAACTACACACCTTCATTAACAGTTGTCTTCTCTCAGTACTACTCAAGATCAGATGGCCGACCAGAGTTGATCAGCAACAGAGATCTCTGGCAATGAGCGAACCAACACAGCAGGAACCGATTGTGCAACAAATAGGCAGGAAGAAATGGAGATGGATTGGCTGGCCATACTCTGAGGAAACCATCAAGTGAGTGACATCACTAGACAAGCCACCGCTCGAGTGGAACCCGAAAGGGAAGCGGCGAGTTGGTCGTCAGTGCAAGGGTGTGTGACTTGGAGGAGGTCATGTGAAGAGGAGATGAAGGCGTGTGGGCAGACATGGAGCCAGGTGAAGACTCTAGTAGAGAACCGAACGCAATGGAGACGAGCGGCTGAAGCCCTATTTTTACTGTAGGAATTAAAGGATACAATAATAATATTATAATAATTAGGTGGTTTTATTCAGACATATAGAGAGTTGCTGTAAAAAAAATTACACATAATGTACTCACATTTCTAATTGCATTGGAATTATCCTTGTCAACGTATAAATACTCCACATGATATATTTCAGCATATGTAGAAGTAATTGAAAGTGAGTTTAAAGTAAAGAAACCGGATGTTAAATAAGGCATTATAAGTTGAACATTGAAATACTTAACCATTTCGAGTTGATCCATGAATTCAATATCACCTACTACCATTGAACACTGTGATACCTAGATAAATTAAGTTAGCATAAATTTATTTTTAGAATATCCTACATTTACGTAATTGGAATATCTATAGCCTGCGCTTTCACAGATTCCTGTGGTCACATTCATTCCGGTTGGTTCGATCCTAGCTTCGAACCTTTCAGTAGGAAGACTTCTCGTTGAAATTTGAATGTAAGCTGTCAAACGAACTGATCGATTGGATATCGAAAGAGAAGTATCATATAGTCCTAGGGTGAAAATTAAAAATTAAAAGATCAATTACAAATACACACATAGTGCAGCTGCTAGCTGTGTAGACAAACAATTTGAAAGCGAATGAATACGCGTCATACTCTGTAAGCCAGTTAGAGATAACTTGTTTAAGTGAAACACATTCTCAATGCTGTATTGTCACTAGAAATCATGGTCATAAAAAATGTATAGAGAATTCACTGGGTCAGAGTGAAAGGCGCTTCCATATCTGTTCACATAGTGCCGCATGATTCTGTCTTCAGACAACATGAAGAGCAAAAAGGCCTAACCTGAAAAATGCCAGTCTTCATCGGCGATAATGTAACTGGAAGTTTTCAGAATGATTATTTTCACACCAGAGTTACTTCAGCATTCAGGTACGCTCCATATGAATGTGTTATTTGTGAAGCCTTCATCATTTTTCCTGACAAAATCATTGGCGCTAAATTCATTTTAAAGAGCCCGAATAGCACAGTGGTAATGTCTCTGATTGCAGCACTAGGTGATGCGGGTTCAAATCTCAGAAGGGATATGAGTTTCTTCGAGGTTGCAGATACGCCTTGTTCTGCGTCGGTGGCATAGCGGTTAGGACGCTCGCCGACCATGCACATGGTCCGGGGTTCGATCCCCGGCCAACGACGCACTCCTTTACCTTGCTAAGCCAGAAATAATGCTGGTGAAGAGAAAAAGTTGGGCATGAGGCTAGCAACCCCATCCTGTAAAATAAACACTGCTACAGAAACTTCAAGCCACTAGCTTGTAGCCCTATGTTCCACTGGGGAACGTGAAGGAAAAAGAAAAAAAAACTACTAATCAACTGACTTTTATTCGAGTCAATTATGCCGAAACAGACTTTTGTATAACTAACTGTCTACGCATTTCTTGTTAACAGTTTATGTAGAGTGTTTTGTTATAGACTCAGGAAACTGATTTATTTCAACTTTCATTGAAACAATTTCACAAATGAAAATCTCTGATTTTTTAAAATTTTTATTTTGATTACAGCTTGATGCTACACCGTATTTTCAGTACAAGTATGGAATTTTCAGCATGGATATCGGTAACCCAAATTTTGCAAGCCGTCCATAGATATCGGGTGTGCGTCGGCAGGGGATCGAACCCCGGACCATGTGCATGGTCGGCGAGTGTCCTAACCACTGTGCCACCAACGCACGTTTTAAAAGTAGACGATAATAAATGGTTTCTACATTTTTTTGTATATCAGTGTGGGGTGTGTTTTACTTCCTGAAGACATATAGATCAGGTTTTGAAGGAGAGCTCTGAAATTAATTGCTTGACTTCAGACTTGCCACCACCACCACCGTTTACATTGAAACTTGATACTACTTAGTGGAAAGATTACGAGCTATTGTGCTCGATGGTTCATAACGCGACCGAAGCTTCTATTTTTTTCCCATCTACAGCAGATCAATGGAGAGGTGTAACATACAACATTCGCGTTTTTCTCTACGATATCTGTAACCATATTCCATAATCTGAGAATTTGATTTGGACAAGTTTCACCGACATATGTAAATACAATTTAATGTGTGGACACGCTGGAAACAACAGTCATCATAAAAACTTATATTTTGCATAGAAGAAATATCCCATTATTATGTAGAATATTGAGCACAACACAGGATGAATAAACCTACCTAAACTCTGCAAATTTTTAACACTTATAGAGCTTAATGATGTGTGAAAATATGAATTGAATGAAGTTTGTTCTGTATTCATTTCATATATTTCTGGATACGTGGCAAAAGTGTCAGGAATCGTGATAAACATATGTCCAATTGAAGTTGTTCTTGAAAAAGCACTGAAAGTGAACTGTAAAAAAATTGTTAGAACGCTTGTTCGGTATAACTAATTTACTAGATTGATGGCTTCTCTAGTCTGTCCCAAGCGAGATAAAAGAGGAAGCGCAGGGCTAGCGACCCTACACCAAAATAAACCCAATCAAACTCCTACAGAAACTTCAACGAACAAGAAAAACATTGAAAATACAAAAAATACATTAAACAAACTTGTTTTTCTCTGAAATCTGATGGGCGAAATGACACAGCCGGCTGGTGAAAGACATAAGGAAGCCAGTCAGCCAGCCAGAGATGATGTGTTCTCTCTCGATGTAAGCAAGAATAAGAATGAGTACATGGAAAGTCCCTACAATGTACTAGACAGGAGTGAGAAGACATGGTAGAGAAGTGATGGAAATCTGAAAGAGCAGATGCAATGCATGTGGACTGTCAACATTGTCAACTGAAGATTCAATAATCTACTCCCATCTGGTCATCCAGACAACAACTCCAACCACCCTGAGACAGCCAGTGGCTGTCATGATATCACCACTGGCAACCAAGTGTCTTAATGCAGTGGGTACTAATCACTCGCTGCAGGATTATACCGACAAGATGCAACTTAGAAAGACGGAATGAAGGAAAGAAGGTAGGTTACAATCATCCAATGCTACACAAAGTGCTACAAACAACGCGGAGGAAGAGAAGAAGGAAAACTTCCACAGACAACTGCAAGCAACACTAGACAACATCCCGAATGGCGATATCAAAATCCTTATCGGCGATACGAATGCAAGCCAAACTGAGAGCAGAAAACACTGCAAGAGAACTCTTCATTGGTCGAGAGGCTCTCGTTCAGCGAAATGAATGATAGCAGAGATGCCTTCACAGAATTCCACGCCTTCAATGATTTGGTGTTTGGAGACAGCGTGTATAAGCACAGGAATACACACAAGGTCAGTGACATGAACTTCACCTGAAGAACAAACAAAAAACCGGATAGATTTCATCTCAATGCTGTTCAAGGAAGTGGAGATGCAGATAGTCTGCTGGACACGAAGTCAAGAAGCAGAGAAGATGTGGGCTCACACCATCATCTACTTCAAACAACCCTCAACGTCAAGCTGAAAGCCTTCAGAACCACTGCAGACAGACGACAATTCAAGTTCAACACACAGAAGCTGAGCTGATGGACAAAACTACAAGGGATACCTTCATTATCAAACAGATCATATCATATCATATGAGACCAGAGCGCGGTTGGAGACACTACGTGGCACCACTGAGGAAATCTGCGTGGAAGAACATTGCAACTAACTCTCTGTGGATAATGTTCAAGGAAGCAACGCATACAACCGTTTTAGGAAGAAAGAAGAGACGAGACTAGACAAGACTAGGAATGACTCTCCACGAACACCTATCTGGAAGCTAATAGAAGGTAGGAGAGGAGGATGGTGAAGTAGAAGATGACTGAATGCAAAGATGGCGAACAGCAGGAGAAGCTAATTTCAATGCACATCACACTGAATAAAGAAGTTTAGAAGATCACGAGGAAAGACAAAAGACAATTCTGCAACACACTGGCCGACAACTGTATCAGAACAGGCAGGCAGGCAGGCGGCAGGTAAAACAGACGTCAGAACATTACATCAGAAAACTAGGTCTCTATATGAGAAGAGATCAACCCAGATGATGAAAGCGATAAAAGATGTTTAGGGGAATCTGATTACCAAGGAGGGGAGACAAATACGGCCATAGGCTGATCACTTTAAAGGACTCTTGAATCGTTGGTATTAGATTAGTATCAGTGGAGACGCACGGCTGAAGACCTATGTTCCTCTAGGAATTAAGGGAAACAATAATAATAAGAGAATTTTCTATACAGAAAGCTTTTCGTTTGTGTTTCAACATGGATTATTGACTGGAAATGGGTTTTCGTTGACTAGTCATTGTGGATATATATTTTTTTATATTCACAGCTTGATGCCATACCGTATTTTCAGTACAAGTATGGAATTTTCAGCATGGATATCGGTAACCCAAATTTTGCAGGCCGACCATAGATATCGGGTGTGCGTCGGCAGGGGATTGAAACCCGGACCATATGCATGGTCGGCGAGTGTCCTAACCACTGTGCCACCGACACAGTTTTGAAATCCCTCTAAACGGAAGCGCTTGTAATGTATCGAGTTTTGGTGTGTGTGATTGTAGTTATTTCGACTTTTTATCTCTACCAAAATTAATCAGACCAATTTTATTCCACAAAGTACACTTTATTTTACAGTTCTTTACAAGGATGATGATGTTTTCAGTCTAATTTTCAATCTTTTGTTTAGCGCTTATAAATATTTTTAGGGATTGATTAGAAACAATCTGCTATTACATGTTTAAGCATACAAACTGAGTTTCAAAAGAACACGCACTTTACTCTTTACACTTCATACCGTCTGTGCAGTACGACCTGACTAAATAGTGAATTACATACTACCCTTTAGTTTCAAGGGTATTTTTCTAAATCTAGATTCAACAGGGTGACAAAAACTCCTGAAAGACCAAAATAGATCGCAAATGGCTGAGAAATAATAATTAAATATGATTAGAAAACTAGCTGCATAATATGTACAATAGAGCTTAATGAATGGGATGAGAGGGGAAACAAATTGAGACAACTACTAGATTTTTGTTTGTAACTCACTCCGACGTGCATATATTGGTTCATCTGCTCCTGAGAAACTAGGCACATAGATCCTTCCATGAGCCTCCTTTCAAAATATGCTAGAGAACACTATCTAGCATAACTGCAAGGAGGTGGCACCGGTTCAATCAGAAATGATATGATTGAACACCTCTTTGGCACCTGTTGGCACAACATCTGGTAAGGGTAGTATGTTTCGAACTTTTTTTCTACTGTAGAAGACGTTGCCATACGAATAGAGAATACGAAGTTGCATTCATAAAGAACTAGTCCAGCCAATACATTTACCATGGATTAAGTTCTGTTTGGCTTCTTAGTTGTTGATTTTGCAATCCCTTCATTTATTTTCAACATCAATTTTAAAACAGGAAACGTATTGTTTCAATATGTTTCAATGCGGATCGATTTGACACCCATTCTTCGTTTGAGAATTGTTTTCAAGTTGTGGAAAATATCCATTAGGACATTGGGGAGAGTTAACGAAAAGCTCAGCTTCCACATGTCATGCAAAATGTTTTTCTTATCCCCTGTAATTTCGTTTCTATGCCTATTGTGTAATCTAATTTCATCTGTCAACATACATACGAACTTTCATGTCACATGTGTTGTAAAGATTGTGAGAATGAAGTCGCTGAAATGACGTCTATGTTGAGCTACCTTTTTTCTTTTGTCTCTTATTATTTACTACAGCGAAAATTGGGATGGTGAAGTATGCTGAAGGGACAGTACCAGTAAAAATCTAAAAATCAATAACTAAATTTCAATTGCCACATGGTCAGGAAAACACCGAGAAAACTATGATAGCGTACTGCATAGTGATTTCTCTATCAATCACATGACTATTGATACGTTTTAACAATCTTCGATATGAAATAGTCAACGTTCAACCTTACAGTTGAAAAAAAAACAACAACAGGAATTCATTCTGTCGTCTGAAGCAAACTAGCAGTCAAATCCTGCATCAGGAAAATTCACATAGATCTGTGTCACCTCTGACATAAAATATTTTAACTTTTTATTTTTGATAATTAGCCTTCTGTCAACATCTGCGGTGTCTGAGACTCATATATTTCTGGGAAGAAAAAATTGGACGGATTTAGTGTACATTCATGTATGTCAATGAAAAAGAGTAAACTTACCACATAATCGCTAATAGGTCTGCTTATAAAAAACTCAACGGAGTATTCATACACTCCCCCAAATGCGACTTCTTGAGGGCATTTTATAAACTTGACTGCATCATTCTGTTGTGGACAGATTTCAGATACCACTAGAGGGAGCGCCACACTTATGTTTGTGTCCAGAATGGCATCCAAATTGAATATCAAATTAGTTCCAATTGATGGAGCTGCCATGTCGGAAAACAGCCCGACTGTAAAACGTATCTTAAAGGTGAAATCACTTAAATTTGTCGAAGGAGATGACAAAATTGTTGTCGGGCCTAGAAGCATAGTAAATCTCGAAGGCTGAAGAGAAAACAAAAAGATTCATGTAATGTTTTTTAAAAACCTAATAAGGATTTGAGATGTTTAGAGATTAATGGCTTTCATTATCTCATATTACTATTTCTACTAGTCAGTTACACGTTCAGTATGGGTACTTAGAATTTCAAGGTGAAGAGACAGTCGTAAATCTGTGGAATATTTTGACCATGATATTAGCCACAAATAAGTACTAATCAGATCACAGAGCTCAGCATGTCAGCTTACAGTGTCCTTTGTTCAGTGTCTTTTCTCGATGATCTAAATCCAGAATCGATCATTAACATGAGCTTTGGAAGCAGAATATTTTTGTGTAACAAGTATAGACATTAGTTGTCATACGAAATGTTACTTGATGGTGATAGTCGGTGCTTGATTTTTCAGAAATTAAGAATGTCGTTTCATTCCGTCAATTTCAGAATTTTCAAGTATTGGTTTTGTAGGGATTTTTTTGTTTGATTGGTTGGAGGATTTCATCATGAGTTGACATCATTTAGAGAACCACTGGAAAACCTGGGAGTACTGGACAGCTGTTTCGTCCTAGTTTGGGACGTCCTAGTGGGAAGCCGTGACCAGTAGGGTACAGCAGGTTGAAGATGAGGCAGTAACTCATCGAAGAAGACATTGCGAAATGGTCGCACTGTGTCGTGAATTGGTAGAAGTTAGAATTCAAGGACCACCGGATCGGGTCCCAGTGGCTCAATGGTCTACGAGCTCGTCTTGTAACCAGAAGGTCCTGGGTTCGAAACCCGGTGGGTGCGTACTGCTGAGGAGTCTCAACTTTGGATAGAACAGCTGTCCAGTGCTACCAGGTTTTTCAGTGGTTCTCTAACTGATGTCAGCTTATGATGAATTCCTCCAACCAATCAAATTTCAGAATTACTGGTATATTCTTAGACCATTCCTCTGTATAACATGGTGCCTTGTACGCACAACAACAGTCTCTATTTCTCCCAAACACACCACCTCATGAGGAATCCGCAGAAAATATTACCTTCCAAGTTGTTAATTTAAGAGCACACAAACACACAACAAATCATCACACAGGTGTCATTTTCTTCATGCAAAATTTAGTTTTAGGATACATGTCAATGCAAACGACAGTTAGTTTAACAATAGTAATCAATTAATGATAACAAAATATTTACCAAATGACGTCTGTTTTCACAAAGGTATCTGAAGTTATTCCACACAACTAATGTTCTGGAAGTTATCAGACAAATTTCGCATTCTTCTATCAATATTACGAGGGGATTAGTTTTTTTGACGTGGAGATCGAACTACGTAAACATAACTCATTATTGATAACTCAGAAATTGGAAAATATCGAAGTAGTTTACTGAATTTCAGTTAGTATACTAGAAGATTAGAGAAAGTAAATTCATTATTTAACACCTTAGAATTAGAAATGATTCAGATTTTGGTCTGATTTTGTTTCTTGCTGAGGCCTAATCGTTACTCGTCTTTCTTAGATCAGTCATTCATCAAAATCATCCAGCCTGAATGAAACTCCATCGAATATTTGACTTTAACTATTCGGTATCAAATGAAATATATATAAATATAATACCATCCACATGCATTATATATTTATATTTACATTTAAAAAACGGTGAGCAGTGTGTGACTACTCGGCCATATGTAGCGGTAGCGATCAGTACGATCAGTACCTGATCTGTGTCTGTGAAGAAAATATGTACGCCTACACTAAACTCAACACATTTGGTGACAATATCAAACCTTGATCCCCTATTCCATTATATTCCTTTAAAGTTTTGGCTTCACTTCCACTTCATACGTCGACAATTTTATCCTGTTACTGTTAGTCATATACTAAGTTGAAGCAATACTTTGCAAATTTCCTTATACTGTCAACGCTTTCAGACATTTCTTTCACTAACCACTATTTTTTTTTCTTCAAGTTCCCCAGTGGAACATAGGGCTACAAGCTAGTGGCTTGAAGTTTCTGTAGCAGTGTTTATTTTACAGGATGGGGTTGCTAGCCTCATGCCCAACCTTTCCTCTTCACCAGCATTATTTCTGGCTTAGCAAGGTAAAGGATTGCGTCGGTGGCCGGCAATCGAACCCCGGACCATGTGCATGGTCGGCGAGCATCCTAACCGCTGTTCCACCGACGCACACTATATTGAATATAAAAGACTACATCAAGAAAATAAACAATATACTGTCAGATAAAGACAATTTTCCCCAACCTTCTAGGGAAAAAAAACAAAACTGAACTGATTGAGTAGCAGCTCACAGCTCACATCCTGAAGAGAATGAAAGCCATTCAACTGATCAGTTGTGATATCTATGAACAGATCCGGCCAACAGGTTCAATAATACCAAGACTTTATGGTCCACCAAAGATATACAAGGTTGGTCTTCCACTTCGTCCAATTCTGGATATATCAGGTTCCCGCCTACCATTCTATTTCAAAATGGCTGCCAGATATTCTGTAACCTGTAAGGAAACAATTATGTACGCATTCGCTCCATGTGACGCTTTCCAGTTTATCGACTGCATACAAGACCTGACTGTTTCTAAAAAAATTATGCTGTTGTTCGACATTGAGTCACTTTTCACTAAATAGCCTGTTTTATATGTAAATATATATATGGATGAAAACTATCTCATTATTGGAATACAAACAGCAAATTTGAAGGAATTACTACTGAGATGCACTCTGAACGTACAGTTCACTTTCAACGACACCATCTATAAATAAGAAGGTGATATTGCAATGGGATTTCCGTTGGGTTCACTATTATCAGATTGCTTCGTGGCAAGCCTCCAGAAAGGTTCATTAAAGCGGAGCATCGAAAATTTACGTCTGTATAAAAGATACGTAGGTGACATGTTTATTATTTGTGACAACAGTTATGACCCCAATCTACTGCTGCAGACATTTAACTGTTGCCATCCAGAAATAAAATTTACTCATGAAATGGAAAACGAATCAAAAATTCTTTTCTTGATGTGGAACTAACAAGAAGAACTGATAGGGTCTTAAGAAGATCGATCCATAGAAAAGCTACTTGGAATGGTCAACTAACAAGATTCTATAGCTGGGTAACCATTCAACAAAAGCGGAATTTAATTAAATCCCTCGCCACCCACATCCAACGCATCTGTAGTCCCAATGTTCTACAAACAAAAATAGATCTTTTGAGAGAAATATTGGTCAAAAATGAATACCCACCAAGATCCATTGACAAAAATATCAAAGAAATAATTTGGAGAAACGAAACTTCACTTGCGCCGAAAAAGAAACTTTACATGAACTTGGATTTCAGGGGAGATTTAACAAGCGATATTCTCAAGAGAAGGATTGCATCATCTCTGAGAAGCACATTCTTTGCAACAACGCTAAGAATAGTGTTCTCCAGTTGCCCAGTGATTTGCGGAAGCCTTAAGGACAAGATCCTTCATCTAACCACTTCTATGTGCAAGTATCAGTTTATCTGCGATTGTGGAGCTAGGTACATCGGTCGTTCGACGCGCATCCTATCCAAGAGGACTCAAGCACACTATCCAGCATGGTTGCGAAAAAGCAAAAGTGGTACTATAGAGAATGCGATAACTGAACACCCAGATAGCTCTGATCATTCCTTCTTAATAAACGCCTTCTACAAAGAAATCTACAGAGTTAAGAATAACCTACCAAAGGCAATACGGTTTCTTCGTCTTTGTATTGCTGAAGCTCTGGCTATTCACACAGAAAAAGCGTAGCTGTGCATAAAAAAGAGAATTACTCAACCATTTCTACTATCATGGTAACAACTTTGTTGATTTTTGATGACTTAATTAATCTCAACTTCATCGACTTTGAAAAGGCATTCGACAGACACCATCGATCGAGAGGTGATTTGGAAACTACTTCGCTACTACAGTCTGCAACCGACAATTATACATCTCATCCAACAGCTGTACGACAATGCTGCATGCCAAGTAATCCACAACGGGAAACTTACGGAATCCTTCGAAGTGAGGACAGGAGTAAGATAAGCTGGCTGCCTACTATCACCAATGATTTTCCTGATTGCAGTAGACTGGATAATGCGACAAACAGCGGCGCAATGAGGAAACAGGCATAAAATGGACTCACACAAAAAACTTGGAGGATCTGGACTTCGCCGATGATATATGTCTGATTTCCCACAAACTGGAAGATATGCAAGCGAAAAGCAACAAGTTGGCAGAAGAAGCATCCAGAGAAGATAGGACCACTTCAGGTGAACATAGAGAAAACAGACGTGGGTGATGAAGATTCCTGGGCAACCACACCAACAGCAACAACAACAACAGACAACAATCAGCATAAATGGGAGGAACCTGAAAGAAACAACCTCTTTTACCTACCTAACTTGGAAGCATCGTTTCAACTACAGGCGAACGGATCTGACGAGGATATCAAAGCAAGAATCGGAAAAGCAAGACAAGCTTTCACTACTCTCAAGTCTATGTGGAGGTCAACAGTCAGCACTCAGCATCAAAAATAAGATCCGGATTTTCAACTCCAATGTGAAGTCAGTCAGTGCTACTATACGGATCAGAGACTTGCACTGCGCGTCATAAAGAGCATCTCAAACAAACTACACACCTTCATCAACAGCTGTCTTCTCTCAGTACTACTCAAGATCAGATGGCCGGCCAGAAAAGATCAGCAACAAAGATCTCTGGCAATGAGCAAACAACCTAGCAGGAACCGACTGTGAAACAAATAGGCAGGAAGAAATGGAGATGGATTGGCTGGCCATATTCTGAGGAAACCATCAAGTGAGTGACATCACTAGACAAGCCATTGCTCGAGTGGAACCCGACAGAATGGAAGCGGCGAGTTGGTCGTCAGTGCGAGGGTGACTTGGAGGAGGTCATGTGAAGAGGAGATGAAAACGTGTGGGCAGACTTGGAGCCAGGTGAAGACTCTAGTAGAGAACCGAACGCAGTAGAGACGTGTGGCTGAAGCCTTGTGTTCCTCTAGGAATTAAAGGAAACAATAATAATAATTTTGTTTGTTTGCCTGTTCTTTAAGTGCTTATAATTTTTGTTTTCTATAGTTTGGTTTGTAAGGGTTTGTTATGTTTTTACTAGTTGATCACGGACTGATATCAGTTAGAGAACCATTGAAAACCAGGGAGTACTGGACAGCTGCTGTTTCATCGGCAGTACTAAAATGGTGGCCACATTACAACCTGACTGATAGAATTCAGTCTGCAACAAAGAGAGGACTAGACGCATCACACTAGTTACTAGTGTCAAATCAAAACGTCTCCATATATGCCTAAAAGAGGAAGACGAATGATTTCTCTCTGAGTGAATAGTAGAAATATCCAGATGTTTCACTTAAGGAAGAAGTTGTCAGGTAGAATATTTACTGACAGAAATCGAGCATTTTGGTCCAGAGAAATCAACTAATAGGAATTTTAAAAAGGTGAATAAAGCTATCGATCTCTTTTACAGAAGACATGCGTCTAGAAGATTAACAGCCCGCTGTATGACAGTTTGTCTTTTAAAACGATGTTTTTTCGATCCCAGTCTCAGTGGAACATCAAAACTCAATGAGATGCATACATAACCATCTGATGAGCTGCAAATAGGATGAAACACGAGTCTGTATTCAACTGACAGTGATCATTCAACAAAGAACAGGAAGAAATGTCGTTTGGTTTTGGTCTGTTTTCCTTCGAGTTGAGTTGGTAAACTTAAGAAATCAAAAGTGTATGATTTAGCAGGATAGATATAATCGCATTTAATAGTTAACATTCATGTACTTACCAATGAACGACCACCAATATATGTAAGGTCAGTGAACTGCATTGTAGAGTTGTTCACTACATTTACACCACTGAAATTACTGAACAAATATGTAATGTATCCCCTGTATGATCCAGTGATAGCAGGTCCATAAACATTGATAATTGGATTGTGATTTCCAGGCGGTAAGGTGATATCTAAGTCAACAAACCAGGTGTCGTAGAGACAATAACTAGCGTCCTTCTTAGTGTTTGATCTGTAAAATTTGATACTACCTACAGTTGGTGCTGTTATAACAGCCTGGAAAAGAGAAGAAAATTCACATATTTAACAAGCACACAGTGTGTGTAAGTGATACTTGCATTATTTACTATTTGTCAAACCACATCATTCACTCATTTACAGCGTGAGAAATACATTTCACCCATTTCAACTCTACTTCCTTTCAACTGGCTACCAACAACTTTTATTTTACAATAAAAAAAAACAGAAATCCAACTGTATTTGAGAAGTATTGAACCTGGGACTCATGACATGGGCTCAGATAAATATCTGTATTAATCAAAAGATTTTAGTTTATGGAAGCTTTCGGATGTAACAGTATTCCCACTCAGTAATCTCACCTCATATTTTTTAAACAATCGCATAATATTTACGTGAAAAATAGAATCAGTTTGACACAAAAGTAAGGCGTAATTAATACCTTGACTGAGTTAGATTTAGGAACCTGCTCATATATTGTGAGATGTTTGGCTATTTGCAACGGTGTAATCGTATGACTGTTTTTCTCGTAAAGTTAAAGAATTGATAATAGCGTCATTTGGACATTCAAATCTCTTCTGTTGCTGATTATTATGATTATTATTATTGTTTCCTTTAATTCCTAGAGGAACACAAGGCTTCAGCCACACGTCTCCATTGCGTTCGGTTCTCTACTAGAGTCTTCACCTGGCTCCAAGTCTACCCACACGTTTTCATCTCCTCTTCACATCACCTCCTCCAAGTCACCCTCACACTGACGACCAACTCGCCGCTTCCATTTCAGGTTCCACTTGAGCGATGGCTTGTCTAGTGATGTCACTCACTTGATGGTTTCCTCAGAGTATGGCCAGCCAATCCATCTCCATTTCTTCCTGCCTATTTGTTTCACAATCGGTTCCTGCTGTGTTGGTTCGCTCATTGCCAGAGATCTCTGTTGCTGATCAACTCTGGCCAGCCATCTGATCTTGAGTAGTATTGAGAGAAGACAACTGTTGATGAAGGTGTGTAGTTTGTTTGAGATGCTCTTTATGACGCGCAGTGCAAGTCTCTGATCCGTATAGTAGCACTGACTGACTTCACATTGGAGTTGAAAATCCGGATGTTATTTTTGATGCTGAGTGCTGTTGACCTCCACACAGACTTGAGAGTAGTGAAAGCTTGTCTTGCTTTTCCGATTCTTGCTTTGATATCCTCGTCAGTTCCGTTCGCCTGTAGTTGAAACGATGCTTCCCAGTTAGGTAGGTAAAAGAGGTTGTTTCTTTCAGGTTCCTCCCATTTATGCTGATTGTTGTCTGTTGTTGTTGTTGCTGTTGGTGTGGTTGCCCAGGAATCTTCATCACCCACGTCTGTTTTCTCTATGTTCACCTGAAGTGTCCTATCTTCTCTGGATGCTTCTTCTGCCAACTTGTTGCTTTTCGCTTGCATATCTTCCAGTTTGTGGGAAATCAGACATATATCATCGGCGAAGTCCAGATCCTCCAAGTTTTTTGTGTGAGTCCATTTTATGCCTGTTTCCTCATTGCCCGCCGCTGTTTGTCGCATTATCCAGTCTACTGCAATCAGGAAAATCATTGGAGATAGTAGGCAGCCAGCTTGTCTTACTCCTGTCCTCACTTCGAAGGATTCCGTAAGTTTCCCGTTGTGGATTACTTGGCATGCAGCATTGTCGTACAGCTGTTGCTGATCTTGCTAACTAATCTAATCATTTGCTGTTACCATATACACCTTAATATTCTCCATAATGACATTCTAGTTATAAGGTTTTGTGCAAGTTATTCACATTTGGCCTTCCACTCTCTCCTATCACAACATTTGAATGTTACACACGAAAAAGCATAACCAAACGATAAATTGAAATCACAGATTAAGAAATTCACTCTCCCAATAATTTACATTTCATCGCTTATATAGATCTCAACGTTTGCTCTGATATTGAAAATTATTTGCTCTAATTTATTCTTTTTATTTACTGATATATATACTAAGCCGTTTATCATGATTAGGAACTGTAAAGTAGAACTGTCCGCTTCTCACTTCAGACTAACATTTTCTGTCTTTGTTAATATTTGGTTCCAACATTGTTACTGGAATTGTGTTTTAGCTGAGTATCCAATCCCACAATGCTGTTTGTCGTCAAGCAGGAATACATGAAATCTTACACATCCGTTCAGTTTCACAGTTTGACTTGATAAGTGAAATACCTTGGAATAACCAGTCCAACTTTTCTGCAGTCGGTACATTCGTAAATAGTGATGATACCCTCGTGGATAACATAAGTTTATTGCTAATGTTAGCCTCAGACATTTTAGAGATAAAGTTAAAGACATCACTAACTGTATATCGCACAATTTTGTTGTGCAAAGTTCCCAGAATCCTGACTAACTTCTTTGGTGTTCCATGATATAGTGAGTTATAAATGTCTGAAAGTGAATATTTTACGCAGCAAACCTATGTTTGTCATTCTCTAGTCGACGAATGATGTGGACTCGAACGAAAGATAAGCTAGATAGTTTTGCCACATCTATGCATATTCATTGGTTCAAATGCTCCTGAGGAGACAGTTATGTTGGGCATACTACTAGATAGCTTATCCAATGTGTTACTAAACATCTCCCAACGTGGTTTGGCAAAGCACAGACAAAAACCATCCTTAGCTTCGTTTGTTATATTTAGTTGATAGTGATCACAGTATAGAAGACGAAAGCATGCAATGTGATTCATTGCATCCCACCGAATCTTTCATATGGACTTGGTATTCGTCTACTACATACTGCTAAGGCAACAAGCATTCGATCTAATAAGCCTGAACCAGACATTCAAAAGACGTTTCCTCCATTGGTTAATTAATGACTAACCAACTGGGGATGTTAAGACCACCCTTTCCCTAGACTTTTAAATCCCACTCTTATCATCCCTTAATCTTACACCATCTTACATCACCATGAGACATCTATACGCGCGAGGTGATCCACTACGGAAAATTCAGCGAAGCTTTCGAGGCGAACACAGGAGTAAGACGAAAGAGGCTGCCCACTATCGTCTATGACATTCTTAGTTGTGCTGGACTGGATCGTGCATCAGACTGTGCATGCGGACTGAGAAGGAAGGAATACACTGTACTCACCGATAAGAAGACTCTAGGAGACCTGGATTTCACACATCGACGATTTATGTTAAATGTCACGCAAACTTGAAGACTTGCAACTGAAAACCGACAAACTGGTAGAAGAGGCTAGCAGCGAAGACCTAACTTCAAGTGAACATAGAGAAGCCGGAGGTGATGAAGATAACCAACAAACCAACCAGCAACAGCAACAACAAGCACCAATCACCATCAATAGAATTGGTTAGAAGGAGATCACGTCCCTCACTTGTTCAGCTATGCAGCATTGTTTCAACCACAGGTAGTCGGAATGAATGAAGATGTTGAAACCAGCCAGCCAGAAGTGGAAATGCAAGATACGTCTTCGTCAAACTGATACCAGTTTGCAAATCTTATGCACTCCACCTCAGCATAAACAACGAGATTCGGATTCTGTTCAACACAAATGTGAAGTCAGTCAGCCAGCGCTTCTATATGGGTCGGAAGCTTGCACTGCGTGTCTTGAGTAGGATTTCCAACAAGTTACAGACTTTTTTTAACATCTTTCTCCTTCGCTAGCTGGCTCCACACTGAAGATCGAATGGCCAGCCAGCCAGCCGGCCAAAAAGAATTAGCAACGAGAGACTCTGTCTGGGAACAAACGAAACGAGCACGAGCCGATTGCTTACCAAATAAGTAGGGGAAAATGGAGTAGGATGGGGATGGGCATACACCGAGGAGACCGTCGAATGACATGGCGCGCAATGCAGACCACTTCTCGAGTGGAATCCCAATGGGAAGCGACGAGTGGGTTGTTAGTGCGAGGGTGACATGAAGGAGATCGTGTGACGAGGAGGAGATGAGAGACTATGTGAGATCATGAGCCCAGCTGAATAGGACAACAGAAAATGGAACAAACTGGAGATGTGTTTTTGAAGTCTTATGTTCTACTCGGAACCCAAGGGAATAATAATAAATAATAATAGGTCTATATTTAGAATTTATTTGTAAAGTTATGTGTATTAGAGTTAAGTCTATTGTGATTCAATTGAAAAAAGAGTATAGTCTTCAGGGCAGAACATAAAAGTGATACTAATCACTTTGTGGTTAGGAAGAAGTTATCAATTTAATAAGGCCTAGTTCTAGAGCAGCAAGATGCATCCTAGTCATGAAATATGTCCACAGATAGATTATTTAGACGTCAATTAGCACACATAAATCAACTGAATTGATGGCAGTTATAAAGAATTTAAACAGAAACATTTTTTTTGATTACAGAATTTTCATCATGAGCTGACATTAGATAGAGAACTATTGGAAAACCTGGGAGTACTGGACAGCTGTTTTGTCCTAGTGAGAATTCATGGGCCATTGGATCGGGTCTCAGTGGCTTAATAGCATACGAGCTCGCCTTGTAACCAGAAGGTCCTGAGTTCGAATCCCGGTGGGTGCGTACTTCTGAAGAGTCCCAAACTAGGCTGACGAAACAGCTGTCCAGTACTCTCATCTGGTTTTTCAATGGTTCTCTAACTAATGTCAGCTCATGATGAAAATCCTGTAGCCAATCAAATCCCTACAAACCAACACAAACATTTTTTTTGTTTATCTGAAAAATTAGTAGTTGACCTTGCTCCGCGAACTGATAATTTTGTGAAGTATGCTTATTTAAGTAAAACATCTTAACTCTCATCTGACTTGCTATGTTCCCTCATCCTTTTATTACATTTTTATATGTATGTAGGAGGGGAGTTGGCGACAGGTTTCGGCAATGTGTGCTAGTATGCCTGTATATAGCATATTTCACCTATTTCACCTATTTGGGAAGTTGTATCAGCACCAACGGATTGATTGGTGACGAAATCTCAGCACGGATCCAAAAAGCTCGGGCTACTTTCGCTAACTTACACCATCTCTGGCGTAGGCGTGACATCCGGCTATCAACCAAGGGACGTGTGTACTGCTCAGCAGTTCGCTCCGTCCTTCTCTATGGCTCTGAAACATGGCCAATACGAGTTGAAGACATGAAAAGGTTGACTGTTTCTGATCATAGATGTCTTCGATCTCTTTCTCACTTTAGGTGGTATAATAAGGTAAGCAATGTTGACGTCAGGCGTAGAGTGTTGGGCAAAGACAGAAAATCAATCGAAGAGGCTATAAAGTTACATAGATTGAGATGGCTAGGTCACGTGCTGCGCATGCCTAACCATCGCATCCCACGACGGACGGGCATTACTAGCTGATATAGGTGCAGGTTGGAAAAGAGTAAGTTGTGGTCAAACAAAAACATGGCCTCATCAATCCATGAAATCCCTGACAGTTAAACTGAGTCAGGTAGGGAGGGAGATGCAGACTTCCGGGTTGGGGCCCACCCTCGGGACTCTAAGAATCAATGGCTGGAGACAATAGGTGACATGGCTCAAAATCGTTGTCAATGGCTTACGCAGATGTATTCAGTCTCTGTAATCTTTCATATTCCTTTCTGCCATTACTCATTCTGTTTCACTTTTATACTTGTCAAAACTCTATTGATTCTCTTCAGTCATTTTCTTGTCTACCTTTGTGTGCTATTTGGAACGTGGCAACTGGAACTGCTGCACTTCGGTGCCAAGTTCTATGTTGAATCCAGCAGCAGCAGCGGCATATAGCAATGATAATTTATCGACTCACCAGTGTGTTTCTGGAATAAGTTCATGCTATGATAACTCAGTGTGTCATCACAAGCATAAGTTTAGAAAAATAGGTGGTTCCTACTGAGTATCTCAGAGCAATGCGTTTCTACTCAGAATACTTTGATCAGTAAAAAACTTGAAGATGAGGTATGTACAGTCATATATTAAGAGAGAGAGAGATAAAGAGTTAAATATTCAAGACATACCCTCTTAACACGAGAAACTCTCCTTTCTACTTCTTCATCAGAATGACTATCGTAAATTGATACCCTGACAATTGCCTCATCAAGTACTCCCAAATGGTTATTGTCCTCTCGAATAGTCACATTAAATTCAACTGTACGATAAATTTGTGTTTTCTCCAATAAATTGTTGGAGTACAAAATACCACTCTTGGAGTCAATCTGTAAAGGCAATTGGCTTGCATTAGACACGATTTCGAAGTGAACATTTCCACATGTTGCTATAGAAGAGTTTTCATCACTTAATGGTAGACGGCCAATCACACCTCCATCAATTATATCTGAGAGCTTCTTTTCGAATTTGAATTGCCTCTGAATGAATGTAGGTTTTCTAGATACTAAAGTGAGAAAAGAATATTTATTGTAAATTAGGAATACCACAGTGAAAGCTGGAAACGCAGACTGATAAATACATTGAAGATAGTATAGAAGTTATTAACTCAAATAAGGTGCGTTCTCGTATATTGAAGGAAGAAGCAACATAGCCTAAGCATACTGGTTTAAATATGAAGCATACACTTTCATATTTCAAATTTCATTTGTTCAAAATATTTTTACAAAGTAGCTTTAGTTAGCAGGTGTTTATTTGCTTCTGTTATTCTCATAATCAAAGGGGTAAATGATTTCTGAATTTATGCAATGGTCACAAGAACTGGATGTCTCGAGTGAAATGCTTTCAATGCCAGGAACCTATGCCGTCTGAGTGAAACATAACTGTAGAGAATGCTCTTCACAGTGAGTTGTTTTCACTCTGCTTATGATTCCTGATTGACCCAAATCGTCTCATAAAATTCACCTTTGACTTTACCTCTACACAAGCGACTAGTAACCTTCAGCAAGGTCACTGTCAACACTTTTTTTTTATTCCTTCACGTTCCCAGTGGAAAATAGAGCTTCAAGCTAGAGGCTTGAAGTTTCTGTATCAGTGTTTATTTTTACAGGATGAGGTTGCTAGCCTCACGCCCAACCTTTCCCCTTTACCAGCTTTATTTCTGGCTTAACGAGGTAAAGGAGTGCGTCGGTGGCCGGGGATCGAACCCCGGACCATGTGCATGGTCGGCGAGCATCCTAACCACTGTGCCACCGATGCACACTGTCAACACTTAATTGAATACTATTATCACAGTGTTTCATTACTATCAAGTGTTCGGTGCAAAATAAAGTCACTGACAGGTTCAACACATTGTGAGGACGGTATTTACAATCTGTGATGCACTGAGTAACCTCCTGTGTCACTGGAATAAGGCATAAATATTTTTCAATAAATTCTAGTGACATTAGTAGATTATTGCATATATTTTCATTTCAATCCCATAGAGATTTCTTCAAGGCTGTAATGAATTACAGATAGACACTACGACAAGGTTGCAGTCGGTTAGATTACCTACCACACTTCTTCAGCCTTATGAGTTTCGCAAAATTAATTCACGTCAAAAAAAGCAACTTTCAGTCTTGAAAACACCACTTAGATTGTCGATTTAGACTGAATATTATCAAGATAACCCAGTCTATTCTAGATTAGTTATGGAACATAAAATGATATCACAGCTACAAACACAGATGGATCTTACTTGATGACTATCAGAAGCGAACTCATTACACTGATCCCTCCCACGATGTAATCCCTAAAGCTTTCGACAAACGAAATTCAAATAGGATATCAGATTAGAGTGCTGTTATCACTATGCCCTCAGAAAACGATGTGTTCTTAAATAACTACGACTTAATAAATCATTGGACATCAGTATGCATAAATTCTAACTATCATCGTTCGACCCCAAAAACAAATGAGTCAAATCCAATCATAACTTACATCTTTCTCCACAGTTTTCACCTGTCCAACATGTTTCACATACACATACACCGTTAATACACTGCCCGTGAATACAGTTCCTAGAAAGAAATATTGATTATACTGGTTATTCTATAACAATGTGTCATTTCTCATTGATGGGTAAAGCTATTATTACCCAGTCACTAAATCTTACACTGACAATAGATAAAGTCTCAAACTGACACATCTCTCTCTCGCACTACACCACATAAAAGTGAACTGAATCACTAGACGAAATAATTCGATAATTTTGCATTACTAGATTGTAAATGTTAATTACTCTTTGAATCTTAATTTTATGATGAAAGGAAACGTATAGTTTACACATTTGTGAGAATGGTCACTTAATTTCTCAGAATACAAAGAAAAGGACGAGTTCAGTCTATACCGATTACCTCAACATCGGTAAAAATTGAGTGTAATGTGAGGCAAAAGATGACGATCATTCTCTTTACAAGACATTCTCCTAGAAGCTTCACTCTACTCTCTACTTTTCTGTGCAGACTTGCAAATGATGGCTAAATACACTGAGGATATATCTAAGAATCTTTTGCAAACGTAACTGTTGGTAAGTTCTCACTGGCAATTACACCTTAGGATAAATAGCTTGCCGTTATATTTCATACTGTCATATAAGTAACCAGTGGTAAGCTCATCATTTGGATATTGTTAGTAGAAGATGGAAATTATCTGAAAAATGGGATGTATGCGGTGTGATTGAGCAATATATTTCAAATGATCTGATTCCTCACACATTTACTTGTCAATTCGATGTATACGAGAAATAAAGGCCGATTGAATTATACAAAGTGACAAAAAGGATTTAATGGGGGTGGATACTGCCGATGAGTCCCATACTGGTGCGAAACAGCTGCCTAGTACTCCTTAGTTCTCAATGGTTCTCAAATTGGTATCAATCCATGGCCTAACTTGAAACAAACAGAATCCTCATAAATTAATTCTTGAAGATTTAAGAATAATAAGAATAATTGACACCATGTTTGGCTATCTAATTAGATAAGGATTACCAAGGTAGGTTGTGAGTAATACCAGATGATTTTTATACCTTGGTAATCCCTACAGACAACTACAGGCAACAATGGACAATACTCCAGGTGGTGACATTAAAATACTAATGGGAGACATGAACGCCAAACTGGGATCAAACAACACAGGAAGGGAACTCATCATGGGTAGAGAAGCTCTCGGAGGAATGAATGAAAACGGAGAACTCTTCGCCGACTTCTGCGCCTTCAATGAACTAGTGATTCGTGGCAGCGTATACAAACACAAGGATATCCACAAGGCTACATGAGTGTCACCAGATGGGCGAACCAAATACCAAATCGACTTCATCTCAATCTCAAGGAAGTGGAGGCGCAGCTTACTGGACACAAAAGTAAGAAGAGGAGCAGACATTGGCTCAGACCACTATCTAGTACAAGGGACAATCCAAATCAAATTAAAAGCTTTCAGAGAATCAGGGGCTGCAGATAGACCACAAGCCAAGTTCAACACTCAAAAACTGAAGGACCAGGACACAAAGGACATCTTCACTGCAAGCATAAAGGACAAAGCCGAGACACAAATCAACACTGGCGAAGAGGTCAGCGTCGAAAAGCACTGGAACAACTTGAAAACAGTGTGGAGTCAAACCTGCATGGAAGTTCTAGGCAGAAAGAAGAGACAGGACAAACAGTGACTCACTACGGACACTTGGAGACTAATAGAAGAGAGAGGGATGGTGAGACAAAAGATTATCCAGTGCACCGATGAGCAACAAAAACAGGATTTGAATGCAAGCTACAATACACTGAACAAAAGAGTAAAGAAGAGTGCCAGAGAAGACAAAAGAAAGTACTATGAAACCATGGCAAGTGAGGCAGAACAAGCTGCAGGCAAAGGAGACCTCGCAACACTCTACCAAACAACTAGGTACCTATCGGGCAAAAGTTTGACACAAATTAAGCCGGTGAAGAATGACAATGGAAAGTCACTCACCAAAGAAGTGGAGCAAAGGAAACACTGGGCTGAACACTTCAAAAGACTCCTAAATTGACCACCAACTACAACGCGCCCAACAATACCAACAACGGAGACAGAGCTACCAGTGAACACCAACCCCTCGACGAAATCAGAAGTCCTGAAGGCAATCAAGATGCTAAAAGCTGGAAAAGCAGCAGGACCAGATGGAATCCCAGCAGAAGCATTGAAAATGGACCCAGAGACAACAGCGGACTTGATGATGCCACTACTGGAGAAGGTGTGGAAAGAAGGCAAAGTACCCGAGGATATCAAAGCAAGAATCGGAAAAGCAAGACAAGCTTCCATTACTCTCAAGTCTATGTGGAGGTCAACAGCACTCAGCATCAAAAATAAGATCCGGATTTCCAACTCCAATGTGAAGTCAGTCAGTGCTACTATACGGATCAGAGACTTGGCCAGCGCGTCATAAAGAGCATCTCAAACAAACTACAGACCTTCATTAACAGTTGTCTTCGCTCAGTACTCAAGATCAAACGGCAGGCCGGAAAAAATCAGCAACATGGATCTCTGGAGCGAACCAACACAGCAGGAACCGATTGTGAAACAGATAGGCAGGAAGAAATGGAGATGGACTGGCTGGCCATACTCTGAGGAAACAATGCATCAAGTGACATCACTAGACAAGCCATTGCTCGAGTGGAACCCGACAGAATGGGAGGCGGCGAGTTGGTCGTCAGTGCAAGGGTGACTTGGAGGAGGTCATGAGAAGAGGAGATGAAGGCGTGTGGGCAGACTTGGAGCCAGGTGAAGACTCTAGCAGAGAACCGAACGCAATGGAGACGTGTGGCTGAAGCCCTATGTTCCTCAAGGAATTAAAGGAAATAATAAGAATAATCCCTATCTGATTAGATAACCAAACATGGTGTCAATTATTCTTATTATTCTGAAGCCCTTTTTGTCATTTTGTGTATTTTAATCGGCCTTTATTATTCATACAAATTGACTTGACAAGTAAATGTGTGTAGGGATTAGATTCTTTGAAATGTATTCAGCAAATACACCACCACATACATCACATCACTTTTTCAGATAATCTCCGTCTTCCGATAACACTATGCAAATTTATAAAAGGGACTAATTGTTTTAAAGGGATTGTTATCCATCCTTCAGAAAAATGAATATTATTCACCCAGTTGGTTAACTGAGTGATACTCAATTATAACGCTGTCCTTCATTAGTGTATGAATAATGAACTCCAGTGAAGAGAAGAGATATGAACAGTACATGTTCACTTGGAAAAAGGGGCCAGTAATTACAAACACTGACATTTGAAAAACTACGCCCTCAAATTATGAATAACCATATAAAAAGGTGGGGGATACTGTTAGGAAGAACATCCAGTGAAACAAAGACAGAGGGAGAGAGTTGTAAGACGTAATTTAAAAGGTATAATCATTCATGAACACGATACTTCTACTAGCAACATAAAACTCCTTGTAATAAAAAAATATTCCTGAAAACTGGCCGACTCACCCCGAATTGACTTCACATGTTTCCACTGACTCTCCAGATATACACAAAACTAATAATGAACAACAAAAATTCATGTGTGATTTCAATGATAACTTGAAAACTTACTCATAGAAGTGGTAAGTAGAATAACTGTTAAGCATTTCAAGTGCGACTGCATTTTCAAGAAGAAAACTGAAAGAGCGTAGAAAAGAATTTTGTGTTTATTTCTCCTTCTTTATCCGGCCGTCTTATTTTGTGCCTTTATATAATATTTTCAGTTCACTTGACCTGGTAGCTATGGTAGGAACACATATTGATGAGCCAATCAAATTTTAAGGAGATATTTTTTTATTAACATCATTCATTGTTCACTAGCAGCCAACTAGGCTGTTCTAAAGTAAAACTACATATGTGAAAATTTACACTGGAAAGGCCGCATAACTGTATGAAAGTCTCAGTTGTCCTGTAACAGTTGCTTCGTTGACGTAAGTTCAATGTGTTATATCATGCATTGAAAGTAAGTACAAAACATCCACCAAGGCGTGTAAAATGAGACTGAACAAAGAGAATTTTATGTGTTCAAAAAATATCTCCTACACTGATCATATATTTATGCGTTGAAGTTTCTGTAGCAATTTGGTTAAGTTTTGCGGGTGGAGTTGCTAGCACCACACCCCAACCCTCCCCCTTTATCCGGGCTTGGGACCGGCTAGAAAACTAGCGAGCTAGTAATCTAGGCGAGGTTATGCAGGAGGACACTCGCTGAGGAGGCCGATGGGTGACATCGCGCGTCATGCCCTCGAGTGGAACCTGAAAGGGAAGCGGCGAGTGAGACGTCCAAGAGTGACATAGAGGAGATCGTGTGAAGAAGAGTTGAAACAGCATAGACTAACATGTATGCAAGTGAAAAGTACAGCAGAAGATAGAAGCAAATGGAGACGCACAGTTGAAGCCCTATGTTCCACTAGGAATCCAAGGGAACAATAATAATAATAACACACTGATGATATAAAATAGGTTAAACTGGAAATCTATTTTAAATAGAGATTTTGTGTACTTGAGAAGGAGTTCATTTTCAAGCGAAGGTACAATCTATTTCAAGACTCTTTGCTTTGAATGCACACCTTTATATACTTCTACAGATGGCTGTTTAGATTCTAACATCATCAAAATGTAATATAGTCTACTTTCCACAGTGCCTAGCAATCTGTAGTATTTCCTAGTCTATTTCACACTTTCTATTCATCTGTGGAGTCTAGAACAGTATGATTGTACAGTTGTTTTTTTTGTTAGACGTTAAAAATGGAAACATTGTGTACATGACTTTTGTTTGAAATGATTCATTGTAAAAATACATAATTCCGAGTACAATCTAAAATACAGTGGGCTGCTGGAAGCTTCGTATTCTCACTGGTCCACACTGTCTGCTTGTTTCACTACTAACCATGTTGTATCCTTTGGATTTTGGAGGAATTTCTCAACCTCATCCAAAGACTATTCTACAGCTGGTGCACAGCTTCGACTAGTAGACACGACTCCAGCAGTGAAGACTTCTGTAGATTATATTAATAATTTGTAGCAGCGGACTTTAACTGTATCACCAAGTAACCATTAATTTCAATAACCCATTAACTTTATGCTTATAATATATCAATGCAATATTATTTCATAAACGTGGATTTATCTTCTGATATTTTGTGCCGTTATCGAGCTCGCTTTAAAGTCACCTACAAATCGGTGCCTACGTGCTGCTTATTGAAATTCCATCCATCCTTCCATACATTGCAGCACATCTGTGAAATACGTCTGATTTCCTCTCAAGATAGAGAAAATATATCACAATTTTAATGCAATTTTCATGGTGCATTCTGAAAGAACTCTTGTAAATAATAAGCAGGTCACAAGAAATGTAGTCATAAATTCGATAAGAATGTTCAAGTGTTGCTATGATATTAAACATGTGTACCTCATTTGGTACAGCAAACAGTGCGTGAACATCTTTAAATAGCAATTCATCCTAGAGCGACTAGTTTACTCACTGAAGCTCTAACAGTTCGGGAAATTTCCATCATCTACTTTTATGTTGCCCTAGTAATAATATATCTTCATCTCAACCATCAGATTCAAATCTTGAATGTTCGTTCATCTAAAGTTGAGTTGATTTAGTGTGACTATTTATCTGTATTCATTCATTTAACTACACCAAAACTGGTGTGTGGTAAAAGTATCATGCTTTCTCCATTCACTGGATTTTTGTCATGGCGTCTGATAACCTTTGGCTTGGATTTTGCCTTGGCCGTGAATAGTTGAGAAGAACGAACGAAATATATCAGTGTCACATTAGGCTGTTGTAACTGTTCTTCTTGCTTATTTTGAAGTTCACAATAACACGAAATGCATGTAACCTTTGAAGAAATACACAACAGTCATCTAGAATGAAGTTGAAATTACAGACAAACCTTAAAAGTCTCTCCTACTAGATAGAGTTTTTCATACAACCAATGGACTGCCAATCTGCACGTCAGTTTACTATAGCAGCATTTAGCTCTCTTGAAGTTGCTGTCACACTTTTCATGTTTTGTATGTAGTTCACTGACGAGCTAGTAACGATGAACACGGTAACAGAAAAGTTCTAGGTTGAAGCCACTGAACATAAGGGGAAAGTGAGGAGTGGCTTTGTTGCCTATCCCTGTTAATTGTAGTACCATACATAGCACGCTGCTATGGTGGTTTAATGACAAATTATGTTTTTCGTAAGCTTTTGAAATGAAATTTTGCTCTATAATTACTTTTCTGGAGTGCATATTATCCGTCATATTATATATTCTTCAACAGCGTTACATTTACTGCACTTTTATCAAAAAAGTTGTCTGATACTGATATCTACACAATGTAATGCGTTGAATTAAGCAGTAAGTTCAAAAGTTAAACGTTTATTTTTAGATTTTTATGAAATAATGCTGGGAGTTTTTGACCTATTTATTGGAAAGCCCAAACAGCCACCGGATTGAGCAGGTGACGCCACTTCATAAAAGGAATATGCCATATAATCGCCCAAAGTGAGAGGCAATATGACCACGTAAAGAGTTATACAGAGAGCATACTCAAGGACACATCAAATATAGAAATGTGTCAAATAAGATTTATCTCTGACGTGGAATATACTTACTTACATTCAAAAGTCTGAACACACTTCTGAACGGAGAAAAGCTGTGAAACATAAATGTGCTAGCTGTTTTCCAGGAATATTCAAGATTTAGATACAGGTGTTGAATTATCGCATGTCATATTTCACATCAAACGAATAAGCTTATACATGTACAAGAAAGAACATGCATATTTCAATAAAACCTTCACACCTTCAGTGTTGAGTGGACATTGTTGAATTTGCTGGTAGGATCTCTGTGGGGAAAATGTACTACAAATGATTATTTTTTACTCAAGTAGTTTTGTGTATAAATGTTTTGAGTACAGAAACGGGTGAGGCAATTCTTCAGCATACTGTAAGCCTGTTACTAGGACTTATTTTCACATTGAAAAATGAATCAACTATTGGCTAATTAGGCTTAAGCTGATCACTACAAAATGGCAAGGACGCATTTTGTTGACGTTAATCTTTTGAAATCTCAGTTTAATTTATCGTTGAATGATATTGTGTCCACAGTAGCTTGTGGTATAGTCACTCTGATAACTCTTCAATGTAGAAGTTGCTGTCAACTTCTGGAGGCTTTCGCAATTCCTTCCGTGAATCAGTTCGCACGAAAGCGTTGAAAAGAAGATACGAACTATCTATGATACATTCATAGAATTCGGGCATTATGGTATAGTTTAATTCCATAATAGAATAATTTTTACTTAAGAAAAATCCCCTGCGACACGGTATTATTTAAGGACAACGTTTTGTAAACAATTCATTCATCACTGTCACATCAAGGTGCTCACATAGAGCCTCCACATTTCGTTTTCATAGTTCCATTATTTCCTATCCTTTGATTTGATTTCAAATTAAATCTCTCATATCTTTGGTATTTTTACTGCGTCACTCTCACTGAAAGTGTTTTCTGTAGATTCGATAAACGAAGATTCAGTGACCAGCCTTGTTTTCCTCACTTAATCACATTTCTTTTCGAAATTTCGGTTCTGTCCCATTCTGCTGTGTGAAGGTTTGTTCGTGCATGAAGTGCAAATGATAAGTTTTTCTATCAGTTAGCCGTCTTTTTCGGAAATCCGAAACTCTATGCACAATTGCAAATAAAGTAAGAATTAGGTTGGTATTCGCACCTGCAAACTGTCATCCAAAATCAAGCTCTGTGTGCTATACAGCCATATTAGACAAGATAACTCAATCTTCAAGTGTTGGTCTACAAGTATTTGACTGATTTCAAGTGAGATGACAAACTGTTCGCTCACTAAGGGAAAAATCCGTCATTTGTGATCCATGCAAGAACACACTTCCACATAATAGGATGAGACAGAAGCACAGGTCGGTCGCTAAATCTTTGTTCCTCGAATCTACAGGAAACACTTGCAGTGAGAATGACACAGCACAAATACCAAAGATGTGGAAAGTTTAATTTGCTGCAAAAAATCAAAGGAGAGGAAATAATGGACAGAGGAAAACGGAATATGAAAGCCACATGAGCACCGTCATATGATAATGATGAATAACCTGATCTCGAAAAGTCATCGCTAAATGACAATATATCAGTTATTCTATAAATTTTTTTCCTTCACGTTCCCAAGTGGAACATAGGGCTTCAAGCTAGTGGCTTGAAGTTTCTGTAGCAGTGTTTATTTTACAGGATGGGGTTGCTAGCCTCATGCCCAACCTTTCCTCTTCACCAGCGTTATTTCTGACTCAGCGAGTTAAAGGAGTGCGTCAACCGGGGGTCAAACCCGGACCACGTTGATGGTCGGCGAGCGTCCTAACCGCTATGCCACCAACGCAGTTATTCTATAAAAGGCAGCATTTATTCTGTCACTGATAAAATTCTCCAACGAATCCAGGTTAAGTTTATTTTACCTAAATAATATTGCTTAGACATGAAACCAGGTTTAAATATATATAGATTTCAACGGTATTATTGTAGGTACTTGCAATATCAGCGAATGAACATGCTGTTTCAGCTGTTCATCAGGAACTGTGTTTAGCCACAGTATATAAACGTTTATTTAGTGAGGTGTTAACCGATATAGCTTTGAATATAAGAACAAATAGTTCAGTGAAGAGTCTCTCTTCGGAGAATTTATTCACTTAGTTGTACAATCGCATTTATATATAAATATTGTGTGTGTGCGTACATTAGGATTGTCAAACAAAAATAAAAATTAGTTAGGCTTATTGTTTACGCCATCAAAATGTTTCAAAAATGTGATGAAAAGGCAAAACTGTAACCAGGGAGAGTGGAGATTGGAAATTACTGACAAGGGTTATTATTGTTCCCTTGTGTTCCTAGTAGAACATAGGGCTTCAACTGCACGCCTCCACTTGCTTCTGTCTTCTGCTGTACTTTTCACTTGCATCCATGTTAGTCCATACTGTTTCAACTCTTCTTCACACGATCTCCTCCATGTCACCCTTGCACCGACGTCCCACTCGCCGCTTCCCTTTCGGGTTCCACTCGAGCCATGGCCTGACGCGCGATGTCACCCAACGGCCTCCTCAGCGAGTGTCCAATCCATCTCCACTTTCTCCTGCATATTTGTTGGGCGATTGGTTCTTGTTCTTTCCGGCCATCTGATCTTCAGTATAGAACGAAGGCAACTGTTGATAAAGGTCTGCAACAGGCTGTTGGAAATATTCTTTGTGACTCGCCAAGTTTCTGATCCGTATAGAAGAACTGACTTGACATTTGTACTAAAAATCCGAATTTTGTTGTTGATGGTAAGTGACAAAGATTTCCATATTGGTTTCAGGTTGATGAATGTGTTTCTCGCCTTCCCGATTCTCGCTCGATTTGACATCCTCGTCCGTTCCTCCTGCAGTTGAGACAATGCTCCCTAGATAAGTGAATGAAGTAACCTCTTTCAAATCCCCCCGTTGATGGTGATTGGCGCTGGATGTTGCTGCTGCTGTTGTTGTTGTTGGTTGGTTATTTTCATAACCTCCATCTTGTCTATGTTCACCTGGAGTCCTGTCTTCTCTGGCTGCTTCTTCGACCAGTTTGTCGGTTTTCGCTTGTAAGTCTTCGATATTTTGTGACATCAAACATAAATCATCCACGCGCGAAATCCAGGTCTTCTAGGTTGTTCACGTCGGTCCAGGATATCCCTGTCTTCTCGTTTCCCACTGTCTGACGCATAATCCAGTCCACCACAATTAGGAATATCATTGGTGATAATAAGCACCCTTGTCTGACTGACAAGGTTTGCGTAATATGAAATAGGATGTTAATGGAAACACGTGTCCAAAATAAATTGTGTAATAGGTAGAATAGTAAATAAATGGTTGGTTAAGAAGAAGATATTACTCAGATGTTATACAAAAATTCAAAAGAAACATTATTAACAAAGTTGTAGAACTTGGAATTACACCCAAGGTAGAAGGATGTGGTAGAGAAGTTTCTTCTTCTGTGTACATAAATCAGGTTTCTCCATCAGGATGTCTAAGGCCTCGGCAATGCTAAGTATACAAAAGCTAACCATTTCTCCGAGGCTTCTTTTGATTTTGTAGATGACTCTGAATGAATCCTCCTTACATACTGAGTGACCAGTGTTGAATATATGTGTTCAATTATAGCACTCCATATTGATCCACTGTTACCTTTTTGTAGCAAAGGATAATGATCTTTGACTCTTTTAGATAAAACGTGCATCGACCTGTATATCTTGCTCCACATGAGCAAGTAAATTGGTAGATACACATAGAAGTGGTCAAATGTAATACTTCATCATGGGCGGCATGAGAATACCAATCGTAATGTAGCAGTAAAGAATGTTCTTTCCAGGGTGTTTGATATCCTCCTGTTTAGGATGTCGTTAGAGGTCACCTTTGAACGCCACATTCATGTATAGCATCTTCTTCGGCACAGAGATGGGTTGTTCTTTGCTGATTTTCGGCTTTATGTATTTATCTATAAAGCATGAGGGATAGCCCCTTTCTCAAATAGTGTCTTCCTCAAAAGAGTGATCTCTTCTTCTACTGATTCAGGGCTGCAGATTCTACGGATTCTAGTCTCAAGAGATATTATCAGGTTCCGTTTGTGATTGATGGCCACCCAATGTGTTAGAGTTTGTCAACTGGCCGTCCCACGTAGACTTTCGATATACTGATCTGATACTTGATATAGTTTTAACAAATTCAGCACAGCTGTTTTGAACATAAACTAGATATTCCCACCAATATAGCACCAAAAATACCCATTTAAGAAACGAGCAGGGAGGTGATTTGCTTATCAAAAAGTGATAAAAGAAAAAGAAGAGCGTTACAACCTGTACGATATAGTCTACAACTTTATTTTTAATCACTAAGTTAACTCGTTTAATTTGAGACCATTTAAATGAAATCAGATGAATGACTTCTCTATAGTTTTTCTGTGTTTTCAACTGATCCTTTTACACACAATCCAAAGGTTTCAGCAGCAGAGAAGCGGATTAAAAATGGAAATTCTATGTGTAATATATTGCAGTACTTGAAAGTTGCTGCATAGACAATATTAGTCTCAAGTTGATAGTGGTATATAGCCGGCTACAACCTCCCAGAAAACAAGGAAGAAGAAAATTATGATATTCGAATGAACCATAAAGTTCAACCTATATATTATGCATTTAATAAGTACTGGAATAGATGCTCTGATAACTGTACAATGCAGCACTGCTCAAACTAAGCTTCATTTGACAATAAAACGACGTTGCTACTCAACAGAGTTGGAAAATTTGGTTATGAAGAATACAAAAATTTATATTATATTATTAACAGTTGGGAGTAGAATAAAGAAAGCTTAAAAGGGTCAAAAGAGGTCAGTGAAGCTCCACTTATTATATATTTTTTTCCATGGAAAACTGAATTCATTGTTAAAAAAAATTAGCCTGGAGATAAAGGGTATTGTAAATTAATTGTGCCAACCACCACTAAATGCTCTCTATGCAAAAGCTGAGTTCATTTTCTATTGTAAAATGTTGTTGAGGACAATGTAAATTGTACACAAAGGCACATACATTCATTGAATGTGCATCACATGTATAATACAAAAATGCAATTGTTTGCATTGTATTTCATACAAAAATGTCATTGTAAAACTTGATAGGAAGGGGGCTGCTCTCCCACAAACATGTGTAACCAAGGTAGTAATAATTTTGCATTGTATTGAAAGTACATAAGTACTGGCTGGTAGAATAAAACAAAACAGCTTGATATTTTTTTATCAGAAATTTGACAGTTCTTAACACTTGGCTGGTTCCAACTAGTCAGTCACACACTGAAAGAGTAAATTCAACACAAGATTAGTATAGAATTCTGCTGAAGAATGTCTACAGAAGCCTGTCTTGAAGAAACCTCAACTGATGGCACAGTTAGTACAAAATGATGGGAGATTAAGTATTGCAAAGTGAACCAATGCTGCATTCAGACAGCTTGAAGAATAAAAGTCAATCTCTTATGAAGTTAGGAACAGTAAAACACTCCATAAAGAAATGAGAGGGAAGCACATGTAATAAAAGTAATAATTTGATTAGGGGTTATCTAAAGGTTTGATGTATTATTATTATTATTGTTTCCTTTAATTCCTAGAGGAACATAGGGCTTCAGCCGTGCGTCTCCATTGCGTTCGGTTCTCTGCTAGAGTCTTCACCTGGCTCCAAGTCTGCTCACACGCTTTCATCTCCTCTTCTCATGACCTCCTCCAAGTCACCCTTGCACTGACGACCAACTCGCCGCTTCCCATTCTGTCGGGTTCCACTCGAGCAATGGCTTGTCTAGTGATGTCACTCACTTGATGGTTTCCTCAGAGTATGGCCAGCCAATCCATCTCCATTTCTTCCTGCCTATTTGTTTCACAGTCGGTTCTTGCTGTGTTGGTTCGCTCATTGCCAGAGATCTCTGTTGCTGATCTTTTCTTCCCGGCCATCTGATCTTGAGTGGTAGTGAGCGAAGACAACTGTTAATGAAGGTGTGTAGTTTGTTTGAGATGCTCTTTATGACGCGCAGTGCAAGTCTCTGATCCGTATAGTAGCACTGACTGACTTCACATTGGAGTTGAAAATCCGGATCTTATTTTTCATGCTGAGTGCTGTTGACCTCCACACAGACTTGAGAGTAGTGAAAGCTTGTCTTGCTTTTCCGATTCTTGCTTTCATATCCTCGTCAGATCCGTTCGCCTGTAGTTGAAACGATGCTTCCAAGTTAGGTAGGTAAAAGAGGTTGTTTCTTTCAGGTTCCTCCCATTTATGCTGATTGTTGTCTGTTGTTGTTGTGGTTGCAGTTGGTGGTGTTGCCCAGGAATCTTCATCACCCACGTCTGTTTTCTCTATGTTCACCTGAAGTCGTATCTTCTCTGGATGCTTCTTCTGCCAACTTGTTGCTTTTCGCTTGCATATCTTCCAGTTTGTGGGAAATCAGACATATATCATCGGCGAAGTCCAGATCCTCCAAGTCGTTTTTTGTGTGAGTCCATTTTATGCCTGTTTCCTCATTGTCCGCTGTTTGTCGCATTATCCAGTCTACTGCAATCAGGAAAATCATTGGCGATAGTAGGCAGCCAGCTTGTCTTACTCCTGTCCTCACTTCGAAGGATTCCGTAAGTTTCCCGTTGTGGATTACTTGGCATGCAGCATTGTCGTATAGCTGTTGGATGAGATGTATAACTGTCGGTGGCACCCCGTAGTAGCGAAGTAGTTTCCAAATCACCTCTCGATCGACGGTGTCTGTCGAATGCCTTTTCAAAGTCGATGAAGTTGAGATAGAGAGGTGAAAGGTTTGATGTACAGAGATAAAAGTATGAAGTGACTGTAGGTAGAAATATGCAGGATAAAAGTGGAGACAGTTGTGAGAAGGGTGAAAGCAAATTCATATAGATGAATATTTTTGTCCCTCGTATTATTTGCTAACGTTCAGTGTCTGGTTGAATTAGTTGAAGATACTCATCTGTTCAAAGCTACTGGTGTTCTTTCAGTGTCGGCTGCAAATATCCTGTTGTAAAAATCTCAACAACTTAATTAAATCAGTCTGCAAAGTTGAAAAGTTACCATAATTTGATTCCGCTGTTTTCGTGAGATTTAATGTAATCTGTTCACTGGTTTTCTATTTTCTGGTACAGTCAGGATTTTCACTGTCACTCTGGAAAGGGACATCTGATAGTTTGGTACTACCCTGATTATGATGTAGTGGTAAAACCAAGTAGAAAGTGTGTTTTTCACTGGTTAGTCTTCACCCATGAAGTTTCTTTCGAAAGCCAGCTTGACTTTTATTAATAATTTCATCGTTAGAAATGAATTTCAGCCACACTATCGACGAGTATTTGTTGTATACCTGAGATACCTGAGATACAGTAGGTTCGGACAATAACCCGAGGTTCAGACAACCGGTCCAACAATGTGAAGTCTGCTTGAAAGTTACTACTACCATTTATTTATTTTATTATTTACTATTCCCTTGGATAACTAGCGGAATATAACATACAACTCACCTTCCAAGACACCAAATAAACACAGTCGAATGACAAAAATAACACATTTTGTATATCTTTTGTTTTAACTGACATCTTTGTTCTAAAACACAATTTTTTCGCTACTTTGAAAGATACTGTCTCTTGTTTATTGCTGTGTCTTCTTACCCTCCGCAAATGCTTGTGTGCCAATACTAATTCTTTAGTGCTTACTTAGGAATTTTCAGGAACCATCACATCTTCATGCAAAGCGCACTTGTAGAGACCCATTTTATTACTCATCATCGTAGTATACTTTCACTATGTAATTGGACTTTGATTTGTTTATCACTCTAAAGACTGCGTGTTGAAAATTGATACTTTCGTACTCGCTCAATTTTTGAATTTTGATTACTGCGATAATACACGATCGTATTCCTTCGCAAGTGTCTTTTGAATAACGTTGTGGATGTCGAGTAATCATAACGTTAGGACACAATTATAAACGCGAAGAAGTACTAGGATATACGTGTATACTAGTTTGGTCAGAATAGAGCAACACAACACACTCCACCACCCCATTGCCAGCGTCTGAAGTGGAGTAAAATATCATCGAAGCCTACACATTTGCTGTACTGTTGGATTATATGATTTAAGTTGTGGAAGTTCAACTTAAGCCTGAATTCAGGTAATTGTAACTTTATATAACGTATTTACCTTGACGCTGTAATACACCATCTGAATGTCGTAACAAATTTGCCCTCTTTATTTTGACACTTTATATGTTAACTGAGTTTAGTGTTTACTCCACAGCAGATGTTTTAACTATTGTTTTAACGGGTAGGCATTCGGCCAGGTTAGGACGTAATTTTGCGCTCTTCCCTTTTGCTAGTCGAACACACATTCACAGAGTCTATAGTATAGCCATACTAGCCAGATAAATTCTAAAATCGTTCCCCTAAATAACATTGGACTTTTATTCTGTTGAAATATATTGCTCATCAGAGAACATTCCCAATTAACCGAGTGTTTTGTTATCAGTACTCATGGGTTAGGTGGTGCCCTGTTTAACTGGATAACTAGGAATATAACGTTTAGAAATGCTGGTGTGGTGTAGGATATCAATAGCATAACCAGTACCTAACAACTGATAACGCTGAGAGTCACCTTTGACCACATCTTCAGTCTGACTTATCCACATTTGCATCTTTTTATTGATTGTATTACTTTTCAATTTTGAACGGAAGGCTATTAATATTTCTGTAGTTCTCCTTACACTTTTGTTATTCTGTGAAGGAGATACATTATTATATTCACATCATCACATTATACGATGGCTGAAAACGACTCTTGTGAACAAATGGCAGTTACGCTGCAGCTTGCCACCTTCTGGGCGCACCAACCATCTTCATGGTTCTTGCATGTACAAGCTCAATTCGCTCTGTGGCTTATCTGTTCGCATAAAAACTAACTCTGACCTTATCACTACAGGCCTTCTAGAAAACATTACCGAGAATGTTTCCGATATCCTTGACGATGCCTGTGGAAATATATACGATCGTCAGAAAAAGGGTAGGATGCACTAAGAGACCAACAAAAGGCGCAAGAATTTTATGAGATGTTCACCTTGGAGACCGTAAGCCCATATAGATACAGCTAGTTGCTGATTTCAAAAGTGATGGCACTCCTTTGGAGCAACAGTGGCTGCAAAGATTGAATCAGCCAGTATAAATTGTTCAAGCAACTCACCCTAGATGTAGTTATTAAACGCAGCTGATATGGTGATCAAAGTCAGTCTGGAAATAAACCACAGACGGTTATACGTACTTTCATGCTTACCTCATCTTGCGCGTACGCCACTGGCCATGTTCGCATATATACATTTATATATGTAGTTTCTTTCTATAAATACACGGATACTTTTAAGGATACAGATAAATATGCTTTCCGTTTCACGTTTCTGCGTGTTCTCGCTTAATAAGAGGGAACACGGGGAAACAGGTTGCTGCTGTATAATATTCCAATATCATTTTTACGAACTAGTGTAAATCCTATTGGTTACAGGATTTCATCATGAGCTGACATTGGTTAGAGGACCATTGGAAAACCTGGGAGTACTGGACGGCTGTTTCGTCCTAGTTTGGGACTCTTCATCAGTACGCACCCGCTTCTTGGTTGTAAGGTGAAGGCGCCTGGTCTTTGGTAAACGTCTGCGTAGTTCGTCCCGCGGCTCGAATGTCGTAGCTTTGGTTGACTCCAAAAGAAGTGGTGCTGGGATTGATTATACATGCTTTGTAGTATGCGGTGTGTTAAGACCGTGTTGCTACTGTGAATGGAGTTGATCCTTTCACCCATTAGGTGTGGTCGAAAAGAGCTATGACAAAAATAATAGACCACAGTGCACAAGTTCTATTCATATATCAATGATAGTTGGTGTAGACTATATAGATTTAGAGAGAAAAAGAAAGGGAAGGAAGAAAGCGTAAAAACAGATAGCTGATGAAATTATCATATATATATATATATATATAAAAGGATTAATAGTTGCAGTGATAAGAGGAGTAAGACAAGGGAGAATGTGAAGGATAAGAAAGATCAGTTAAGGTGTATATTCATTAATAGTGTGTTAGTTTAAACGAGATAGGTCGTTTGGATATAGTCTTTATGTCGCCCATGACTGTCCAGTATCAGATTAAAACTTTCAACGGACATTGCAGTAGCCACATCTGCAGGTAGAGATTTTCAGTGGTGGCAAACTCAAAGTGAAAAAGATATGGGAACGCACTCGAGTCTTTAGACCGTGGTGAGCTACGCTTCGTGGATTGCCATGAGGATGCCCATACGTACTTACTGGTAGAATACCTTCGTTTGGGTGATTCTTGTTAGTTGTGCCCTTAAGGGCAGTAATTAGGTCCCTCCTAGGCCAACGGTAGACCTGATTTCTTCAGCCGTTCATCAGCTGATTTATTTCGTAGGTGCCTCACTCCCTTTGTTGCCCGTCTTTGGACCTGTAGCGGTAGGTAATCCCCCAGAATTATTAGCCACAGCATTCATCACTGAACACTGGATGCTGACCCTCACTGTTTAGTCAACTTGTTTAGTTGAAGGCTTCCGGTCAAGCATCCAGGCCATTTGGTACGCCGTCGTGTCATGTTCGTTCGTTCGTTCATCCACGATCCCTAGCTAGTTAAACAATCATCTCGCACTCCGATTTGGTCCCGAAATACAACTCGTAATTTGGACGATCAATTCTGGTGTTTTGCTTTGCCTTTGGTCCACGCAGAACGAATACTATAGAAGTTTCTGATATTAGATCTTGCGTAAGTATATTTCGTACTATCCGCGACAGCTGGACTACGTTTCACATTTTACTTCGGATGTTCGCCATATACCTGGAGCGAACAACACTGTGGCAGATGCCTTGTCGCGCATTTGTTCCCTCACCCAAATGGATGGCATAGACCTTGTGAAACTGGCTCATCCTTAAAAAGAAGGTACCAAGCTTCAATATGAGTTGTCAAAAACAAATCTGCAATTAGCCGAGAAACCCTTAGGTATGGGAAGAGATACTATTCTATGTGACGTCTCCACGAGTACTCCTCGCCCCATCTTGCCTAAAAGTTATCGCCGTAACGTCTTCAATACGTTATATGGCTTATCCCACCCAGGTATTCGAACTACCATCAAGCTCGTAACTAGTCGGTTATTTTTGGCTTAGTATTAATAAAGAAGTAAGGGAATGGACACACATGTGCTTAGCTTGCCAAAAGTGCAAGGTAGTAGGACACACCAAAAGGCCTCTTGGCACCTTTCTTCTTCCTGACGCCCGTTTCGAACACGTTCATGTAGATTTGGTTGGACCCCTTCCAGAATCTCATGGATATACCTATATTTTAGCCTGCATCGACCGTTTCACACGATGGCCTGAAGCAGTACCCCTAAAGGATGTATCTGCTGAAACAGTCTCACGCATCTTTGTCGAACGATGGATCGCAAACTTTGGATGCCCATCCTCAATAACAACTGATCACGGGCGGCGATTCGAAAGTGGATTATTCTTCGTCTTGAGTAAAATCATATGTCGTGTGCGTTTTAGAACTACAGCCTACCATCCTCAAGCTAATGGTATGGTAGAACGTCTACACAGACAGTTGAAAGCTGGTTTATCGGCTGCAAACAACACCCATTGGACTGAATCACTACCGTTACTTCTCCTAGGGATACGAAACGCCTTGAAAACTGATGCTGGTTGTACTACCGCCAATCTAGTATATGGCGCGACACTTCGACTGCCAGGCGAGTTTGTTTCTCCCTCGAGCTTCCCACCAGCAGTATATCATGCTTCATGCGTCAGCAGGCTTACAAACACAATGCATTCAGTTAAACCTGCTCCTCTTCGACCACAGTCCATTGATGTCTTTGTTCACCCGTGTTTGAAAACTTCTTCATATGTATGTGTTCGTCGTGACTCTGTGCGTCGCCCTCTGGAACCCCCACACGACGGACCATATAAATTTATTAGACGTTTGGATAAATTCTTTGTCTTAGACAAAAAGGCCACGAAGAGACCGTCAGCATGGACCGTTTGAAACCGGCCTACTTAGAGGGCAATCCTATTAGCCTAGAACTGAGCATTCCCAATAATACACAGGTAACCGAATACCGTTAGTCCTCGAAGAAATCACAACACGGCGAAAGCCACCGAACCTTCTGTCGAGTACTCAAAGAAAACGCGTTCTGGACGAAACGTGCGATTCCCAGAATACCTTCACACTTATATCACATAACTAAGTGATGCAATTCACCAAACTCTTATTCGTTTGTGGTGTTTATTTCAGACGCATCAACTTTTTTTATTGAATCCTGCAACACAATAAAAAGCTTTCCTATAATCGTACATGTTACATCCACTAAAATAATTAGATGTATACCTTTTTTCTCAGTGCGTCGGTGGCATAGCGGTTAGGACGCTCGCCGACCATGCACATGGTCCGGGGTTCGATCCCCGGCCACCGACGCACTCCTTTACCTCGCTAAGCCAGAACTAAAAGCTGGTGAAGAGGAAAGGTTGGGCATGAGGCTAGCAACCCCATCCTGTAAAATAAGCACTGCTACAGAAACTTAAGACCACTAGCTTGAAGCCCTATGTTCCACTGGGGAACGTGAAGGAAAAATTTTTCTCAGTATTTTACTGTATGGTAGATGCATATCGTTTTTCAAACGTTACTTTTGGTACATCTTCCTCAACAAGGTTCTCAGCATTCCTGTTTTCTTTTCCAGGTGCGACGTGCACTGGAAGAGAGGCAAACGAAGCACGAGATCCAACGGACAAACATGAACGAAGCGATGTACAGACACCCTATTAGCGTAGGTAGGCGACCAGTAGGCACTACATCTAGCCGCTCAGAAGAGTTTTTTACTGATGGGAAAACCATTGGGATTTTTACTTCCGGCTGGTTTTGAATTAGGGTCCTCACAACCACACTAGGGGGGAATGAGCTGTAGCGGTTGGTAATTCCCCAGAATTATTAGCCACAGCATTCATCACTGAACACTGGATGCTGACCCTCACTGTTTAGTCAACTTGTTTAGTTGAAGGCTTCCGGTCAAGCATCCAGGCCATTTGGTACGCCGTCGTGTCATGTTCGTTCGTTCGTTCATCCACGATCCCTAGCTAGTTAAACAATCATCTCGCACTCCGACTTGGTCCCGAAATACAACTCGTAATTTGGACGATCAATTCTGGTGTTTTGCTTTGCCTTTGGTCCACGCAGAACGAATACTATAGAAGTTTCTGATATTAGATCTTGCGTTAGTATATTTCGTGCTATCCGTGAACATCAATACCTTTCAGCCCCTTAAAACTCTTTACGAAAGTGTAGTGTCTATTCTGATTAGCGGGCAGCAATGATAGTTTGCACTTGAAGGTGCAGCCCCCCACATTTCTTCTACAACCTTGGCAGGAACCCAGGAGTGAGTGCACATAACTATGTGTAAAGCGTGCAACCACATGTGTTATTGTTATATCGCCCACGTAATTCATGGTTGTATCCTTTTTACCGTTGGAGTTAAAACTAATTCGCGCTTCAACCTCGTGCAGAACAGGCTTTCGCTACACAGGGTGAAACTTGCATTCTGTAGGCCATAGGTGCATAGTTGGACAATATTGCGTTTGTTAAGGTTGAAGGTTAAACTACTGACCGTCGACCAGTCTACCTATCTGAGTATTTTTGGCACTTTACTAACCTCCAAATCCATTCCTGAGTTCCATGTGTGTATCATATTCAGCCTGACTCTTGGAGAGTTTCCCATTGGACCAGTCCTTCTACCTTCCTTGCAGAATATGCTGAGTACCTCTCCTCAGGCATGAGGCTGTAAGGTGACTAGAGGAACGGCAAATGATACTGTAATGTGCATAATCCCTACTACCAATTCCTAATGTACCTACACGTATAACTTAGCCCAGTCTATGGACCATTGTACGTCAGAAGAATGACTTCGCTTTTAAGCATAGTCGGATTTGCTATAGCACAGATTCTGTCGCATAGTAGTCCAGTGTAGTCGCTCATGAAGAACAAGGTCAAACATTTTAACTAAGTCATCACTTATACCTAAAGTGATCGCGACTTGAAAGTCTTCGACTAGAAACTGGTCACAAGTTAAGGCCTAATATAGTTTCGATGACTCCAACAAGACCACAACCAGCGTTGTATCCAACATATAATTTTGGACTGCACGTGTGACTGGAGGTTTCAAAGCCCGCATGGAATAAAAACAAACTTTGGTAGAATATATGGCAAGGGTCTGCTTTGAATGAAGCTACAATTCAGGAAAACACGCAATGAAATCAATGAAAGGACAAAGCTAGAGCCTTGAAAGACTAGGTAGTATGATAAATTATGAGCATCACCAGGTACCGATAACTTATTATCCGCCACATCCTTGTCAGCATTGACCAAAATGCTGGTGGGGGTGTTAAGTCTTCTTACCTGGAGCTAAAAGTGTCAGCTGGCGCTTAGGAAAAACGGGTGGAACCTAATGCGCACGTAATTATTAATTACATCCGATGCTTGTAGTGAGATGCGCCCATATATGGCGAGGTATATGACAATTCTCCCTTTCATTTTTATCGTTACGCTCCCTGTCCAGAACCCCATCACATATGCTGATTTCATTGTGAGCAATAGTTTCAGGTGTGACTGGAGGTCTCTGAGTTCACCTATTTTCCCCTCAGTCCTCTCACATTGCTACATAGGTAGCTGGCGGTGAGTCCCATCACATCAGCGTCAGTCGACTCTATGTAGGCTGCCAGTAGAGGACTTAATATTGGAGCTAGTTGGCCAATCCCTAAAGAACCGGCCTGTCGTCAATATATTCTTTGGGTTCAGCTGCGACAATTGAGTGACACTGGTTGTCTTCCTCAGTGTTGCATCGCTGTAGTGTCACTGAGGCATGAGGACGTGTCGTAACATCAGTCTGCTGCCTCTTCAGGGTTCGAGGTTGGCTTTCGTGACATCGAATATGTCCTCTAACTTCACCCTTGGTCTCCTTTAGATATTTCACTCTAACAACTTCGGAAATGAGCAAGAGGTGGAAATGCATTTAGGATATGCGTATATTTTAAATTAACAAAGAATAAGCGAACTCCTTCGATGGAAGAGGAATCGAATTTTAACTTTTCACTGAGTGCTTTATTAATAACCACTCACCATTTGATTACGACATACTGTTTCCTTTCCAACCTGAAAATACCTATCTTGTGAATCATCCGCTGGGGGAACCTGATTCTTCGAGCCGGTTAATCGAATTCAACCACTAACTCCACATTAACCTCTGTATGGTGAGTCCAGGTGCCTGAAACTAATGACAAATATTCATGTCCAACTTCCGAACAGGCATCGTTCTCACCTGTTCAGATAAATAAGACTTGTTGGTCCACCACGTGATTGCTGTGAAGGCGAATAGCCTGAAAGTTCTAAATGAAGTCGAAAACCGTTTTACTTTTACTTTAACACTCTTTTTGTTGTTGTTCTATTGGGCAGACACTGTGGCTATCTCCTATCCATATTTAAGCATAATTAATGACAGTCTGTAATATGACAGCTGAATTTAGACCACAAATAGCGCTAAGACACCGCATTCTCTAGTGGCTAGGTTTTCAGCCAGAGGAGGATATAGTCCGATGGTAGCAGCGCCAAATAACATACAGGTTCTTAAGACCTGTGTACATATCACACGCTCCGACAGTATGCCTACGTTAACACGGTCGATCACTGAAACTGCACAGGCAAACCCAAGTGGACTCTACACAACACCTTTGTCCATAGGAAGTCAACGTTTCATGCATATCAAAACTGAAAAGAAACGCTCAAGACGTCATTAGGCCTCAAAAGCATTTCCTGGGAAAAGTGACAACTGCCAGCTCTGTGGTGCTGTTATTGGTAAAAGCTTTTGAATGCAATCTATGTAAACGATTGGTGCGCAGGCGTTGTGACAAAGGATTGCCGAAGCCCTACTGTGAGTTTATGTGAAATATCACGTGCCCATCGTTCTAATATATGTGCACACTTTGCCGCCTCGTCACAGCCTCGTGCAGCGCCGCACCCAATAAGCGTTCACCAAGCGCAAACCCTGGAAACAAGCTGGTAGGAGCAACAGAGAACTCCGAAGTTGTCGAAGGACCACTCGCATCCGCTAACGAGCATAGCAGGGTAACAGAGACTGATCAGAACCTGGTGCGGTATAACCCCACTGACCCTCAAAAAGATGGTCTACTTTGTGAAGTAAATTAGGTTAGGACATCAAGTCGGAAAAACTGCTTAGAGTGCACATGGATCTTTAGGCGCCTCAAGGTTATCCACCTCCACAAAAGATGAAACTGAGCTCTGGCGAAGACACTAGTGATGTATTATAACTGTAACAAAACCTAGCTATCGATAAGAGCTCTAACATTAGAGCTAGACCTGATAGGCTATGGACAGACTGACAAATGGCCAGGCAGCCACTCGATCTAATGCCCATCACCTCCACGGCCGCAAACGTTGTTCCGAAGCTGGGAACTGGCACAACTTGTGAACAACATATGCATGATATGCAGCAATGCAGATGGCTGTCATTTCAATTAACCCTTAATGCTTCTGGAGTAATCTCGAATTGCAGACTACCTCGTCTCACTTCCCTCATTTATCAGCTCAACAAGCCTACTAGCTGTTAAATTCAGCTTACAGAAGCAGCTGACTCCGGTGCTTCAGCAGTAGTATAAGACCAAGGGTGAAGTTAGAGGACATATTCGATGTCACGAAAGCCAACCTCGAACCCTGAAGAGGCAGCAGACTGATGTTACGACACGTCCTCATGCCTCAGTGACACTACAGCGATGCAACACTGAGGAAGACAACCAGTGTCACTCAATTGTCGCAGCTGAACCCAAAGAATATATTGACGACAGGCCGGTTCTTTAGGGATTGGCCAACTAGCTCCAATATTAAGTCCTCTACTGGCAGCCTACATAGAGTCGACTGACCCAAAACACGCTGATGTGATGGGACCCACCGCCAGCTACCTATGTAGCAATGTGAGAGGACTGAGGGGAAAAATAGGTGAACTCAGAGACCTCCAGTCACACCTGAAACTATTGCTCACAATGAAATCAGCATATGTGATGGGGTTCTGGACAGGGAGCGTAACGATAAAAATGAAAGGGAGAATTGTCATATACCTCGCCATATATGGGCGCATCTCACTACAAGCATCGGATGTAATTAATAATTACGTGCGCATTAGGTTCCACCCGTTTTTCCTAAGCGCCAGCTGACACTTTTAGCTCCAGGTAAGAAGACTTAACACCCCCACCAGCATTTTGGTCAATGCTGACAAGGATGTGGCGGATAATAAGTTATCGGTACCTGGTGATGCTCATAATTTATCATACTACCTAGTCTTTCAAGGCTCTAGCTTTGTCCTTTCATTGATTTCATTGCGTGTTTTCCTGAATTGTAGCTTCATTCAAAGCAGACCCTTGCCATATATTCTACCAAAGTTTGTTCGTATGACATGCTTTGAGGACCACGTGTGATTGGTGGCGCAACTATGATCACTTTCTACTGTAACATTCAGAATGGCGACGTTCACACGCCAGTTATTAGTGTGAACTTTCTTGCGTCTCAGCATATTATGCGAGAATGAGCTGGTGTCACACTCCATGGAGAGTGTGGCCTTATTTTTACCATTATTGGGCTTGTTTGGATAGTTTTGTGTCTTATTTCCCCTCGAACATGAATTCTTCGAAGGCATTTCGAAATATAAAGGATTTTAGTCACGAGTGATGCATTTTGGCATGATTTCTCGTCGAGTTCTCTTTCGATTTTTGTGTTGAAGCCATGCGTGGACAACATCGACTTTTAGAGGCATGGGTTTTCGTCCAGAGACATGTCTTGATCAACGATAGTGGGTGAAGGGGCTGAATTAGGAGAGGTGTTATAATCCATATATCCTGCGTGCCGTGTTCTGTGTAGCTGATTTTGTGAGATTTAAGTGGGGGACACCATGAGTACCACCATTTTGGCTGTGGGTTTGTCTATTTAGGTGACTTGCAGTGTCTTTCCCTTCTTACTATTAGGCTTAGCGAGGTGATTGTTACCACGTCTTCCAACCACTGTCCTATCTGCTGCAACTTTTATTCGTTTGCAGCATCACGTAATACAATACGTTGCGAACTGATGGATTTCTTAATCTCTGTCTGCGTTTCAAACTGAAGGCGTATAGGGCACAGTGATCGTGCTGAGTCTTTTTCAGTCTATGGCAATTGGTCGGAGTTACGCATTTCGCCGCCCAAAGTAAGATGGCTTGAGCTATTTTTAACCCCTCAAAATCCGGTACATTGCAAACTATCACACATGATCTCGTATATAGTCTTCGTAACCTCTGTTGTGATGAAATTTGTCAGATTGTCTTGGAGTGGATCAAATAAGTTCGCCAATTCAACTGAGTTTCAGCCGTATCCCCGTCAACGACCAATTTGTTTGCCTGTGCTGGCTGAAACATTTGGTGGTGTAATAAGATAAAAACCAGCACAGTGTCACTGAATAAGTTTTCGTCCTCTTCTTTTTCAGAAAGAAACGCTGACGTAACTCCACTGGAGCAATAAGAGGACCGTTTAGCTGGGCTTCTTATAAACGATGACAATTAGCTCTGTACCCGCCTAATTCAAGCTTTACTTAGTTGAGATACACACCTCTCTCGCGCCCTCTTCGTCTTCTTCCTTCTTTGGTGGTGGCTGTTGCTAATGTGCATTACAGTTAACACTATGGTTTCCAAGGTACAAGAGTTCGGCAGCTTCTCTGTTTTATGATTATCTACTTGTACGCCCTCTTCAGATCATCCATAAATACATCGTTCAGCAGTCGTAAGTGTTGTATTCTCCTTTGCTAGTTATAGCAGTGTTAAGAACAGGCTAGCCACCAGGTCAGTTGGGCCAGGCCAGAGGGTCAGCAAATAGTTTGGTTAGCGCTCGATTCTTGAAGGACTGGTAGCCATATATCGATCGTAAACACTGTATTTAGTCGATACCAACTGGAAACAAATTCAAAGTCATTGAACCTGCCTTTGTAAAAGTCTTCCTTTGTAACTGATTTTGTGTCAAGTTCGCCAAGGTGTGAGGTTCCGGTGAGAATGCTTAGGGGTGTAAGTTCAAAGGTCTGAGATTTTACGTCGCGAATATGTACTTATAGTTCAGATATGCTGGCCATATTTTCTGAACATCCTATATTCATAGCCTTACTATACTTTACTTCCTGTACCTCATCTTCAGCTCCTCTATAGAGAGATCTAGTTGTTCTATTTCTGAAGTAAACGTTTTTATATTTATTTTCTGTTTTAATTTTATTATGGCTTGATTTCACAATGCATTTTGGTACAAATATGAAATTTTCAGCATGTGATATCGGTCGCCCAAATTCAGTAGGCCGATAATTGATATCAGGTGTGCGTCAGTTGAAGCTGGACTTGAAGGCTGAAGTCCGGTGACTCTGCATAAAGTGTAGTGAAGGGATCTATGCTAAATTTCTAGTATCGGTGCAACTACCAGCCATCAACATATTTTTACTTTCAGTTCTGGTCGCATCAGATTGTAGTGAAAAGGCAGCTTGTCGTTCATGGCGTATTGGCCAACTGTTTGACTCACTGCCACGTTTTGCGGGAGGCGTCTTGCTTAGTTAAGTGGGCGGAGATGTGTTATCAGTGATCAGACTAACCGGTGACTGAGTCCGTGGCTTTTTATTTGATTAACCACAACTAATTAGTAAAAGAGTCAGTGGTTACAGTTTTGGAAACAGGGAAACTAGTGTGCAAGGTCTCAAACAAAGATAGATTATATGTAACGAGTCACGCTAAAATGTAACGCGAACATCCATTTTTTACCAAAAGGTTAAAGCACTGGAATATTATAATATTTTTCACTTAGAATGAGTTAAAAAGTATAACTGTAATTTAGTTAAGGCAGTCTCCACCCAACTGAGACAATCATCAGAGGAGGTGTCACGGTTCCTGAACATTGAGGAATCCCCACTTACCATGCCTGTCGAAACTAGTTTCACTT
>OX235274.1:104063028-104095710 GCA_944472155.2 Trichobilharzia szidati | reverse complement strand
CCATAAACCACAATATGAAAGGTTGTTCTTGCCAGTCAAAGTCCTACCTTCAACTACAGTAGCTCTGATATCTAGTGAATTGCCGTACATCATCCTCTTCTTAAATAGTTCTGCCTCGTACTCAATAACTTTTTTCACATTTGGATGAAACAGGCAGCACTGTCTTAACTATACACAGTTCCAACTAGTTTAATTTGCTTGATTTGACATACTTCTTTAAATATTCATGTGTGCAACAACGATTATGAATCATATATGCAACTGGGATAATAAATTTACTGCACTAATACTGGATGCGTATCAATGATGGGCGACCAATGTATTTAGATCTACTCTACTAAACATGAACAACCACAGGTAACTTACACTTTAAGACAGAAGTGACTGCCTTCCGATTTCTTTTTTCCGAAAGAACATACAAGCACCACATATTCATACTTCACATATGGCTCATCCTTGTTTAATTCAGATTCTCTGACAATTTATCGGGTGTTTGTTAACCGATGACAGACACACTGATGGTTTACTCACCTTCTCGAAAAGCTTCACAGCTTTTTCAATTTCATCCCAGGTTATGAATTCTCCATATTTAATATTACTTGGAGACCTTGTTAATATCAATTCTGATAGTGCTGTCATCACCAGACTGACTAGTAGATTGTTGCATGCTATAAAAATGAACGTGAAAGACATTGTTGTTTCCAGATTTCTACATATTGAGCCAGCAACAACAACGGCAACTGAGGAGTGAATTGCAAACAACAGTTTCTGTCACCTATATATGTTAATGTGTACAATTTGCAAAACGTCTACACAGTACTCCTTTATCAACAGCTGAAAAACAACTAAAACACTGCAACCACACATGAATGCAACGTATGTAACACTTACAATAAAATGAATGAAATGACCTGGTGGTAAAAACTTTCAAAACCAACTAAATAAATAATATTAACAGCAACGGAAACCAAAATGTGGTCAAACGCGACATTTTTCAACACTGTGCATCAAGATAATTTGGGAATAACCGCGTGTAAACGAACAGTTAGGGAACTGCAATCCAAATTGGCCGACTAACTCGAACGAAAATGACCTTCAGGCGTCTCCACCAATGACCTTGGACATGGCCAAAAATTTTAGTCGAAAAATGTGCCTATGAGAGTCTAGGCGTCACTCTAAAGCGCTAAATTGGAATATGACCCTGACTGCGTAAGAGCGCCTATTTGAATTTTCGGAACTCTTAGTTTGTGCGTGTTTGTGAGTGGTGATGCAAACCACTAACGGTCTAAGTTCTTACTCTCTTTTTCTGTTTCGTTATATAATTCGGAATCGATAACTTCTGGACTGTGCCGATAAATGACGCCAAAATATATGTTCCTTATACTTCACATAATCATTTTGAATATGTACGATTAACCGTCAAACGCTTTGACCACGAATTACCCGTTCAAATTATAGAATTTGTTAACATGCTGTACCTTCGCTAGTACATGACCGTGCTCAAAAGTTAAATCAGTGGAAATGTAGGAGTAATAAGTGGGAATTTTTTACCCCCAGTTACGAAGATGTGAATCATGATATTTTCGAGGCTTATTATTTCTTTGGTCTATCTTCACTTATAGCGTTATAGAAATTTCCCTACCTTAAACCGAATGAAAAGTTGGGGGTAGATCCATTCTCATAACTCAAGTTAAGCCACATTATACTGGTGCTCCTATTTGTGGCTGCAAAATCTTTCTCACCTAGTTCTATCCCTTAACGAAATTGTCACACGTTGGCATAGATTATAGTGTGCATGATGACTATGCATTCATTAAAGAATGCACTATGTAAATGCATTCTGTTTGTGAAGTTGGTAAGACTTGTATTAAATAGATTTTAAGGGGAAAATATGCAACTGATTGTGAGCTGATATTTTAAGAACCAATAGGTAGAATTCAGGTGCGTTTAGAGATAGAAATCTTTCACTGCATCCTTGTATATACTACTTATTATAGTTGTATCTTAGTGCGATCACAGCAGATCTTCCAGTCTTTTAAATTCTGTGATCAGAAATCTGCTTGTTTGGCATGCAGCTGGCATTTGTCAAACTTAAGTGCACATCCGTGCAAAGTGCTATGGTAATTCCTCATAAGGTCATATTATATTCGCAATATTAAAAGTAAATTATTACTAATTTCTGTTCAATTTTTACTCGTTTGGCTTTTAATTGGTGTTTCACTAGCCATAGTACTCCTGTAAAATGGATATAACTTTAATCAACTTTAGCGACTTAGATATTGACTTGTTACTAGGTTACCGAACTACTCCACCCTGACTCCTAGTGTAAAGATAGAAACGGAAGTGGCGTCAACCTAGTGGAGTAATCGGTGAAATCTGTGCAGAGGTACAAAAGGCTCGTGCGGAGTCCTCCATCTTTGGCATAAACGTGATGTCCGACTATCGACGTAAGGACGTGTGGATTGCGCAGCAGTTCCCTCTACCCTTCATGACTGTAAGACGTGGTCGTTGACAGTGGAAGATATGAAGAGGCTATCTGTCTTTGACCACAAGCATCTATGTCTTACCCTCAATGCCAGGTGGTATAACATGACGAGTAACACTGAGGTTAAATGTAGAATGTTAGGTCAAGAGGGGAAATCAGTCGATAAGACTGTGAAACTGCATCAGTTGAGATGGCCACAAAGCATGTTGCCTATGTGAAGCTATCGCCTTCCCCGTCGAGCAATTTCAAGTTGCAAAAGAATTCAAATTGGTCAAATAAAGACCTGACATCGTAGAAAATCGAGATCAGAAGAAAAGTACACCGAGTAAAGCGATAGAATTAGGTTTGGCTGTTGACTTCGATAACATTGAAAACATTCAAAAATCACGAAGAACTCATTTCAGTACTACTTTATATAGAATGGAACTCAGATTGTTGAATTAATAATCACAGATTGAGGCAGAATCTCACCTGAATCCAACACCCTCCTCCTTACAAGCTGATATAGTCAACGCATTTGTGATAAGCATTTTTTGCTACGTACATACTTGTTTTTCCATAATTTATACATTTTACATGTTTTTTATCCTTATTAGCCCACCCACTCAACAACTCAGAATTAATGCATACAAAAGAGTTACTTTGATTTGGACACTAGTTAATAACTGGTATCATCTGTCTAGTCCTTTGTTTTCTGCAAACTGAATTCTATCACTCAAGTTAGCAGTGTGGCGCTAGCATGTTAGCTGGCTCACCATCACGGTGCACTCTGAATTGTTTGTATTAGATGGTTGGAGGCAGTTGGCAGGTAGCCTTGGATCTAAGTTTCGTGGTTGTTGGCACGCACCGGTCAGCAAGGCGCAGATACGCCTTCAAAGAACTCATATCCCTCCTGAGACTCGAACCCGTGTCACCGAGCTCTGAAATCAGAGATGTCACCACCAGGCTATTCATGCGCGCGATTAAACTTTTATAGAACTGTATTGAGTACCTTAATGGGATACTAGGTGGTGGTATTAGTGTCATGCGTCTAGTCCTTTGTTTGGTGCTGACTGAATCCTATCAGTTCAGTTTGCTGAGTAGTAATGTTTCTCTCTGACTTCAGCACTGGGTGACACGGGTTCGAATCTCAGGCGGAATATGAATTCCCTTAAGGTTTCAGATAACGTCTTTCTGACTGGTGAGTGACAACAACCACGAAATCTAGGTCCAAGGCCTCTTGCCACTTGTCTCCTACTATTTAATACACAAGAGTTAGTCATTAAAAACTCAATTATCCTGTATCAAGCCATTAGCCATGACTGTCCCGTGAGGTTTGATGACACTATTCATTTATCTAGGCTATTCGTAGCCAGAACCCAATGACTGAAACAAACCACCTCTCCAGACACAGAGAAGAACTATAATGGAATTGCCTTACATAAGCTGATATTTCTTACATTCTGGTTTACTATTACTTTAATAACGCTATTAACTTCAAAAAGCAAAATAGTCAGTGGAAACCGTATCGTTTCGTTGTTTTCCATTCATTGTGAAATACAATCATATGCCAAATGCTCAGTTTTTCAAAACTAAGAAATTCAAACTTACCTTGGAGATGCATATCTTAAGTCAGCGTCTTGATCACCACTAATTTAAGTTGGTACAATGAAACTTATCACCACCACCACCTCCAAAATAACTTCCATCGAGTAGTTGTGTATGTTATCTCTTAACTTTTGCATAGATGAATTTGTTGCTCTGATATTCACCTTATGGATACCAAAAGACTCATCAGTTAAGTAAGCTTAATGAAATATTTTTCCAACCTCTAGCGTATCTGAAAAGTGTAAACATGGTGAAACAGTCGTAATGCAAAATAGTTAGTAGAATTTAATCCTGAAACCAATTGGTAGTCAGTAGAGTAAGTAATAATGGATGTGGAACTGCAGTTTCATCTTTCTTAGCGGCAAGCTGTAGGCCTGAAAACTGCTGATGCGAACACTAAGTCGATTCATCCACTTAGCTATACAATCACAGTTATATATAATTGTTTGGTGTGTGTGTGTGTACATTAGGTTTGTCGAACAAGAATAAAAATTACTTTGGGTTATTGCTTAAATCCTCAAAATATTTCAAAAATGTGATGAATAATCAAAATTGTGACTCGGTGGGGATGGGGTGGGGTGTATTACTCACCTTATTATACCGCTTCACACGGGAGATAGAACACAGGCACCTATGATCAAACAGAGCTAGTCTTTTCATGTCTTCCACTCTCAATGGCCAGGTCTCGCAGCCAACCATAAAGGAGGACGGAGCGGACTGATTAGCAGTACATCCGCCCTTTGGTCTATAGCCAGCCGGATATCACGTCTACGCCAGAGACGGCGTAAACTGGCATATGCGAAACTAGCCCTCTGTATTCGTGCTGAGATTTCGTCAGAGATCAACCCGTTGGGGCTGATGGTACTTCCAAAATAAGTGAAGTGGTCAACGTGCTCTACCACTTCACTTCCTATTTCTAATCTAGGGGTCGGTGTAGTCCAATCCTGCAGCATCATGTTACATTTTACAGGGGCGAATCGCATGCCAAACATACGAAGATTGTTGCTCAGAAGACTCTGCATTTTGTCAGCGTCCTCGCCTAGAAGGACTAAATCGTCTGCATATTCTAAGTCAACTAGATTATTCCCTGGTAGCAAGTCAATCCCTGAGTCTCTGAAGTGAGTTAGGGTTAAGTCCATTAATACATCTATGATGAGGTTGAATAGAAATGGGGATAATGGGCATCCTTGACGGACGCCACTAGTCGTCACCACTTCAGATGACAACTCGCCATAAGTGCCTTAATCAGTGCAATGTATTTTCTCGGCATTCCCTTTACAGCCAAGCATCGCCAGAGAACCTCCCGGTCGACAGAATCGAATGCCGCCTTTAGGTCAAGAAATATAATGATTGTTGGACGCCGGTAAAAAAAGCCTATGTTCTAGAATCTGTCGAAGGGTGAAGATATGATCAATACACCCTCTACCTGGCCTAAAACCTGCCTGATTTTCTCGTGTTTGTGTCTCCCGAGCACCACTTAGTCAACGCAGTATTATTGAGCCTAGGATTTTAGATACCATATTAGTCAAGCTAATCCCTCTGTGATTATCACAAGAAGACTTGTCTCCCTTCTTGTATATCGGGATGATCAGTGACTTACACCAACCCGATGGGACTTCCTCTGATTCCCAGACACTGCCTAGGACCTCAGTTAACGCAGACAGTAAACTGTCTCCACCGTACTTAAATACCTCTGGAGTCAATCCATCAGGTCCCGCTGCTTTGCCTTGCTTCAGATTAGTGACAGCTTTAGTAACCTCAGTTAAGGACGGAGGACCTGTGTCTATATCCCATTCAGGGAGGTGTTGGATGTTCGGTAGGTTAATTGTGGCTGTAGGCCAATTAAACTGCTCCTCATAGTGTTCTTTCCAGCGTTCTAGTCGTCTATCCTGGGAGCTAATTATGGTGCCATTTTTCTCCGAGATTGTTTCACTTATCATTTGCCTTTTGCCACCTGTTTCCTGATAAGCCTGAATAGTTGTCTGATGTTGCCAATCGCCGATGCCTTTTCTATCTCTTTCGCTTTTGTCGCCCACCACTGTTCACGGTCGTTGCGAAGACGTTTTGTTAGTTTTCGTTTAAGTACCTTTCGCTCCTCATCATAATCGGAGCTCGCTGGAATCAGTCTTTTTGCGTCAATCAGTTCGGATGAGGCGGCAGAGATCCAATGGCTTTTACTAACTTTAGGTTTTAGCTTATTAACAGCCTTCACAGCTGTGTCCACAGCTAACTGTATGTTGTGCCAGGCTACCTCGGGGGAAGTCCTACTGTCGACCTCAGAAATTCGTTTCGCTATTTCCTCCTTAAATAAGGACTCAGTGTCTCGATCTAGTTGAGGACGTAACTGTTTCGCTGCCGTCAATTTCTTATGTCCATTTAGTCGTAAGCATAAACGTGCGCGAACCAGAGCGTGATCAGAGTCTACGCACGTGTTCCAGAAGGAGCGACAGTCTTCTACTGACCCTCGCCAACGATACCCTATGGCTATGTGGTCTATCTGAGTCCAGTGTTGATTTGGTGATAGAGGTCGCCAGGTTACACAATGTCTCTCTTTGTGCCTAAAGTTAGTGCAGACTGGGAACAGATGATTATCTGAGCAAAACTGTAGAAGACGATCACCGTTGTCGGTTCATCGGCAGGGAACTCCATATGTACCACCTACATACTTCTCAGTCTGGCACAACTTCCCTACTTGGGCATTGAAGTCGCCTGCTAAAACAACTATGTCTGAACGTTTTGCTTTTTGCAGCAAATTAGACAGTTTCAGGTAGAAGTCATCTTTTAATTCACCCGAACTGCAGTCTGTTGGGGCGTAAGCGGAGACTACGAGAAGGCAACGACGGGTATCACCGTCTTTCCTTCTTTTAACGGACCCATTCAGACGGACCGCACACATACGACTATCTACCGGGATCCAGTCAAGAAGTGATTTTTCCGCCCCAACACTAAGTGCTATCCCTACACCTGCGAGTCCTCGTGAGCTAGCTGAGGGTCACCCGACCCCGTTAAAGTGAATTTTGCAGATTCACCTTGTTGACCGGGTGAGGTCAAGTGAATGATCACACTCAGGTCTTGTATGCGTGTCTCCGAAACACAACATACATCCATGGCTCTAGAGTTCTTGCTAGTGATGCCTGTTGTCCGATTTGGCAGAGGGTTCTGACGTTAAAAGCTCCTATATGAAGTTGGCGACGTGGCTTTAAAAGGCTATCTGGGGTGTTTCTATGGCTCTCATCATTGTTTGTGGTCGTAGAATGAAGTGAAGATGACTCACTAGCCTGAAGAATAGTGCTAACTGTAGTAGAGAAGCGAGATGAGGAAGGTGATGTGAGTAAGGGAGAGTAATGCTCAGGAAGGCTTCGTGTGCTTTTGGAAGTGTGTGGGCGGTTGTTACTTCCCGGCTGCCCACACCATGGAAGTTGGTTGAGTCTTCGGGTACCTGAAATAGAGAAAAGGTTAGTGTTGCGTGACCGCAGAGCCCAGGGGACAACTGCTTGAGGCCGGTCACACGCGACCTGCTTTTGTTTGTTCTTTTTCATTTGGTGTGTCTCAGTAGCATATTTATCACTTCTGCCCTGTGACACGGCAGCAGAAAGCGCGGTCGTTGTTAATCCAAGCCCCGACCGATCCGGCATAATATTTAGTGAATTTGTTTGAATCATAGTGTTGGATTGAGTAGCTGGTTTTTGTCTAACCGCTATCCAAACAACCTTTCTGGCATGGTAGGACCTATAGGAACTTAAGTTCTAGCCAGTGTAGCTCGTTGGGTCATTGCGATATGCAAGCCCGACCACCACGTCAAGGTAGCAGCTATCGGTCGGGACTAACTAATAGGAATGTCCACTATGCCCATTTCTATTCAATTTCATCATAGATATACTAATGGACTTAACCCTAACTGAATTCAGTGACTCAGGGATTCATTGACTTGTTACTATCAGGGAATAATCTCGTTGACTTAGAATATGCAGATGATATAGACCTTCCAACTAGGTGAAGACGCTAACAAAATACAGTCTTCTGAACACCTTGAGCTGCGATTTGCTAATGTTTGGCATGTTATTCGCTCCTGCCGAATGTAAGATGATGCTGCATGACTGACTGAACTACATTGACTCCTGACTTAGAAATAGGAAGTGAAGTGGTAGAGCACGTTGACCACTTCACTTATTTTGGAAGTACCATCAGCCCCAACGGGTTGATCTCTGACGAAATCTCAGCATGGATACAAAAAGCTAGTTTCGCATATGCCAGTTTACACCATCTCTGGCGTAGACGTGATATCCGACCGGCTATCAACCAAAAGGTGTGTATACTGCTCATCAGTCCGCTCCGTCCTCCTTCATGGTTGGTTGTGAGACCTAGACATTGAGAGTGGAAGACAAGAAAAGGCCAGTTATCTTTGACCATAGGTGTCTGCGTTCTATCTTCCGTGTGAAATGGTAAAATAGAGTGGGCAATATTGAGGTTAGGCATAGGTCGAGTGCTAGGTAAAGAGGAGAAATCAATAGACGAGACTGTGAAGCTACATCGACTGAGATGGTTAGGACATGTGTTACGCATACCTAGTCATCGCCTCCGTCGACGGGCAATGTTAGCTGACATGGAATGGATCAGGTTAGAAGAGAGAGCTAGTGGTGGTCAAACGAAAACATGGCACCAGTCAATGAAATCCACAACAGTTAGTTTAAGCCGCGTAGGAAAGTGTAGACTTCCTGATTACGGTCCTCGGGACGGTAAACACCAATGGCTGCAGACAATTAGTAATGTGCCTCAAAATCGTTCTCAATGGCACAGATGCATTCACTCCTTGTGAGTTATAATACCCAATAGAAAGAACTATATTGTTCTTCGATATTACTATTCTTTATGCCTCATATCTCTGTTTACTGTCTCTCTTTTGCATTTCTATTTAGTTTCTTCTTCTCTGGCTTTGTGTGCTGAGTGAAGTGTGGCAACTCGAACTGCTGCAAATCGGTGCAAAGTTCTATGCTGAAACCAGTCAGTCAACTATTAGGAATGTAACAAAATGGTTTAATGCTGTTGCTTTCGTATACACATCGTCCACATGTGTTTTTCGTTTATCGTATTTATATATTGCTACAAGTTTTAAATTATTATTATTATTAATTAATTAAATGAACACTTAATGTCTTTTTTGCAGATATTGTCGTTTGAGGTAAAGAGAATCAAATCTACCTTCTACTAGCTTACAAGGCTAACACTTCTCTTGTGAAAGCCTCATTCTCATCGTTAAATTAGATAGACTATATGTGAAAGGATTTGAGATAGCTACCTGTTTCACTTACCGTTGGATTATTTCATTCATTTTCCACTGTCAATAATAAAGGTAAGTAAGTCAAAATATTTACTGTCATAAGAATCATTTAAACGAAAATTGACAGCAAGCCAATAATGAGTGAAAAAGTTACTTATATAAGTCAAAGGCTTTCTTTCTTATTTTTTTCATAAGGCCCTATTCAGGCAGTGACCTGGGTGTTCTAGTAGGAAGCCATGACCAGTGTAGGGTGCAGCAGGTTGAAGGTGAGGCAGTAACTTATCCAAGAAGACATTGAGAAGTGGCCGCGCTATGTCATGAATTGGCAGAAGTTAGAATTCATGGGCTGGCCATTGGATCGGGTCCCAGTGGCTTAATGGTCTACGAGCTTGCTAGTCTTTTAACCAGAAGGTCCTGGGTTCGAACCCCGGTGGATGTGTACTGATGAAGAGCCCCAAACTAGGCTGACGAAACAGCTGTCCAGTACTCCCAGTGGTGGTTTTCCAATGGTTCTTTAATGGATGTCAGCTCATGACGAAATCCTCCAACCAATCAAACAAAAAATGTCAGTAAATTGTCTAAAGGAGAAAGGTTACACATGAAATCGCTTTCAGTTATCTTTTATGATGAATTAAGGAGTCCTTAATACTGTACTGGGTCATTACTGTTGTCCAGTATCCTATGAAGTCTAATGGTCTCTCGCCCATTTGATGTGTTATAGTCTGTAAAGAGATTTTGTTCATGTTCCAGGTATTTCAAAAATAGTTTCGTAGCATTTTTTCACGTTTTTGTCTTGCGACCACCACACAAGCATTGTAGAGCTATTATAGTGTAAAGTGTATTAAGGTGTCAGGTAGTCGAATAAATTTATAAAACTCTAATAGGAATGGAGACAGCACACCTACCTACTGTTTATCTCAATGTACTATGCGCTCTAGTGACAGTAGGATTCAATTCATGGAAAGCTATGGTTAGCTAAACCTAAGCATTCTATTATTCAAGGAACCATCCCACCCTCCTATTACTAATCCCCAATCTGTGTAGTGTGTGATTAGCCTCGTTGAGGTTTGTTAGATAAAAAAAAAACCTAGTGAAGTGGATGTACTCTAGCCTGTCTTCATTCAACTCCATAGTAATTATTATTATTATTGTTCCCTTGGGTTCCTAGTGGAACATAGCGCTTCAACTGCACGTCTCCACTTGTTTCTGTATTCTGCTGTACTTTTCACCTGCATCCATGTTAGTCCACACTGTTTCAGCTCCTCTTCACGCGATCTCCTCCATGTCACCCACGGACTCACACCGCATCGTTTCCCATCTGGGTTCCACTCGAGCGATGGCTTGGCTGGCGTAATGTCACACGCGATGGTCTCATCAGCGTGTGTCCGATCCATCTCTATTTTCTTCATGATATTTTTATTGAGCGATCGGTTCTTCATAGGTTCGTCCCCTGTTGCTAATTCTTTCTCTCCGTCCATTTAATTTTCAGTACGGGGAGAGAGGAAAGCTGTATGCAGTAGCCTGTTCAAAATGCTTTTCGTGACTCACGCGCACTGCAAGTTTCTGATCCATATACAAGAACTAACGATTGATTTAACATTGATATTGAAAAATTCAAATTTCGTTTCTCATGCTGAGTAGAGCTGATTTACACACACTAAAATTCAGAGTGATGTAGGCGTGTCTTGCCTTCCCAATTCTCGCTGCTTTTGACATCCTCATCCTTTCTTCATTACCTTCGTCTTCGTTATGTTTACTTGAAGTCCTGTCTTCGCTGCTAGCCTCTTCTGCCAACCTGTCGGCTGATTTTGATGATCCGTGACTTATTGATCCACCTATGTCTATCTGTCTGGATTCAACACAGAACTTGGCACCGAAGTGCAGCAGTTCGAGTTGCCACGTTCCAAATAGCACACAAAGGTAGACAGGAAAATGAGAGAAGAGAATCAATAGAATTTAGATAAGTATAAGAGTGAAACAGAATGAGTAATGGTAGAAAGGAATATGAAAGATTACAGAGACTGAATACATCTGCGTAAGCCATTGACAACGATTTTGAGCCATGTCACCTATTGTCTCTAGCCATTGATTCTTAGAGTCCCGAGGGCGGGCCCCAACCCGGAAGTCTGCATCTCCCTACCTGACTGGGTTTAACTGTTAGAGATTTCATGGATTGATTGATGTCATGTTTTTGTTTGGCCACCACTTCCTCTTTTCCAACCTGCACCTATATCATCTAGTAATGCCCGTCAGGGAAGGCGATGGTTAGACATGGGCAGCACGTGACCTAGCCATCCACCTCTACCTCAATCTAACTATATTGCCCTTTAGAAATATCAGCAGAAGAAGCGATAAACTATGCTCTGTCATCAATCAATAATAATAATAACAATAATTCACTGTAACTAAGGCTATATCTGACATATTATCAAACATAATTATTCATCAGAGTATATTTTGGTTAATTATGAATACTATGTGTTTTCTCTCTGTCTCTCCAAGATATGTTTCCACCGAGTGATCCAGTCCAATTGACAGAAGAAGATTTAACCACGCTTAAAAAGTGTCGACAGTTATCATTTTGGCGAGGTAGTGTACCGTTTACAATTGGTGCTGGTTTAGCTGTCACCGTCGCTGACAAATATGGTTTCTTTACAAAACGTAGAATGCTTCGAATCCCGTGTTATGTTGTCAGTATGACTGTTGGTTATTTTCTTGGCAAAATAAGTTATATCGGTGAATGTAAGCGTATGTTTCTTCAACTGAACGATAGTCGTATAAAAGATCAAATTCTCAGAGTAGAACAATTCACTCAATCTGGTGGTGGAACATTTCAACCAACTCCTGATTCGCCTATTATTGTAAATACACCTGTTGAAAAACATCCACCAATGAGTTATGCAGAACGTAGAGAATATTATCGTCATCATCCTGAACAATCTTCACCTGCGTATTCTAATTCTAAAACACCCGAGGTGGTGGTAACTGATGAAGGCAAAAAACAATCGGAAACAAATTCAAGTCTTCAGTATTTCGATAAAGACAGACCAATCAGTTCATTCTACTATGATGATGACTATCGACCTAAAGATTAAAATAAACAGTGTAATAATTCACTGGGAAACATACCATTCTATGTGGTGGTTCTATACTTTTTAAATTTCTAGTAGTGTTAATTTTCACTGAAGGTGGAGTGTTAGTTATATGCTATGTGGTAAGGCTTTCTTTTCTGCTTGCTCTCTCCTCTTCCTCCTCGTTCTTGCTCTATTACTAATGCTGCCGCTGCTGCTACTGAAGTGTAAAGACTTTCGTCTTCAATTAGATAATAACATGTATTTTGGTATACTTATCCCATAGTTTGTTTATCCCCTGTATCATTCGTGAGCTAAAGTTTTAGAATTGGTTGTAAATATACACTTTAGTTATAATACAATATACATATATGTATGTGGATGACTTTTATTTGCCTTTTTGAAATCTATTTGTATTGTATTTTGGTTAGTTGAATCGATCCATTCCTTGGACAGATTTTGTAGTGATGCGTGTTCATCTTAAAAGAAAAGTCAAAAGTCCCACATACTGTTTGCTTGTCTGCTTGCTTGTTTATTTCATCTGACTTACCCTGAAACAGATTTTTCATGTATACCAGGCTAAGAGCTGTCTGTTATCGACATAGAACTTTGCACATATGTGCGGCAGTTCAAGTCGCCATACCCCACTCCTTGTAGCACACAAAGCAAGAGAAGAAAGTAGGAGAAATGCATAATATAGACAGTAAACAGAGGTGTGAGACAAAGGTATAGTAATAACGAAGAACAAAACAGTTTCATTGAAAATCATAAGTCACAAGGAGTGGATGCATCTGCACCAGCCATTGAGAACGATTTTGAGCCATGTCATCAATTGTTTCCAACCATTGATTTTTACCGTCCCGAGGACCCCAACCAGCCAGGAAGTCTACACCTTCCTACGTAACTTAGACTAACTGTTGTAGACATTTATAAAATTATATTTGTAAAATCTCAGCGAAATTGAAATGATTAATTCCAACGTTTCGTTCGGCAATCTGGTCCGAACTTCTTCAGGGAAATTAATCGAATTAAAATAACAGAGGTTTATATATAAAAGGAACAACTTATGTTTTAAATTGTTTGTCCTGTCATGTGAATCAAGAAACAGCTATCAATAGGTATAATAAACAAAACAAAACAAAAAAATTTTTATATGAACTGTGATCAAAATTTGACCTCAGACTTTCAAAATATATGTGTATATGCAGTATCAATGGTGTGTGTGGGTGAACAGTCATAAAACATTTGTTATTCTCATAGGAGCTGTGATCAAGATTTGACCGGATGGTTACAGAATAATTGAGATTTTTTACAAATATAATATAATTTTACAAATTTGTTAGTCTCTCCATAAGAAGACGTAGACAATGGGGAATTTGATCAAGTGTGACTAGTTGTTACATATCCAATTTATTTATTAGTCAGGATTTGCCATGCATCAGCTAAGATCACACCTTCACGTCTGTTCAAACTGTTGGGATTCACCCATATGTGTAGGGCTTCTGCAGTCAGTCTTTCTTTATATGAAACAAAACCTTTCTGTAAAACCTTAGTCTTATCAAAGTCGATTTTGTGTCCCGTTTCTATCGAATGTAGTGCAATCGCTGAGTTGTCTTCTAGCTTCTTCAAGTCCATTGATACTGCATATACACATATATTTTGAAAGTCTGAGGTCAAATTTTGATCACAGTTCATATAAAAATTTTTTTGTTTTGTTTTGTTTATTATACCTATTGATAGCTGTTTCTTGATTCACATGACAGGACAAACAATTTAAAACATAAGTTGTTCCTTTTATATATAAACCTCTGTTATTTTAATTCGATTAATTTCCCTGAAGAAGTTCGGACCAGATTGCCGAACGAAACGTTGGAATTAATCATTTCAATTTCGCTGAGATTTTACAAATATAATTTTATAAATGTCTGCTTCTCACTCAGCGCTCAATTATTTTGCAACTCTTCGGTCAAATCTCGATCACAGTTCATATGAACTGTTGTGGATTTCATTGACTGGTGAAGCCGTGTTTTGGTTTGACCACCACTAGCTCTCTCTTCTAACCTGATCCATTCCATGTCAGCTAACATTGCCCGTCGAGGAAGGCGATGACTAGGCATAAGTAACACATGTCCTAACCATCTCATTCGATGTAGCTTCACAGTCTCGTCTATTGACTTCACCTCTTTACCTAGCACTCGACGCCTAACCTAAATATTGCTCACCCTATTATACCATTTCACACGGGAGATAGAACGCAGACACTTATGGTCAAAGACAGCTGGCCTTTTCTTCTCTTCCACTCTCAATGACTAGGTCTCACAACCAACCATAAAGGAGGACGGAGCGGACTGCTGAGCAGTATACACGCCCTTTGGTCGATAGTCGGATATCACGTCTACGCTAGAGACAGCGTAAACTGGCATATGCGAAACTAGCTTTCTGAATCCATGCTGAGATTTCGTCAGCAATCAACCCGTTGGCACTGGCTGATGCGACTTCCCAAATAAGTGAAGCGGTCAACGTGCTTTACCACTTCACTTCCTATTTGTAATCTAGGGGTCGGTGTAGTCCAATCCTGCAACATCATCTTACATTTTACAGGGGCGAATCGCATGCCAAACATACGAAGATTGCTGCTCAATGTGTTCAGAATACTCTGCATTTTGTCAGCGTCCTCGCCTAGAAGGACTATATCGTCTGCATATTGTAAGTCAACGAGGCTGAGCGCCGGTGATTGCTACCCAGCTAGCTAGCTGTCCAAGCTGAAGTAGGTGGAGCGGGGTTCGAACTTGTGGTCCATCGGCTGAAAATGGAGTGTTTATACCACGCACACACACACTAACCTCTCATATCAAAAGTAAAATATACACCGTGTTTTATACATTGTCAAACTACCCAGTGTAAGAAATCATGTCACACAATGACCAGTAAAAAAAATATACGTACTAGTTATTGTAACTTGGTTACTTTGACATTGTAAAACACGGTGTATATTTTAGGTTTGATATGACAGGTTAGTGTGAATTTATAAACCTTATAGTCTGGTTATTTCATGCACCTGGGCATGAAATATATATATATATATATATATATATATATATTCAAAACAAAATATTTAGAGCGAACAATTGTTTTCAATAAATTCTTCTTCAGGTTCTGCATTTATAAATCCATTAATTTAAGCATACAATAGCCAGTAAAGACAAATTAGAATCATATCAAAAAGTGTATTGTGGAACAAGTATTATCATTATATTCATTATTATTATTTGACAATCATTCACCAATAGTGATTGTAATTTTACACCATATCATCGTTAGTATTTTACAATCATTCTTATTGTCGTTATTTTCAACCTTGAACTTATGTCTAGTCGGCCCCATTCGTTGGTTTATTTTCATATTGTCTCACACACCCTGATTACACTCACTCTCGAAACCTGTATTTTCTGTTGACTGTATTTATATATATATACACAAATCATTAAATTAAATTACTTCATCTCATTTTGTCCCATGTTCTCATTGACCATGCATATTGAAAAACTATCTGACTATTGTTCCATGCCATCTTATATTTGTTCCACAATACACTTTCTGATGTGATTCTAATTTGCCTTCACTGGCTGGCTGTTGTATGCTTAAATTAATGGATTTATAATTGTAGAGCCTGAAGAAGAATTTATTGAAACCACAATTGTTCGCTCTAAATATTTTGTTCTGAATTAATTGTGGGAATATTCAATTTACTGAAATATATATATATATATATATATAATCGCGAAATATACCCATTTATTCATAAGGAAAACCCCAGTTGATTTTATTTTCGCACAGCCGATTCCCTTCATCATAAGTTTGAATAAAGAAAGAACAAACATATCTGCAGGATAATACGAACTCACTTTATTTCGTGAATTCTCTTCAACTGCGTACATCCTAAACAAAATCACTTATATGGAAAATTGTATTACATAATGTAATGTGTAACCTAGAAGAGATGACTAATTTAAGTTAGAAAAGAGACAGAAGTTGGCATGACGTAATAAGTGTGTGAGGTTAATGACTAATCAGTAAGCTCGTGTAGAATGAACAGGAACTAATGGAAAGGTGATCAAGTGTTTTTATATAAAATCTGTGTGATAAAGCAATGTTATTAATAAACAGTAATAGAGTGGTAATAAAATGTGGATGATGGGAATAATAATATTATTATTGCAAAATCGATGATACTGATATAGAAAGCAAGTCTGAAGTTAAGTATCTTGGATTAGTTCTCTCTTCTGACCTATCTTGGTCTTCTCATGTCTTAGCGATTTCTAAGAGAATATTTCGTTTAACTTTTTACATTAAAAAGTTAAGGCACTCGGGCATAACTCAACCACTCCTCTTACAGTTTATCAACTCGTGTATTTTACCTATTCCTCTTTACTGTTCACCATTATTCTTTCTTGGATTGCTAAAAAAGGACTATGTCATACTTCGTAGAACTCTGAAGACTGTCAGTAGGACGAGTGGTATCCCATTGAGCCATATCGTTGGCATTGTCACCGATAGGCATTTGATGTCATGCAACAGATTCGCTAGAGGAATTTTGTCAGACTCTGAGCACCCACTCTACCAGCAGCTCCAACCTTATGTCTCCTCAGGTAAAACAAGAAGTCTTTTCAGAAGACTTTATGCACGTACGTCTAAGTATAAAAATTCCACTATACCATATTTAGCACGTACTTTATGTGATGAAAATAGTGTCAGAAATGAACTAACTAACCTTCTTAGCACCACTAAATAGACCATTTCTTTCAACCTTAAAGCATCATACTTTATTGTTATTGTATTTCTTATATTTATAATCCTCTCAATTTTTTCGTTTTGTTTATTTTATTTTCCATAAGTGTGGACATAATTTTAAGCTGTATTATGACTATTAACTTTGTATTTCACCTCACTATACCATATCAACAGAACATTAGACCCAATTATCCATAACATGCTAAAGTTTCCAAACTGAATCGACAATACCGTTTGAAACAAACTCACTGTTATTAGTATTTATTATTATTATTATATCTAATAATTATGTCGTTAATGTGGACAAATTCCTCCGATTAATTTTTGTTTTAATTTTTAATTTTATATACACTTTGAGTAAATCAGATGCAATATTGTGACAAATGCTGAGAATTCCATTCTGTATTATAAGTACCGTTTTTGGAATAAAGTAAATTATTATTATTATTATTATTATTATTATTATTAAACTTATATAATAAGAGAAAGAAGCAAAATTGTAGTAAGAACTTTACTCTGGCCATGGTAGGGCGAGAGAATGCATTCAAAAGCGATACGTACATTCTTTCGCCCTACCATGGCCAGAGTAAAGTTCTTACTACAATTTTGCTTCTTTCTCGTATTATATAGGTTCACTATTATTATTATATTATCATTATTATTCCCATCATCCACATTTTATTACCACTCTATTACTGTTTATTAATAACATTGCTTTTTCATACAGATTTTATATAAGAAAACTTGATCACCTTTCCACTAGTTCCTGTCCATTCTACACGAGCTTACTGATTAGTCATTATCTCACACACTTATTACGTCATGAAAATCAGTTATATGTTAAAATATGGTGTCTGAATATACTTTTTATGCAAGGATTTCAAGTTATAGATGGAAAGTATAAGCAACATAATTTCATAGATGATGTAAGTAGACAATTACTTCGTGTTAAAAGAGTAACTGTTTATATAATAATTAGACAAAAGGGGTAGAGTTCAGATTTCTCTTGGAAACAAGGATGGACTAGAGACAAAATACAAGAGAGAACAACAGAGTTGATTTATGCATATTATGGTGGAGAGAACCGGGAAGGTGGTGGTTAGTAGTGAAGAAAAATTATAAAAATAATTTAATTTAGTAGTGAGTTAATAGTCAGTTCAACTCAGTGAGGGAAAATCAAGATTGAGTGGAATATTACCTGCAACAGAAGAAAACACAAAATCATACCAACAAAATGAGATTATAGTTCCCAGCTAGGCTAGTTACAGATTAGTCACACTCTCTTTCTGTATGCATAGGTTGGGTCGTCGAAGTCTTTTGATGGTGGCGATGGCTTCTGCGAACTGAAGTAACCATGCTTTTCTTTGTGTGTATCGATTTCTTTTTTCGAAAGTCCGACTAATTTCCACTGTATGTGTCCCGTGTCGGTCAATTATAGGTGTCTGTGAATTGCCCTTGAGAATACTTTGCTGGTCTATACAGTAGTATTTATGTGTTACAAAAAAAGGCGTTAATTTGCTACTAAGAATTTTTCAGTATCAACATACAAGCGATAAGTACAAAGATAATCATCAACATGATGTTTAAGAGGGTAGAGAGTCGAAGTGGATGACTTATAAAATTATTATTATTATTATTGTTCCCTTGGATTCCTAGTGAAACATAGGGCTTCAACTGCACGTCTCCACTTGTTTCTGTATTCTGCTGTACTTTTCACCTGCATCCATGTTAGTCCATACTGTTTCAGCTCCTCTTCACACGATCTCCTCCATGTCACCCTTGGACGTCCCACTCGCCGCTTCCCTTTCGGCTTCCACTCGAGCATTGGCCTGACGCGCGATGTTACCCAGTGGCCTCCTCAGCGAGTGAGTGTCCAATCCATCTCCACTTTCTCCTGCATATTTGTTGGGCAATTGGTTCTTGTTTCGTTTGTTCCCATAGTTTCTTCTTGGTGATTCTTTCCGGCCATCTGATCTTCAGTGTGTAGAACGAAGACAGCTGTTGATAAAGGTCTGCAACAGGCTGTTGGAAATATTCTTTGTGACCCGCCAAGTTTCTGATCCTTCCGTATAGAAGAACTGACTGATTTGACGTTTGTATTGAAGATCCGAATCAGTTTGTTGTTGATGCAGGCTGAGTGACGAAGATTTCCAGATTGGTTTCAGGTTGATGAATGTGTTTCTCGCCTTCCCGATTCTCAATTTGACATCCTCGTCCGTTCCTCCTGTAGTTGCTACCGAAACTTCAACGCACAATTATATAAAATTATTAAAGATTATTAAATAAGTAGGTCGAACGTTGTAACAATAAAGAATGTGAAGATGAAGTAAATTGGAATGAATTCAAATGATGATAACTTTACTATCGTGGTGAGAGCTGTCTGCTAGCCGAAATTGGTAGACAGCAATTTACGTGTCAATGTTTACGTCCCAAATCTTTATCATCAGAAAGAAAAATTCAAGAACAAAGACTAACTCAACAACCAATCACAGCAGACTCTGCGTGGGCGCGGATACGATTCGCAGATATATGGTCTGACCATCATAGAAAAGACAGCAAAGAGATGACAGAATAACTGTCAGCAAGGAAACAACCAATCAGAAGAGGCTGTTTCTCTGCTAATAATAATGTACATAAATTTCCGTTGATTTTTTCCCAATAAACGATCTGTTGCCTGACTCTTCTCTTCTGTCGTTACACTATGAGTAAGGTAAAGAAAGAAGGGATATAACATACCAATTTTGTGAATGTGTAGTTGAAAATTTTTGTCCATATGTAGCTATAGCTTCAGCTATACATAAGTAGAGAAAACCTAAGCTTTTGTAGTGACTCAATTTAGCCCATTAGATAACTTTGGAGGATAAACCACATAGGGTTGAATGACTTGACTCTAGGTGTTCGTTCACAAATGGAATACCTTACCATCATCGTATGCTCACCATTCATTAACCAAACCGAGTAGTGTTCAGTTATGCGTCTCTGAAGTCACAACGTCTAATGTAATCAGCTCCACAGTAGCTGTGTTTTTTTATTCCTTCACGTTCCCAGTGGAACATAGGGCTTCAAGCTAGAGACCTGAAGTTTTCGTAGCAGTGCTGTTTATTTTTACGGAATGGGGTAGCTAGCTTCATGTCCAACCTTTCTTTACCAGCTTTATTACTGGCTTAGCGAGGTAATGGGATGCGTCGGTCAGGAATCGAACCCTGGACCATGTGTATGGTCAGCGAGCGTCCTAACCGCTGTGCCACCGACGCACACAGTAGCTGTGGAAGAGTATAATTACATAAGCAGTATGTCTTTGACGCATTATCGAATCATACTTCGCGTGGAGATTACTAAGTGTAAGTCAAAGTCATAAAAAAGAGTCTTTAATATACTTGGATAGATGACTTTTAATCACTTCAGTAATATTGTCAACTTTGCATGCCAAACTCATAAACAGTGTCTTCTTTGGCTCTATGATTAGGCTAGGAGAGGTCTCTCCTGATGTTTCTTGTAATTAACCTTCAAGAATATGCATTACTTAAGTGTGTTGCGCGAAGGTTTTCCAGTTCTTTATGGACCGTATCAATAGAACAAATCTTCGCAATCCTGTAGCATACAGAATTGATGAAATTCTTTTGTTTTATTTTTTACTTAAATGTAACCGACTGTTGAAGTTAGTGTCCTACTACTGTGTTAAGTTTGATTTTCGGAAGACTGACCTTTCCGGTGTTCTATCCTCTCTTATATGTAGTATAACACCTGAGAAGTGAAATGTAGGATTCGATGAGATGATGAATGACAACCAACAAATTCTCTGAGGATTTCATCAGTTGAACAGTTTCATCATCGGAAATACTAAGTGTAAGACAGGATGTATGAACTATCTTCCAAAGTTCAGAATGACAACAGAAAAACATGAAGTCACCGTTTGCTTAGTGCTATACTTGACATGAGGAGCAATGTAGTAGTGGTAGTGAAAACCATAGAAGAATGGAGTCATGACCAGAGAATGAGAATGAACCTTTTTCTCAGAGAAGGTAAACAAACTATAAGATGTTTAATGGATTCAACAATACACTGCATTCATTTATTTGCAGAATTCCGGTAACGTCAATCAACCTTGTCACAGTGATTTAACAATGCTGAAATAATTACGGCGAAGAATTCTATACAGATATTTGCCTGTTATTATTTTTTAGTCGAAGAAAACGTGTAATACATTCGCGCAACACATTTCAAACAATCTGATCCATAGTCAAGGCATTAAGAAGGTAGGCACGAACGATGACACGTTGCTTCTCAAAAGCTCTACACCTCTTTGACAACTTCCATATGTGTCTAGAAGGGTGATAATCAAATATTCCAACTTACCAAATTCCTGTAGTTGAGAGAATTACAACAATAACCATCCATCCCCAGTATACACAGGCTCTAGATCGTTTGCAGTGCTGCCGTATGCACAGAAACCACTTCGCAAAACCCAAGTGTTTGGGATAGCGACTAAACTATCATCTTCTGGTAAACGGACGACGAGAAATCTGATTGATGTGGAATTCTGCAAAAGGATATGTAATGAATCAGGAATACGGCTGTGTTACTTTATTATGTACCAGGTTGCTTAAAATAAATAACAGCATGGATATACCTATATCTCAAAAACTCGGAATAAACTGTCAAATGAACTTCAGTTTGACCAACAACATTAGCCAGTTAGAGGTAGATGTTAAGACTTGACAACATATCAACAGTTCAAGCGACAAATTAGCAAATTTCATAAGTTACTGCACTGCACAGTACCTTCATTTAAAAGTATGAAGCAGGGAGATGACTACTTCGTCATTAGATGTCGGAAGAGTCATGCACTTGCAAACAATATTCAGATAGGATATCCAGTGTGTTTCAAGACTGAATTTTGAACATCTGAATATCCCTAAATTTCTTGGTTTAAATGGTGTAATAAAACTATCACTAAAATCGCAGTAGGGCCGGAAGCGTATCATATCTTCACTTTCCATTCCCACTATATTCCCTGGTTTACCTAAGGCCAAGATGACATTGTCCGGAGAATAAGATGTAAATATGGTGTTCAGATAAGTTAACTTTCCTTTGCTAAATTCAACGCCCTTAGTACCAACTTTTCTAGGTACATGCTTGACATATGTACTTTTCATTAAGTACACGTGCTCAACATAACACTGAGCTGCCTGCTTAGCCACAGCATATCCATAGTGCACGGACTGTCTGATCTTGCGCATATAGGATTCAAAGGGGAATGCACTGAATCCTTCTAGTGGCTCATGCAGCTTGACGTCATCCGCTATATGTTTCAGAGAATGAATATTGTAAACAATATGTTCATTTCCGAAACAATTCTCATACTGCAGTAAGAAATTATTCAAATCTGTCCGAGCAGCATCCAAAAGCAGTCGGCTATATTTGATACTCGAAAGTAAGTATACTGCCGGGGATAATCTGAAATTAGCGTACAGGGGGATGGCAGAGTGTTTCTGAGTAGGACGGGACCAAATGATAGTAGGAAAAGTCTACACTCAGTTGTCTTCCATTGGTTAACGTCATCTAACGACCGTTATTTCCTCTGAAAATCAGAAGGAATGTGTTTCCTACTTACTTGCAGTCCGTTATTAATATCTGCAATAATTTTACTATTCATCTGCTTCTCTCGCTGTGCTGCGAGACCCTGCCAAAGGAGGACTAACTTCTTAACAACACCAAGGTACATAAGATGCATTGGCTGGCTCCAAGGGAAACGATTCGACCATGTCAAATGACAGTTCCTCAAGACAGGTTCTGCCCCGATAGTGACTTGCTTGAACCTGACCACGGAATGTCTTATCATTTCTAAGGTTATGGTTCCCATTAGGAAATGTCATCCTACCCTCCAAACAACAACCCATGACTTCACATTTATCACAACCTGTTTTTCCATTGTGACCGACAGTTTGTTTGACAAGGCAGGTGTGTCACATATAAATGCTGGAACACTGACAGTCAAACTCCTACCCCACTTGTCAACATATAGACCGTTTTTATAGAAATCTTTCAATCTAACTAATAGGTCCCTAGGAACCTGATTGAAGTCATTCGGTTTTCTCAAACCACCATGTATGCCAATTAAGAAAACGTCACTGACGTATGGAGTTGTGATACGACCTAGGAATGACCACAACTGTTGCGAAAAACTGTTCGATATAGATAAACCGCCATAGTTAATTTGCAAGCCAATATGTTGAAAAATACCGTAGTCAACCCAACCATCTAGATAACGCTGCAGATTTTCCTTCAGTCCGATGTGATAGTAAACACCTTGTCCAAGGAATCTAGGTACACACACGCCGCTGTCCATTGGCAAACCTCTTATGGTCGTTGGCACACATGGACTAAATTTACGCAGACAGTCCAAGATCTCTTGCGCACCAGCACCCGTTACATTGGATGATAGGAACAATTCCATAATTGACTTTCTGACTAGCTCTTTGTGTGTCATCTTTTCAGGAACAACATGAAGTTCTGTCAAAATTATTGATTACAAAATAATTCATGTTACGGTTCTCCTCAATTTGTGAAAAAACAGTGACGACCTCACTAGTACTATGTAAACCCATTGTTCCCTGTACAGTTGAACTTGAAGGCAAAGGTACTGTATTATTCCTCGCCACCTCTTCCCTAGATGCGCAGTCCCAGTCACTAAATGCTGCATCACGTAACCGTTTTTGACGGCGGTAAAATGTGGAGTTGCTGTATCCAAGGCATTCATGCAGTCTGTCAGAAGATATCCTTCTCTTACGACTTATTGCAGAATGTTGAATACCCGTATCTAACACGTTATCTGAGTTGTTTTCCTTATAATAAAAATGGACAAACAGTATACACCAAAAATCTAACTCACGCGCATAATTTATAAGTTCTGTAAGAATGGTCTCTGTATGTAAGGAGTACCGCTTATATACCTCTAGGCAAACATCCGCTTTTTAAATATGAAAAGGGATGACAGGTGAACTGTAATTACAACTGTTAACACTTTCCTTACAGCAAATATATGTTTTCATCTGTGAATCAACACAATCCGCCCCCCCCCTCATCTTGTTTCGTTTGGATTCCCAAGGTTTTAATACATGGCCTCGTAAACAGTGTTCAGCAATCGAAACAATTTACATTTCACTTGCGACAAGTATCCTTTTTCATCTGTGGGATTTCAGTGCTCACCCCACCCCAACACTTCGGTTCGTTTTAAATTTTTGTGTTTCGTATGTTGTTCATTATACATTAGCGAAATTCGTTATATTTCATTCATGACAAGTATATGTTTTCATCTGTTGTTAAATACAACCCACTTTTTGTTCTAATTTTTTTTTACTTTTGAATCGAGGGCCTGTCGTAATTAAACCGTTATCAATTTTTTTATCAATGTTTAAAGTGCATTAAACATGCCCTATATGTTCTCTCAAAATTGTTTCGGTTTTCCACTTTTTGACCTTATTTTAACTGAGCTGTTATCAAATTTTAAAATGCTTCGCGAATTCACTAAGAACAAATTTTTCTTCCATCTCTGGTAGAATAGACATCAGACACAACCTATCTTGTTCATAAATTTTTTTTTCTTTTTTTCATTTGTGACCTCGTCTCAACCGAACTGTAATCAAATTCAGTGACATTCCACAATCGAGATAAATCACTCATTGCAGTCTTCATATGTGACCAATTCACCTTCCCCTACCCCCTTGTTGAATTACGATTTCATAATATTCTCATTTACTATTATCACACCTCTGGTCAAATAGACCAATCATATTATATGTAATTCTCAGACAAGTCTGTAACCGTCACACTACGTTTTCTGTGTGAAACCTACTCTTTGCGGATTGGTTGGTCACAGAGAGGGCTGTTTTTCAGTAAGAATCGCAGCCGTTAGGCATGCAGTGCTTATCTTCAGCACTGAAGTCATTATTACAGACTCTAATCTTATTTTTAAGATTTTGTCGCCTTAATTTTGAGCACCCAGCTCTGCTTTTTAATCGCGACCAGTGTTAATTCAGTACATAGTGTGGGTAGATAAAATCTTCGTTTACGATTAAAATGCATTATCGACGCATAGGTTAGAACAAGTTTAGAATTGTTGTAAGCTTGGGCTGAAGAAAGGAATTCAGGTAATATTGTGAAACGTCTGCTTACTTATGTAAGTCAACGTTTAGTCGACATGTAGTAATCACAACATTGATTTTTATTTCTAGGCAAGAAAATGAAAAAGATACCACGGGGATATCACAGTGGCACTTATGTAAGTGAACTTTTCTAAATGTAAATGCTGAGAATGTGATTAGCCCAAGTTTCCATCAACTAATCTTTTATTTTGCTAATTTACAGGATGCTACCAGTGGACCTCACTTGACTGACGACGGATTTGCAGTGACACAGTACTACAGTTTTTAAATACAAAATTCTCTAAATTATAAACATTGATTCTTTTTTCTGCAGACTGAAAGAATTGTGCCAGCAACCTTGGACACAGGTGATGATAATTAGTAGCAGTCCTTTTGTTCCATAATAATGGTTGTCTGTGCTGATGAATATGAGCTGAGAGTGCTGAAATCATCAATCTGAATAAATTGCCAGTGCATGCTGTTATACATCTCTTCGTTCTGAAATATTTCTAGTCGGTGCTTAATGAGTCAGTCCTGTGGGGGCTGGAACAACGCTGATAAAAGCAATCTCAGTAGGTTCTGAAAATGCCTAGATAAAGAACAGTATGATGAATTATTGCCAGTCATGCTGGAAACCAGCACTGAGTTATAGTTAATCTATAGATTCTCACCAATTCTACGATTGTTCCCTACCTTGTTCACATATTTTTTGCACCTGAGATGTTGAGGAATTGTTCAGCTGAGGTAAGATCAATTCACCTGATATGTATACTTCCTCAGATAATTTTCAATGCGGTTGAGGCTAGTCGGAGGAGAGAATCTCGATCGTTGCATGGAAAGATTATATCCAGTTTCTCCTAGAGTATTTTGTGGTGATGACTGACTGGTCCAGTGGCACTATCAAATGATGAGGGAAACTGATCCACATCTTGCGGATAGAATGATTAGTGGACTTTACGTTGACTGTGATGCAGCTATATAAAATCTACAACTCTGGGTTTCTTTCTTCCACTGAATTGTTATAAACTTCTTTTTAATCTGAATATGCACTTTTTCATACTAAATTATTTTGAATTTGGCTGACTGTTGTTCTTTTGTAAATATATGCATTTATGTCGACTACTACATGTATGTCATTTATTTATCATTTCCGGAACACTGCATAGTAAACAAGAATGATGGCCAACGTAGTACTACTACATGTGTGAAATGTGTCAAAGTCCTGCACCGTCATTATTTCCTCAGTGCGTCATCAAGCCTTGCGTGGAATGCTTCACTTACAGGAATTTTAACTTTCTGATGTACAATAAGAACTCAGTTCGATGACTACTAGATGTTCAGTGAAAAGGCGGAAAACGATTACTTCCCTCTATTTTTCCAAGTTTTCATTTTGGTTAAAATATGATATTTATAATGCATTTCAGTCGAAAAGAGAACCCGCCTGAAAACAACTTGAAACAACCCAAACACAATATCACGATAATAGCTGATTTCTGCAGCAATCAGCTGATGTGTGCCTCTATCCATTGCTTAATAGTGCAAAAAGATGTATTCGGAATCGCGGTTTCTGAAGTTCACCTGGACGCAAACAAGAGTATCATAATGAGTGGAATGAAGTAGTCTGACTTGATCTTCACAGAACTCCTCAGTGGATAAATTTAGTTGATATATTATAAGCTGGCTGTAATTAGCTTAACTCGATGGAGTTCAGTTGTAAGTTTGTCGCTACTACAACAAAAACACTGTCCCACACTTCTTACCAGTTCCCCATATTTTCCCACATCACCCATGTCTCCAGAAGACAGTTGCCCTCTTCTTCCCACTTTGCCCATGTCATTTTCTGAAATAACCCACTTTGTCCCACTTTGCTCAATTTCGAACGGAAAACTGACCACGCTTTTACCCACATATCCCGGGTCCGAGAAAAATTCTCCGACTGATATCCATGGTTATCAGTGAGTACGACCTCCTGGGTGCCAATGAATTTCTTGAGTTTTAGTTATGCGTACAATATTTTCTCCATCAATATTTCTCAATCGCGTGGTTTAATGTTCTGTGTTTTTTGCGAATTAACAATGTTAAGATGACAAAAACGGTCGTCAAACTATCGTTCAGTGCCCAATCTTCTTTGAAAGTAATGCTGAATTCTACTTGGGAGCCTACGCTGTCAAGTGGCTTCATAGTGTATGGAACACCGACTAAGTTAGCCCTCACGAAATGCAGATTCCATCAAGTCAAGTCTATCAAGTGTAAGTTTGCTTCATTGAAATATGTCTTTTGCCGTCATTACTAGTAATTTCGTTGTTTTGCTACAGTGCCCTGGACCGTAGACGAAGTGAGGAAGACTTTGAAAGCCAGCCAGCACTCTAAGGCTTACTTCCACGAAGTCCGTGATTGCATAGCCAAAAGAGGAAGCCGGTGAAGAGTATATCAATATTGTCGGGTGAATTCAAGTTAATAAACCAATAACAGTTTCATTGTATGCCACTCAACCAAATTCTGACTTCATTTTTACAGGGCGGTGTATACAGCAACATGAATACTGACAGGAGGAGGAGGAGCTCTTCCATAAGTGACAATTTCATCAAATGAATGCTGTAAAAATCTGTAATGCAACTGCCAGTAGGATGTAACTGTAAACGTGATGAGATATCTAGTGCATCTGTCATTCATATGAATTACAAGTTTATGTAGACAGGTGGTTGTCAAACAGTAAGTAGATTTTTTATAATCACTAAATTGTTATCATATGCGTAGTGTAATTTTTGATGTTAATCGAGTTGGACACGGAATTACGTTAAAAAAGTAGACCTTAAGTGTGTGACCAATTATTTATAAATGATTCAGTTGATTTTTGCTCAATAATTAACAGACCTTTTAAAACTCAATTAGCCCTTTTTTATTATTATCAGCTCTACAGTTTGCAAGTCGAAATGTGCTCGTTTATCTCTGCCATGCTCACTTATAATCTTTTTTCCTTTTCAGAATACTTGAGATTCTGGATGATAGTGGTCAGGCATAATTTGAAATTAATCCAACATTAAAAAAACAATTAATCTACTTGTGTATATCATTTGTAAATGTAACTGTTCAATTTCGTTGATTGTGTGAGGGCTGAGATACTGCCCGGCCGCCCAGACCGAAGCACGTGTTTGTCTGAGGAGACCAACGGCCGAGTCTTTGACTTGGAGATTAATCCGCAAGTCAGCGTTAGGATCTACCGTCCCAATACAGGTTCATACGCCGTTTGGTCTGATTGGTTTCTGTAGCCAATGTTACCCCATAGTAGTAACTGCTTTAGTCTATCTGCTATCCGAACAACTTTCCTGACAGGGTAGGACCTGCAAGACCTGTAAGTCCCAGCCAGCTGGGCTTGTTGGCTCACTGTGGTATTCAAGCCCGAGCACCACGACAAGGTAGCAGTTGTGGGCTGGAGACTGTTCAATAATCCTAAACAATTAATTTGGAGACGGCGTTGTTAAATTTTCTTCAATTTCTTTTAAATAATTTAAATATAACTTTTCTATTACAAACCGTTATTTTAACGGCGGTGGTTCTATTCACAGTAACCACGTTTATGTTTACGATAACATACACGACAGTTGGTAAGCAGCAGTCAACAGGCTAATTCTCTGAGAAAGACGGGTGATAGTTCGGTGAAGTAAAACAAAGAAGGGGGAAATAATTTGACACTAAGGGAGGAGATAAACAGATAAAAAGGGACTTAACGGCGACACAAACGTACCAGTAATGCGTAACTTGAGAAAACGGATTAATCGACAAAGCCTCCTTTATTTACCCATTCTTATCCATTGATCTCCTCACTTTTGTCGCCATTTTTTATCCAATTGGAAGTTCATTGAAGATAATCAGTGCGAGTTGAAGCACCACAGATGTACTTGAAAGTTTTCATGGTATAATTCTGAGAAGATGTTTCCACTGCCGGGAGGAAGATAAGAATTCATTGTAGAACTTACACTAAACGGGAACCGTATTAACTGCTAACAGTGTAGATATTTTACATACACTACGTTCCTATTTAGAGCAAAAATCGGCGATTCAGAGATATTGCATTGTAGTGAGACAACTTTATGGAATTTTTATCTAGTGTGTACGTTTCTTCCTAATATTTTTGTCCCTCAAACCATTAATAAAGCATTGATACATGTATTTCTGTGGTATGATTCGATGTCACAATTACTAGCGGTTAGTGATATTATGTGTGCGTAATTTTTCATGATATTTATCGCACGATTAATACGTTGTACATTTCAAAATAAGTGTAAACTATGATAACTGGACTTATTGAATATTTAAGTAATATATGATCAAGTGTGTTAATCAAGTAAATGTCCCCTCCGGAGCCAGCGATTTGCCTCCAAAGCCTCAGGATGGTCGGGGGTGGGTGCCTTGCGCTGCGGGTTGGCCACCCCTACGCACACCTCTTGAAATGCTCCCATATGACCGGGCGTCTTACATAGCCTCTCCTGAGGAAGTCCTACTCACTGCCTTCACGTGGCGGAGGTGTTTTTCACCAAAGTGAGAGGGCGAAAGCGGATGCCCGGCGCTCTTCATCGGGTTGACTGTCCATTGGATGACAGTCTAGGGGAGATGGCTAAACCCTGATTCCAAACCTCCAACGACTGGCGTATGAAGCTCACTGGAGCTCACCGGCAGACGTATGGACAAAGGGCTTGTTGGATGTCCTGGATGTCTGGCCCCATTCAAAAAGGCGTATGAACCGAACTCCGGTCACCGGCTGCCAATGGATAGTGGACTCCCTACTCCACTCCTACTGCCTTGTAGGTCACACTTGGTTGTGTAAAGGCTAGAGCTGCACTCTCAAACAAAAGGCCGAGCGATTCTGGGGACATCACTCGTACCAAATTCCCATGAAACTTCATGAACTCTCTTCATCAGATCGCCGCGCCTGGGCAGCGATGATTCGAGGTGTTCATGAAGCCGGCTCATCCATCCGTAGGAGATAGCCGAAGTAAAGTAAAAAGTAAGTAAGTTAATCAAGTAAATGCCTAATTTATGTAAGTGAATTATTATTATTACTTGGCGATGGTGAATTTAATCTGTATCACCTTTGGGAATGTTGAGTCGTAATGAGGTCTGCCAGTGGCAAGCTGATATAGTTGCATTCGGACGAGGAAATCCGAAATTCACTAACCAGTGTAATTTATGTCTTATCACCAGACAGATTTGCATATTCAGTTCTAGGAATTGATTCTACATGCAACAACAAGCGAAGGTATGTACAATCATTCACTAATAGCCATGCAGATATTCTTTGTTCCAGTTTGTGATACCGGATAACTTTGGATATGGGCGTCCAGTTCTGTTTGCTTGAATTGGAAAAGAATTTGAACATAGCGCAATTTGGATACTGGAAAGTTTCCGTCGAATAATGGAAGATACTTCTCAAATGAAAACTTTCACTTTGGACTGTGTTCAGTCCAGATATGAAAATAAACTTATTTGCATTGCATTGAAATAACACTTTCTATCTTATATTCTTGCATTCTATTTGATATGCTTGCGGTGGGAGTATGGCATGCTAGACCGGTACTCTTGTTGTATTGCTCAATTTAACCAACCTAGCGTACACGTCTATCATAGTACGTCATCGTGTTTACTATGGTGTCCTACAGTTGTAATTACTCGACATCCACAACGTAAATTAAAAGGCACTTGATAAGGAGTACGGTCGTGTATTCTTGTAGTAGTCAAAATTCAAAGGTCGAGCGAGTACAATGTATTAATTGTTAACACGTAATCTTTAGAGTGATAAACAAATCAAAGTCCAAATACATAGTGAAAGTATACTACAATGATGAATAATAAAATGGGTCACTACACTCTCTAGTATATGAACTTGTTACTATACGTAAGTGTAATTCCTTACGAACACTATCGATTAATGTAGATGATGACTCATTAGGATTGAAGTCAAGCCTAAACATCTACCTAAAGTTACACGATTACGTCTCCTAGCCATAGATGAATCTGTACAGATCAGTGACAAAAACCTAACCTATGTATCTGAAATATATTAATAGAACTTAGGCACTGTGGTAGAGTCCGATTTCGTTATATATTAGGCAATTGAAACGTAGTGCATTACTATTACTTCAGTTGATCCGTGATGTCAATCGACAAGATTACGGATTTTAAAATATAATGCGAACTGATGTTGACATGAGACGAATAAGTGAGTAAATGGAGCTATAGCAATTGCAGGAATAATTCATATACATTGAGTCATGCCACCAAATACATTCACAGGTCTGACTGATAAGTCAAGACATCGTCCCCAATTCGACAAATGGGGGGAAAATCGTGGTAAAACCGGGAAAAAATTGGGAGATTGCATTGAGAACAAAACGAGAAAAAATTGGTATATAGAAAGGTCTTAAGCTTTTTCCAAGGAAACGTATATTGTCTATATATTTGTCAAATTTTCCCCCATTTCTATGTCATGATTTCCCCTAATTAGAAAACTTTTCCCCTGTTAATCGCATACTTAACCTAAATCAGCAAAATGTCCCCCCGATTACTCGCATATTTTAACCTTAGTCAGCAGAATGTCCCCCTATTACTCGCATCATTTTTCCCTTATTCTCTTTACGTCAAACAACTCACAATTCAAATCAAGGTTGGTTATGGAAATAAATATATTCAATTTGTGTATTGTTCAAAGGAAATAAAGTTAACAACAATTCAGCAAATTAACTCTTTAGGATGAATGAACATTTAGAGTTACAAATAATACACACAAGTAGAATGATTGTCTTTTAATATGAAGTTTGAATGCAGCTTTACAAATGCCCCCCGTCATCAAGTAGATCCATTGAACTATCCTGAAGAGGAAAAATATTTAGTTAGTAAGGTGGTAATCAACGGTGAAACTTATACAGACATTTGACATAATAATAATATATTAAACGTGTTTATTTAGCTATAAAAATTTACTTAATTATTGAGTACAAATCAAATTATTCGCTTACATATAAATACTCGCACTGAAAGACCTTAAGTGTGAGTATTTTTACAGCATTCATTTAATAAAATTGTCACTTACAGCACAGATGCTCGCTCTGGTCACTCTTCTTATTGTCAACAGTAACCTGTGGAAAATAAAAACAGAATTTCGTTGATTGACATGCATACAATGAAACGGTTTGTAGTATAGTTGTGGTGAGAGCTGTCTACTAGCCAAATTGGTAGACAGTAATTTACGTCAATGTTTACGTTCTCAAGATTTGTCGTGAGAAAATATGAACAAAGACTGATTCAAAACCGACCACAGCAGACTTTGCG
>OX235274.1:104037142-104062528 GCA_944472155.2 Trichobilharzia szidati | reverse complement strand
ATCCAACAACGTGACGTTTAGTGCGCGTTGATGTCAAAGGTACGGTTTGCGAATCAAGTGGCAGACTAACGATATGCATACTCCCATCCTAACACATTTGCAATAGCCTGTCAGTGGGGATTAATTTATTCTTAGAAGCATAAGTCTTCAGTATAAATAAACTTAACAACATGCTTTCTGGCTGAAATCAATCGGACAAGTATTACAGAGCCCGAGTGAATGAGAATTCGTGACACCAGCCACCAAGTCGAATGTATAAATAAGTACTGACTGAGGATAATAATGTAGACGTGAGTGTTCCGACCCACTACTTGAAGGAAGTACTATTGAGGTGAGCTTTAAATGTCCATTTCACGTTCAACAATACGCTCTATAGACAAAGACGTGGGGTGGCGATGAGATCGCAGTTTGTTCCTTCACTTACAGACTGCTTCTTGGCAAGTGTAGAGAATAATATGTTACAACCCACTATCGATAGTTTCCATATGTACCGAAGATATATGAATAATGCTTTCATCATATGTGACGAGAATACTAACTAAGGAGTTTAACAACTGCCATCATGCCATCCAGTTCACGTAAGAATTAGAGATTAACTCGGAATTCCATTTTTTGGGTGTTTTTCTAAAAAGAAGACCTGACGTTTCTCTTTAAAGATCAGTCTACAGAAAACCAACATGGAATGGTCAATACACGAATTTTCATAATCAGTTCCCTTTGAGAAGGAAGAGAAGTCTGATACACTCCTTGTCCTCAAGAATAAGAAGGATATGTACCAATGATACAGTCGATGGGGAACTGGAGCAACACAGACAAGTCCACATGGAAAACGGATATTCTTCAGGATTCATCGTGTAAAACATGAAGGTAAAGCAAAAGTCCGAAAGAACCCAGACAGTGCTGAAGAAACTGCCATTTATGAAGGTCTAATTTGAAGGTGATACAGATCACAGAGAAAAGCCTTGTTTTCGGATCAGTTTTTAACAGCCGATGAGTGATCAATGGATGTGTGAAGGATAAACTGCCGCTGTGGGCCTTTTTTATGTGTGTTTATAAATTCACTTGTTTCTGTGGAGCTAGTTACATTGGCTGCACACTTTCCCAACGCATCTCTGAACATTATCCGACATGGTTAGCAAAAAGACAATGAAAGACAGTTACTAGCTCAATTCTCGAGCACTTGGTGAACTCAAGTGGCGCAGCTCCACCAGAGTCGTCTTTCAAGACTATCTACAAGGTGAGACCAAATGTTACAAAGGGCTTCAAGTTTCAGCATTCATGTATGGCAAAGGCGTTGGCAAATGGTCAATACAGCCCCGAACTCTGTATTCAGAAAAAGTTGGTCCAGTTCCCTATTCCATCATAGTCTTAACATCTTTACTAGTCGCTCCTTGTAAATTTTTAATTTTTAATGATTAATTTGCTTTTGACTTTAATATTTAATTCACTATTATCACTCTCACATGTTCCTTTCATATGTTTCCTCAAAATCTTCACACTTGTTAAATGGACACTCAACTTCCTTTCTTCTCACTCAATACCAATTTAACCTTATCGAATTTCTAACGCTCTCTTCCTTTGTACTGTTGAGTACTACGTATTTTACAACTTTTATTTTTACATTTAAAGCCACTACTAAGTAATCATATCAATTATTTCACCTTCTATTACTCAATAATAGACCACTATGCATTTTTGGTAAATATAAATGCGACTGCACAGCCTCTGAAGATGATTTTGTCGATAAAAAAGATTTTCTTCTCTGAATTGTCATTTATTTTTCAATGGTGTTGGATGGCGTTGAAATCTGCTTTGAAACTTACTACATTTCCACAAAGTGAGTCAGTGGCACAGAGCTAGAATGCTCGCCAACCACGCCTCATATGGTTCCGGGTTCGATCCCCGGCCGACTCACTCCTTTACCTCGCTAGCCCAGTAATAAGACTGGTGAAGACGGAAGTTTAGGCATGAGGCTAACAACCCCACCCAGTAAAAATAAACACCACTGCTACCGAAACTTCAAGCTAGCTCAAAATGATATTCATACAATTTACACTTGTAAACATAAGAGTGGCACCGGTTGAATGTCATTCAACATGACAAACTATTACTGTAGTTCAACGTATAAGGCTAAAACATATAACGTTTGAAAGGAGGAATTTTCATTCATGCTGATACTTGTTGTAACAGTTCCACTGAGGACACTGTTGGAACACTCCGTGTGTATCCATTAGTAAACATTTGATGTGTTTCGGTGAACTTACTGAAAATTTAACCGCTCTCGTCGTAGGATCCAGAGGGATTTTCGTCAATATTTCACTATTATTCCCTGTTTGATTAAACACATTGATTGACTCTACTGGTGAACCAAAGTAGAAAAATATCGACTGTGTTTCGCATTCTAATCCAGTCTCGTTGTTCATTTGAACTAAAGTTTGAATGTAGACCAGATATCTATGCAGGATTTAAAAGAAAATCAGTTACACCATGAATGACTTTGGGTAAAAGTGGAAAATTTAGGTTAGTGGTGGTGGCTAATGTAATAATAGGCTGACTAATTTAACAAACATCACACAGCCTTGGGAATTAACAAGGAAATTTTAACGAAAGCATACAAAATTTCCACATGTGTTTCTTAGTTAACTTAGTTGTGAAATAATAGCGGGAAGATTGTTTGGAATTTACATGATACTTGTGTTTTACTAACAGATTTCATCATGTGAGCTTACTGTGAATGGAAAATGAACTGTTTACTGAGCAACTGAGAAGAGGCTTAGGCTCTAGTAAGTCTGAGTGAATTGCTTTCTCTCAGACTTAGTCGAAATCATGTTTATCTCACTTTTTAAGCGGAGCAACCCACAAGGTCGCTTCTCTGTAAATTATAAATTGATGTAACAACCCCCCTTCTCAGGCGTGGGGCTAGCAACCCCACCCTGTAAACAAACCTGCTACAGAAACTTCAGCACGATATATCTCCTTGAGACAAAAGAAAAAGTCTTTGTGAGGACATGGAATGTCCGTAACATAGATAAAACAGAGGTGATGAAAATTCCTGGGCAACACCACCAACTGCAACAACAACAACAACTGACAACAATCAGAATAAATGGGAGGAACCTGAAAGAAACAACCTCTTTTACCTACCGACCTGGGAAGCATCGTTTCAACTACAGGCGGACAGACCTGACGAGGATATGAAAGCAAGAATCGGAAAAGCAAGACAAGCTTTCACTACTCTCAAGTCTGTGTGGAGGTCAACAGACAGCACTCAGCATGAAAAATAAGATCCGGATTTTCAACTCCAATGTGAAGTCAGTCAGTGCTACTATACGGATCAGAGACTTGCAGTGCGCGTCATAAAGAGCATCTCAAACAAACTACACACCTTCATTAACAGTTGTCTTCGCTCAATACTACTCAAGATCAGATGGCCGGCCACAGTTGATCAGCAACAGAGATCTCTGGCAATGAGCGAACCAACACAGCAGGAACCGATTGTGAAACAAATAGGCAGGAAGAAATGGAGATGGATTGGCTGGCCATACTCTGAGGAAACAAGACATCAAGTGACATCACTAGACAAGCCATTGCTCGAGTGGAACCCGAAAGGGAACCGGCGAGTTGGTCGTCAGTGCAAGGGTGGGGTGACTTGGAGGAGGTCATGTGAAGAGGAGATGAAAGTGTGTGGGCAGACTTGGAGCCAGGTGAAGACTCTAGTAGAGAACCGAACGCAATGGAGACGTGTGGCTGAAGCCCTGTGTTCCTCAAGGAATTAAAGGATACAATAATAATAATGTTTATCTCACAAAGATCTAATATGACTTTTACTGTCAAAATACACAGCCACATTAATAAGTACCAATTGTGCAAACATATTCATTCAATGCTTAGTTCAGTCACAGATATTTCTATAAATGATACTATGCTAACGAACTGCAGTCTTTGATTAGACACTAGTAACGAGTGGGAAGTGTCTAGTCCTTTCTTTGGTGCAGACTGAATTCTATCAGTCAGCTTTGCAATGTGGCCACCAGTCTAGGCAGCTCGCCATATCGTTGCACATTGAGTTGATGATATTAGATGGTTGGGAGCAATCGGCACGAAGCCTTGAACCTAGGTTTCACGCTAGTTGGCAGTCGTCAGCAAGGTGTATCTGCAAGCTTGAAGGAACTCATGTCCCTTCTGAGACTCAAACCCGCGTCATCCAGTGCTGCAGTCGGAGGCGTAACCACTGGTCTATTGGGTTAACCATTTTAATTTGTAACGACCGAAAACAATTTTACTAGGAGTATGGTAGGTATGTAATTTAGATGTCGTCACTATCTAAAATCTTGATATTGATACTGAATATATTCAATGAGCCTTCATGGATTATACATCTACCTTTTATTCTGCACCTAGACCTCTTTTGTTGGACAAGCTTCCTGTGAGACAGGTCGAATGCTGGATTGAAAAATGGTTGTATTCTTATTTTTGTGATAGGCAGCAGTACATTCTATATAAAGGAAAGTCATCCAATGTTTAACTTTCTGTAACTGGTATCCCTCGAGGTGCTGTTCTTTACCCTTTTCTATTTCCTTTCTTCTTACATGACTTGCAACATTGTGTTATTTGTGACGATGATTTAACTGTTTCCATGCCCGTTACTTCCCGATCAGACTGTTCTAAAATGAACAACTTTTAATCAGAAATTAGTCAGTGGTCTTTGTCGAAAGGTCTCAGGCTAAATCCCCCGATATGTCAAAGTGATAATTTCACATTCAGATACAAATAAGATTTACATGAACTGGTTCATTCCCATGATTCTTTTACCAAAAGGGCAATGGAGTTGAAACTAAGATCGATTGTTAAGTGTCTGGAGGCAAGTCTTTCTTCTGATCATTCTTCATCTTTCCACATCCTGTTGATTACTAGAAAGACATTTTCGATCTAACCTTCTGTGTAAGGAAGTATCACTCAGCCTTTTTATTATTTTATCCCTTTGGGTTCCCAATGGAACAGACAGTTTCAAGCTTTAAGCTTTGAAGTTTCAGTAGAAGTGGCTTCTATTTTTACCTGATAGGGTTGCTAACCCTCACGTCCAACACCTTCCCTCTTTACTTGGCTTCCTATCAACTCGGCAAAGTTTAGAAGTGCATCAGATACTCAGCCTCTACATTTTTGTTTACTTGTCATTACAATTACATTCTGCCTTACCATCTCGTAATTTCTCCCCCTTCATCTTTCCTTGGCACTAAAATGCTGTCGGTAGGGTGAGCCGTATGATCCTAAGCCAACTCTTTATTACTGATGTGGACAGACATTTCAACTCATGCAAAAAGTTGGTAAAATTCATCTAGTCGAACTTTCAGCACCCTCTTTATTCACAACTCTCTCCTTGCATCCTATCAAGAAGTAAATGAAACAATTATAAGACTTTATGTTCACATGACTCAATATAAAACTCTATTATACCTTATTTGGGACGTATTTTGTGTAATGAGAAAAGTTTTAGGCATAGATAGAACTATTGACTTAATGAGAAACAGTGAATCAACTGCTCTTTCGATTCTCCTTCTTCTCATCATCATTATTATTAATCTACGGTTACCGCCATTTTTTTTTATTAACTTTTAGTGTTAATTTTATGTTGAATATTCTATTGATATTATTAATACTACAAATGTTCTGTTAGTGTAATGTAACGAGAAAATCAGGCACAATATTGTACTACATGCTGAAAATTCCACATTGTATCCAATGTGCTCTTTGCTATAAAGCCAATATTATTATTATTAATTATTATACGACATGGTACATGTAAATGGATAACTTTTGGAAGCAGGGTTGAAACGTTGTAATTGTAAAGTCGACTGCATACAATCTGTTGAATTAGAGTTTAAAACATTAGGTTTACAGGGCTATCGATTCAAAGAGATATCTCTAAGGAGAAAGACTTTGGTGTATCAGCAAACTTCAGACAGTATTCTAGAACTGTAATAAGTTCCAGTCACTGAAGGCGAACATTTACGAGCACATTAGTCGATTAATTAATACACTGACTGGTCACAGTTATGAGATGTTGGCATCATGGATGCCCAGCTGTCTTCATATCAAAATACATTATAATGCATCCTAAAACGTTCAAACAAACCTGTCTACACAATCCTGAAGTGTGTTCACTGAGAGTTGAGAAAGTGCAAACTGAATTATTGGTCTCTCAAAACCAGTTCTTTTGCACGTCACGTAGGACGTGTTGTATCTTGTAACAGTACTTGTATCTGTAAATGTACTTGTGAATTGTAAGGGCCATGTAGTACCGATTTCTGCACGTTGGCTATCACTCAGCTGAATGTTCACCGTTATGGAGAGAGTATTTCGTGTCAAAGGACCAAGAGCAGTAGCTGTGAAACAGTGTTGGAGATAATAATAATAATAGTGATAATAGTGATAATTACAACAATAATGATAATAACAATAAGTCTTTAGTCAAAAGGTGTTCCACAGAAGACACTCAACCATTTCACACACATTATCTACTTTACTCCTCATAAATCATAGAAACACACTGAATCTGAAGTCTTCTGCTGAAATCCCTTTGGTTGATTCATGTTCGGAGAGTATTGTCAGTTGACTTAGCTGCTTCAGGTGGCCATATTGAAAATAATGATGGAATACAATCACCAGTACATGATAAACGGAAAATGAAAATCTTGCATTTTATCAGTAGTATTCATCGAGGTAAATCCATCACAACAACAACAACTGGAAAAGCCCTACAAATGAGACAGTTTACCACAGCTAAAATGACTGAAATTAATTTTTAAGAAAACTTACCACTGTTGATAACTTGGTCAAAATATACTGTCAGTTGATCTAGCTGGCCAGTTTTGTAACTTGACGAATAATTGAATGAGTAGGCACTGGTTGCATTAGCTAAATTGGAACCCACATTTACTTGGAATCCTTTCACCGTCAAGATAGCCTCGTTATTAAATGTATTTCCAGAACAATTGACATTCACAGTGAATTTCGTGTAGCTAGTATAGAGTGGAATTGCATATTTTATGGTGAAATTTCCTATTTCACCTGGTTGCAAGGTCATGTTAGTTGGAGTTAGTTCAATTGTCATCTGAAGGGAAAAAACATATTCACTTATTTAAAATTCAAGTACACAAGTTGAATAGTCATCAAGATTTCAGAGTTTTAGGTAAATAAATGAATGAATGAACTTTACAGTATTCTGAGTAAAGTGTTCATGACTTCACCCTGACGATCGTTACAACCTGTTGTTAGACCACATGCAACTAACTTCTTAAAGACTCCGTTTAAATTTTCCATTAATGAAGCTGGTAGTGTAGTCGAAGTCTGTCTTTCGCAAACTGATTTATTGTCAGTTTAGTGTTTGGTAGTTTGGCTTTAAGGCATAGTACTAAAGTGAAGAAGGTGGATCATCAATATTTGGGAAGACTAGTCAGAAGCTAAAACCGTTCTGAAGACGTTGAGGTACTGCATTGGAAATATAAGGCAATTTATTGTGGTTCAATTCACCTTATTAAAGACATGAAATTCAGCATGCCGTATGCTAAGAGTCATATTATTTCAAATTTGATGGAGCACCACATGTTATTCAGTGTCCCTAGGCATTAGTGGTTTATGTTTTTTCTTAGAAGTTTAATGTTTCTGATGAAACCACACATAAAACGTGCCAATTAAACAATAATAGACAAGAGTACTGTGTTGGCAAATAAAATTTACTTACGACCAATGCTTCTTCCTCACTTATCTAACCATTGGTTTCAAGATGCTATGGTGTCCTGAAGGAGGGTTTTATGATCCATAACAAAGAAAATTGCATATTGACCAGTCACAAAACCACGTTCACTCACTTATTTGAGGCTTGCACAGGTAGAAGTTAACGAACAGCATATTAAAACAGTTCAGGATTTAGCAAGTGAACTCTGCATGTAGAAGAAGTTCGTTCAATCACTACACTTGCAATGGACGTAATCTATCTTACTAGCCGACAAGTAAATTCTACCTAGTCTTTTCTTCTGTCTCTTCATTAGTATTATTTTGTCTTCTCAATTGTAACATTTTACATTTTCAACTTTCTTGTTCTCTACCCCCACCCGATTCAATCTCTACACCCCACTACCATTGTTACTGACTTGAAAAACTCTCACTTTCTAGTCATTCATGTTACGTCATCCAACTTATTCACTCAATTTCACTTCTACTTATTCTCTACCTGTAATTACCTCTGTTGCTATCCTGACCTAAGTTGTAATATTTTAGCCAATTATATTACGTCGTCTAGTTTTTTAACTCAGTCTTACTTTAGTTGCTGTCTGATTAACTTTGTTTCTATATTACATCATTCTTGTATTAACTAATCAATTATCTAAACTTGACAAACCTCATGTACACACACACACACACAAATTATTATATATATAAATGCGATTGTACAGCTATGTGAATGAATTCGCCTATGAAAAGAGTCTCTTCGCTGAACGTCTCCTCTTTTTCATATGACTCAATAAGGATTTTCAAGCTTCTCCCACTTTATTCAAGGTAGGAATGCTGCAATGCGTTCTGGTTCTTGAGTACTGTTTGTATACAACTGCTTTCTCTGTGGTGTTGGGTTGATGCAGTTGTAACTGGGTATTTCGTTTGTAAATGCAATTTTTCCGTGTACTTTAATTTCAAATTTTCCAGTGTTTGTTAGCTTGACCGAGATGTCTAAAAACGGAATTTCATCTCTAGATTCCTCTTCTGTTGTAATGCTGATGTCGTCGAAAATCTTGTTTACCGAGTTGTGTATGTTTTGTAAATTGTCCCCTCTAACTATCGTTACAGCTTCAGCAACCATTCCTGATATGGGCGTTCTCATAGGTGTCATTTTCATTTGTTAATGTATTTGACGATTGGACTGAAAATATGCTATTGGACATGAGTCTATACATTTTATGTAATTTGAGAATTGTATTTTTGAGTGTTTCAACAGGTATTTGTCTTTGCTCAGTAGCTGCTTCACCGCTTCCTTGTCAGTGTATTGCTGTGACAGCAGAAGTTGCCATAGTTTCATGGTCATCTATTTGAATGTCTTTGTTTCGTTCCAGAAATTGATTTGATGCAATGACCCCAGGATTCCATAATACACTTAAGCTTTCTGTAGAGTTCCTTGGACAACGTTTGTGGTGGGCTTTCTGAGAATGAGATGAATAGCCGGGGGAGGTTATTTGGGTGGTGCAAACATTGGTCCACCATTAAACAGGAGGAAAATTGGTCCGTTCGATTTAATTAGTTACTGATTTTACACAGTGATTTGACCTGTTCTGACGAGTTTACATAAGGTCCTATGGATTCACTTGTCTAAGGTCCAGATAAGATTTGCAGTGAGCTGTTGGTATTCGTAGGTTTCTTTGAGTAGGTCTTACGCTTTTGTGGTTTAGACTTCATTAATTATAAGTACTGTGGTTCTTTCTTTGTCTGCTTGTGGCGCAATGATGTCCTTTTTATGTTTTAGCTTTTTAACAGGCTCTTCCTCTTGCGAAATGAGTAAAGTATAGTACTTTTTCTTCTCGATCACAGGTATAGTTGTTTAATCTTCATGATTTGAGAAGGGATTCTGGAGCAGCGAGAAAATCTGTTTCTGAAACATCACCAGAATTATAATACGATGCTTTTAGAGGGTTCGTTATTACATTTTTGACAGTAGTTGTTTTATGAATTGACCACGCACTGAACAAGCATCCTTTCAGTTTGCTGATCTATAGTCTTGGTTGATTTATCATTGGAAACATTTAATTTTTCCTCTTCGTGTAGTCCTTTTGGCGATCCCATCTGATCTGTCAACATTCATCAGTGCTCTAAGCTAATAGTCTTTTCTTTTTTTTCATTTTGCATGTCGATCACATCTTGGCGTTTTGGGACCCGATAGTGTCCACCTGTGATCATTAGTCTGACTGTTTGTATTCCGCATTGTTCGGCTGATTTCAATTCCATTGGATACCTGATTTATGGTCTGTACCTGATACTGGTTAGCGAAATTTGACAACGGAGGCATTCATCGAAAAAAAGGAAAAATGTCATTCGCTGCTCGCAAAGCCTTCTCATTTTCGATCATAATGAAGTGGATGATATTGTTGTAATTGTGTTTCCTGAGCTGCATGGTTTATTTCAGGTTTTATAGACTTTCTAGACATCATCAACTCAGAATTCAATAACTATGGAAACGAACATTTTATTTGTCAAAGTGGACATCCTCTTTTATGTTCTCACATCGTTAAACATAAACTAGTTTTCAGAAAACATTATATCAGTACATCTAGACAACTACGGACACTGATTTGACTGAGAAGATGAACACATTTCAGATTGAGGAAATATCAAGAATAGTAAGGAATCGCCAGAAATCTGGAACTCAGATGAATCCACAACCCATAGATACACTGATATAGAAGAGATTTGTCAGACGACAAAATAGAAGTCATAAGTGGGAAAGCGTTAACTATCAGGTCAACAAAATATTCGATCCCAATACAAGTGAACAAGAGGTTGAGAGGGAGTCTTGAGACAACCAATCACCTTCAAAGTTACCTAGAAAGGGAGAGAGAGATGGTTAATGAACTCGTGTAGAATCGGAAATCTCACTTCGAATTGAAATGAATGTTGAAGATTTTATCTCGGAAGGCAGTAAAAGCTTTCTAATGAACCATATAGGTAAGCGTGCGCAACTACACCCACAGCATCTACCTGAACTACAAATCTCCTCCCCCCCGTCACTTCTTATTATGATTGGATTATTTAATAATAACGAATACACAGTGGAATTGTTTTATCTAACTTATGGCTTACTTCGCTGAAGACAGGAGTAACTGGTTGGAAAGTGAATGTAACATCTTCAACACTTATGTTGCCTTGTTTGCCACTGATCTCAACCTGTACTGGAAATGCAAAGTTATACGTCGTTGTTTGGTTACAATCGCCCATTAATTGCATATACCAGAGGTTACACATCTACGAAATGCAAAATGTCGAGAGAATTAGCCATGTAGAAGGAAATACGCTAATTAATGTCTGGATTACATTTGAAAAGTGTAAATTTTTCATGTGCATTAAGATGTTATCTTTTAGTGCAGTATTATTATTATTATTAATATACATTCCTAGATCAACGAACTCATTTCAAGCTGCCTTTCAAAGCCAAAGCGTTCAATAAAACATTGCGGTAAACAGAATTACGTAGTGGGACGCATGTGCCAATTTTGAGTCAATATGAAGTAGGTTCAGGTTGAATTCTACAATTTTGAGATTTTTGTTAGAGTAGATTTCTCATGAAGGATGAATAAGTTGTATAAGGCATTTTCCAAGTTCTCTATAGATGTGGATGATTTCTTTAGTAAAAGGCAATCGAATTTTAATCTGACGTCGTTTTTCTTTTCTTGAATGGTGATTTGTAACAAAATTTTAGTCAATTTCTGCATAGTGTCTTATGAAGTTGAAATATGTGTGACTCTTCCTTTCCTAAGCTAATGCTGATGTCAGTCAAAAATGCCTACTCATCAGAAAATTGACATTTGCATTTCATGTGTATGGAAACAGCGTCGATGAAGTTGTAAATAAAACGACTTCACAATGAACTTAGCACTGAAGATTTTGTCCAGAAGAGATATGAATGCTTTGCCACCAAAATCAATCATCCGATAATCATATCCTCCTCACTGCTTTAACAGTTACTTTTCTCACGGTACTTTCAATCTCCGTGAAAGGAGAAATTTGTGTAATATTACTCAGAATGCCATTGTGAATGGAGTAACATTACCTGTGTTTTTACTGAAGATTTAAACCCTTTAGTCTGTAATTCCCAAACAAGACTCTCACACAATAGTTTTCTTCTATTCTTTTACGTTCCCAGTGGAACATAGAAAGGGCTTCAAGCTGGAGGCTTGAAGTTTCTGTAGCAGTGGTGCTGATTTTTACTGGATGGGATTGCTAGACTCATGCCCAGTCTTCCCTCTTTACTAGTCATATTACTGACTTAGCGAGGTAATGGAAGAGTGCGTCGGTGGCCGGCAGTCGAAGCCCGAACAACCTGCGTGGGTAGCGATCATTCTACTGCTGTGGCACCGACGCGCCTTACAAGAGTACTTACAGAATTTCCAAAGACTATTCTCAATGAGTTCACTGAATCGAAGAGTGAAATAATACGCTGTACATTATTATTTCTCTGTTGACAAATACAGCGTGTTTTATTACAGTCATATTTCTTATCCAGGAATTAATCATTTTTACTGAAATATTTGTCAAAATAAAATTAAGCAGAATATATATTCACCCTTTTTAAAAAACTTACTGTGTTGTCTATGTCAGAGAGCACACATATGGGACCGTAAGACGCTCTTACCATACTATAAAATACGAAAAAATAAAGTCATGATTTAAAAAAGGTTAAAACACTAATTTCGCTTTGTGAATTTAGACAAAGCATTAAGAAGACGTAATTTTTCTGAATCGTGTAGTGTTGTATTTGCGAAACACATTTCAAACAATCTGATCCATCACACACGGACTTGTCATAGGAATATACATATGAAATTAATAAAAAGTTGAGAGGTAGGTGAGAAAATAGACTACTTAGGTCAAGTTAAAAGGACATACTGAAAGTCAAAATAACAATGAAGATCACTAAACGAAATAACAGAGTTAATAATACATCTACCCTGGCTGGTATCGAAACAAAACAAAGTTTACCAAGGAAGGCGGTTGAGTGTGATGACGAATTGTTGCTTTGAACGCATAAAGTTGGTTTAAACTTTCTAATTGCCAGCTAGGGGTTCTACAAATTTTAGGCTACACCCCAGATACGTTTTATGGATGGATAGGTTTAAAAGATGTGTTAACGTCAATTTTATGTCCTGTCTCTATAATATGTCTCGCAATAGAGCAGCTAGGTCTCCTGTTCTCAACATTAATGGTTTCTGAAGATTCTATTTTCTTCTGGAGCCATTTAGGATTATGCTCTGAAGCCAGTCCTTACTTGCAGAGATCGATGAATCCTCACCATGTCTGTGTGTCCACACGTAAATTCAAATTGGTAAATACATTGGGATGTGACATCATTGACACAAACTCTGGTTAATAATAATTATCCAGACAAGTTCATCAGGAGATAGAAATAGCGTAGTCAGAACACCAAGACCCATTCTCCAACTCACCCCTAAGAAGGACGTGTACATCAACCTACCCTATATGGGGCATCATAGCAGCTTGATAACTAGACAAACATTGTACGCTGCTGTTAAAAAGACTTTTTATGCAGCTAATATCATAATAATTGAGAATGTGAAGCCAATGTATCTATCTAAGCCCTTTGTACATGCGACAAATGGTGTCACACCTCGATGTATTTACCAATTTGAATTTACGTGTGGACACACATACTTAGGGAGGATTCATCGATCTCTGCAAGTAAGAACTGGCCTCAGAGCATATTCCTAAATGGCTCCAGAAGCAAATAGAATCTTCAGAAACCATTAATGTTGAGAACAGGAGACCTAGCTGCTCTATTGCGAGACATATTATAGAGACAGGACATAAAATTGACGTTAACACATCTTTTAAACCTATCCATCCATAAAACGTATCTGGGGTGTAGCCTAAAATTTGTAGAACCCCTAGCTGGCAATTAGAAAGTTTAAACCAACTTTATGCGTTCAAAGCAACAATTCGTCATCACACTCAACCGCCTTCCTTGGTAAACTTTGTTTTGTTTCGATACCAGCCAGGGTAGATGTATTATTAACTCTGTTATTTCGTTTAGTGATCTTCATTGTTATTTTGACTTTCAGTATGTCCTTTTAACTTGACCTAAGTAGTCTATTTTCTCACCTACCTCTCAACGTTTTATTAATTTCATATGTATATTCCTATGACAAGTCCGTGTGTGATGGATCAGATTGTTTGAAATGTGTTTCGCAAATACAACACTACACGATTCAGAAAAATTACGTCTTCTTATTGCTTTGTTTGAGAAAAGTGTTAATTCCGTGAAAAGAGTTACTATTCTCAGAATGTCTTTCATTTGGATAAATTCTACTTGTCAAATACAAAAGCAAATTATTTCTAGAAATCCCTTTGTTATAAAATGTTAGGATATCTAATATTAGGAAACCTGTTGATAATGCTAGTTCACAGGTGACTGATGATTTGTATGAACGTTAAACATTGTTTATTGTGTCGATCAATGTTCAATGAATCAGTGGGATGACAACTTACTCGACTATTAATGCGTCAAATTATATTTGGTGCTGTGAATAGAATTTAGTGAATATTTGTTTGGAAATTAGTAGTAAGTATTTTTTCTTCAGTCGACTAGGCATTGTTTATTGGTTTCGAAAAATTGCCATCGACAGTTCGACTGACACTCATGATGTAATGAATGGGTTCTAGCAAATCAATTCATCGGAAAATCCCGCCCCACCACGAAAAAACCATTTACAATATTCATACTTATTAGAATAATTTCAATTAATTCTGTAACTAATACCCTTTTCAGGATTTTCATCATGAGCTGACATTAGTTAGAGAACCATTGGAAAACCTGTGAGTACTGGACAGCTGTTTTGTCCTAGTTTGGGACTCTTCAGCAGTACGCACCCCCGGGATTCGAACCCAGGACCCTTTTCGCCTGACCCGTATATCGTTATTCTAACATTCGCATATCTCATTTCCACTTAATCCCCATTAATTGTCTCTGTTTTTGGTTGACTTCTATTTCCAATTCTTCTCTTTTTGCTGTTGCGTTTTTGTTGTTGTTGTTTTGAAACTGTGTAGTGAAGGAGAGAGTGACCACGTTATGCATTGACTAGTTGACTACTTAATTAATTCTTGCAGGCAGAGTTTTAATCCCACCTTGTTTTTGAAAATATTCCTATTGATTATTTACTAATTTGAAATTGTGTTTGCTCAATTATTCTTGCTGTGTAATACGTATTTTGCACACGAGAAAGTTTTCAAACTGCTTAGCTAGCAGACAGCAGTGTTATATATTTGACAAATGCTAATATTGTTGAATAGTATCCGAGATGCTAGCACATTAAAATGCGTGTTTTTTTCGTTATTGTTGAAATATAATTGTAGACTGTGTGTCACTCGTGAGAGTTTGGCAAGCTAAACAGAAGAAGGCATTGAATGATTTCTTGCATCCAGACCGAAATACTTTGGTTTTCGTCATCACATATGCACCTGTGTTGGTTTTCTTCACGATTTTAATTATATTATGGTATTCTGCTGCATATTTCCTCAGGATATCTATGAGTTATGTTTCAATAGAAATTTGTGATTCCAGCTGAGTGTCAACATACACACTAGAATCCGTCTTTGAATCACTTCAAGAACTCACACACACAGTGGACATATGACGCAATTGTGTGATAGTATTTCAATGAAATAGTCTCCAACCAATCAGATTAGTTTTCAAGTATTCTGCCAATTCACCACAAAGCGCGACCACTAACCAATGTCTTTGGCGAGTATTTGTCCCCACAACCGACTTGCTATACCTTACTGGTCACGAATTCCCACTAGAATACATAGAATCCCATAGAACACTATAAAGTGATATTTAACCAATGAGACTGGCTGTTTTCCTATTGTCTGATAAACTCGTTGTCCTCACTGGTACAGAAGAGTTTTTTCTAATGATTTTTCCTGGGACACCGAGCAAAGGAAGACATTCACGAGGAACAGTCATCCTGAACCATCAGTCGAGTTGTCTATTGCATTTCAGTAACAAACCGAAGAAGTCAACAATACCATTATATCAACGGTCATAACAAGTTTAAACTGTATATTACCAAATCGAAGGTCTGAGATGGTTGTCACAGACAGGAAATAGGCCTAATTTTTGCTGGTCACAAGAAACACAGCTCAATGGTTAAGGGATAGTTTCTTTGATATCTGACTGCTCAGGTTGTTTAGTGGAATAATTATTGTGCTCAGTAAGAGCTAAAACTTGAGTATTCTATCTCTGATGGCAGCGAAGAGCCGGGAAATTGTTTTCACACAAGCGAAATCAGAATAAGAATGTCCAGACCGCATGCTGATGGGACTCAGTTCGGGACATGTAGGTATGCAATAGCGTATCGAATGAAATGACCAAAACCAAATATTTCTAAGAGTCTTATTCTAACTAAATAGCTACAAGTAATAGCAAGAATTATAACAACGAGTGGCTGTGATAATGGCGAAAAATGAATTCTGTTCATCAAACAGGTTACAAACTTCATGTGAAATGAGACCATGAGAAGGAGAACTGAATTCTGCTGTATGTTCACATTACAAAAGCATAACATAACTGAAAACACCATCGAAATAACGTACTCGTTTACATAAGTCACGTTTAAACGGTAACCTGCTGCAAGGTACACACCGCTATCTAATGATGAATAATACATTCCTGTCACATTCATTGACCCAACTCCTGGAGAAATTCGGTTAATCCAAGCTGTGTAATATGCACAATTATTGTCACGCAATGTATGACATGCTGATAATTCGAAAGTCGTTCCACTGCACATATGTCCATACAAACCATTTGGGTCGGTGAAAGTTAACGAATATTGGATACTAAGACTTTTTGGAAATACCTGCAGAAAATAAAACATAGTTTCTTGTTCTAACAGCCAAAAAGCAACAAAATATTATGATACTTATGTCTCACAAAGGACATAACAAGTTATGCACCGGTTTATTACAATCGTATAACATTCACCTTAAGCTGGTCTGTAGACCAGGTTGGCCGTAGCAACTTTTTGAAACATCAACTTTATCTCTGTCTTCACAAGTCACTTGAAATTTCAATGAAGATGTATAAGAGTAATCGTTACATAAGTGAACAGATTTAAGTAGACTAAGACAAAATACGCACTGTTGATTAAAAATACTACCTACCATCAGTTCAAAACTCCACAAAATAATTAATGAAAGTAATGTCCACAGCTACGAAGTGACCTGTTTCAGTTGTTGTTGTTGTTCCTTTTTCCACGAAAGTGTCACCTTTTTCCACGAAAGTGTCACTGTACTCATTGTAAAAGTTTCTAAAAATTCTACTATGAAAGTAGGACTGTGGGCAACAAGGTGGAATTCAGGTGTATTTCTGTGTGTTTGTTGGGTATATCACACATTGGGAAAGTATAATTTACCAAGTAAATATTCTGGAGAACTTTCTTATTCATGGTTAATATGAAGGTAATCGTATGACTTCATCGCATGGATTTGACACTTATAACCACCTCCCTTTGATACTGCAGAAGTAACAACAGAATAGCTCATAAGTTTATAATAGCTAGCTGGAGCTGATCACAATTATTTGTGAGTGGTTGAATTAGTTTAGGCTCTGTTATGCGTCATTTGATCCACTAATTTGCGTTGATCTTTAGAATAACCAATTTTTCAAATCATTTTGCATACTTGGACTCACACAAAAAACTTGGAGGATCTGGACTTCGCCGATGATTAATGTCTGATTTCCCACAAACTGGAAGGTATTCAAGCGAAAAGCAACAAGTTGACAGAAGAAGCATCCAGAGAAGATACGACTTCGGGTGAACACAGAGAAAACAGACGTGGGTGATGAAGATTCCTGGCCAACCACACCAACAGCAACAACAACGACAGACAACAATCAGCATGAATGGGAGGAACCTGAAAGAAACAACCTCTTTTACCTACCTAACTTGGAAGCATCGTTTCAACTACAGGCGGACAGACCTGACGAGGATATCAAAGCAGTAAGGGTCGGGAAAGCAAGACAAGCTTTCACTACTCTCAAGTCTGTGTAGGAGGTCAACAACACTCAGCATCAAAAATAACATCCGGATTTTCAACTCCAATGTGAAGTCAGTCAGTGCTACTATACGGATCAGAGACTTGCACTGCGCGTCATAAAGAGCATCTCAAACAAACTAAAGACCTTCATTAACAGTTGTCTTCGCTCAATACTACTCAAAATCAGATGGCCGGCCAGAAAAGATCAGCAACAGAGATCTCTGGCAATGAGCGAACCAACACAACAGGAACCGATTGTGAGACAAATAGGCAGGAAGAAATGGAGATGGATTGGCTGGCCATACTCTGAGGAAACCATCAAGTGAGTGACATCACTAGACAAGCCACAGCTCGAGTGGAACCCGAAAGGGAACCGGCGAGTTGGTCGTCAGTGCAAGGGTGGGGTGACTTGGAGGAGGTGATGTGAAGAGGAGATGAAAACGTGTGGGCAGACATGGAGCCAGGTGAAGACTCTAGTAGAGAACCGAACGCAATGGAGACGTGTGGCTGAAGCCCTATGTTCCTCAAGGAATTAAAGGAAATAATAATAATACTTGAATCATTGACTGATACCTAGATTCCTTTCTTAACTACTGCTCAATCTTCTTTCAACTAGTAATCTGACTCCAACTCACTCATTTCGTTTACTTGTATAAGTGTCTGCAACCAATACATTTTCCAATACAACATTAGTTCGACTTTCCATGCAGGTATGGTGATTTCTGTATGCACAAAGTAATAATAACAACAAACTACTTCATCTTCACGCGGATGGACGCATTCTCCTATTCCCCTTTATATATTCTAATTAAAACCGAATGTATCTTGATAGCTTGTAACGCTTGACGATCGATTTGATTTCGATTTTATTTCCAGACAACGATAGAAGTTTTACTAGATATTCAGGGAATTAAGGAAGGCGAAATCCATTACAATACAATACAGAACAGATGCAAATAAGCAATGGTGTCCAACTTACTACAGGAGTATCAGTATAGAATATGTAATTGCCAGAAATATTTGTTGAGCCAGTAGTCAATATGTAAGAAAAATTCAGTGGGCCTGTGTAGTTTTCTTTCACGGAAATATAAATAAGGCTTTGTGCTGTATGGGATGATGTTAAAGGTGCGTCCTTCTTCCAGCCTAATAAAATGGAAATGTGTAAAAAAAATCAAATTTTTTAATAATATTCTATGTTAAAAACAATTTTTTAACTGTTCCCCGTAGACACAACAATACTTCAAATTATATCCTATTAAGAAGCATAATGACTGACGTACAAATCTTCCAGCCATTTGGTGTCTGAAGTTCAGCTAAATAGAAAAGTGTTCCTATAGTCGGGTGGGAAAATAACAACAATCCATGAAATATGTGTTCATGCCAAGATGTGAAGGTAAACATCCTCATAGCTAGTAAATGTCGAGAACCAATGTTTGAAGATATTCAGCCAAATAAGTCTCAAAATGTGTACTCCATTTTTTGTCTTTAAGTTCCTAAGGAGAAACAGTTCTGAGATAACTCAAAGGTAAGATCGCAAGTTCACAAGTTCATTTGAACAAATACAAAAGTGTTGTCACTGACAATTTCTATCAATGCATTGTTTCAATACTTGTTGTTGTTTGTTAATATTCATTATATGAATTACAAATAATGTAGCCGAATACAAATTCCTAAATTCCTCTCTCTCTCTGTGTTGATGGTTGATTTCCTGTAATTCTGTCATTGCAAAATACTACTAATACAAATAATTATAACAAAAAGATAGTGCGTTGGTGGCCTCAGCGGTTAGTTCGCTCGCCAACCATGCACATGATCCGGGGTTCGATACCTGGCCACCAACGCACTCCTCCATTACCTGGCTACGCCAGTAATAAAAACAGCTGGTACACAGGAAAGGTTGGGCATGAGACTGGCTAGCAAACCCATCCTGTAAAAATAATCACCACCACTACAGAAACTTTAAGCCTCTAGCTTGAAGCCCTAACTAAGTTCCACTGGGGACGTGAAGGAATATAAAAAAATAATAATAACAAAAAGATATTTGCAAAGTCACAGATATATATATATATTATCAACAAACCTTCATAAAAAACATTGCCTATAGTAATCGAGTAAAACGTTTCAGAATGTTTCTCCGTCACGCTGACAAAGTTTAACGCTGAGCCTGGAAGGATTGTACTTGGTTGTAGAATTATGTACCTCTTTGTCAAATCCGTTGAAATTCTTAAATAAAAGTCCTGTCTTACAAAGGGTCTGAGAGGGATGACTAGTCTCAATTGTGTTATGGCGTTTGCGGTAACTTTATTTTTCAAAAGTGGAGATTTACAGGAGACCAGCTCCACATTTGGAGGCGGGATCGCCGTCTTGAAAGAAAAGAAGAAATTCATAAAGTGTTATCAGGGAGTAAATTAACTTCCAATATGTAATGGATATTAATTTCAATTTCCAATATAAACCTACATACACCATTTCAGTCCTTGTGAAATACAGCGTCAAAGTATCATAAGGTCTGTGTTAAACTGGATTATGAGAAACACGTTAGAGAATATGAGTAGCACTTTTTGAATACTGAAACTTGGAATGTAACACTACATCTTGACATAAATAACGCATTAGCTTCTTTGCTTATCAACTAGTGCTGTATATGAGAATAAATGGACAACACTTGAAAGTATCATTCACCGTAACCGATGAAGGCTGGAATTAATTGACCTTCTCATATTAGTACACAGCTCTCACTGAAAACACTTTTAATTTTGATTATAGGTTTCCAGGCCGTAGGTGTTACGAACTTCCTGAAATAATTTGAGCGCCGAGTCAGATTGATTCATTATAAATTATTTAAATTAATCCCAGCGTGTTAAGAAAATCAAAACAAGATTTTTCTGAACGTTTCGCTGTGTAAGCCACAGCTTCTTCAGCAGATTTATTCCGAATTTTTATTAATCATCAAAATATATGGTCAAAAATTTTACATACATTCAAGTCAGTTTATTTGAAGGTCATTTGTCTATGGACATTTTTACCAATAGAAAATATGTAAGCAGTCATCACATATTTTTGTAATGACTAATGTCAAGTTGTTGTTGTGTTCACTCTTGTATAGTTAATTTGTATAGATTAGTTTTGTATGAGTGTGTGTGTATGTATGTTATTTGTCATATGGAAAATACGTGAATTCATATATGATAAACATGATCCTATATTCAAATGAACTGTCGTCAAGATTTGACAGAATAGTTCTAAAATATTTGGGCGCCGAGTGAGAAGTAGACATTTGTAAAAAATTATATTTGTAAAGTCTCAGCGAGATTGAAATGAGTAATTCCAACGTTTCGTTCGACAGTCTGGTCCGAACTTCTTCAGGGAAATTAATCGAAATTAACATAACATAGGTTTATATATAAAAAGGAACATCACTTGATTTGTAAACATTTGTCTAATCATGAGTCATTCAAAAAAGTATCAACAAGTATAGTAAACAAAATTTTATGAGCTGTGATCAAAATTTGACCTCGAACTTACAAATATTGGTCTACCTTTGTTAAACACATTAAACAGAGTGTGTATGTGTGTGTGGGTAAACAGTTGCAAAACATTTCTTAACGTTTCCATTAGAAGATATGGACAGTCGAGAATTTTGACCAAGTATTAATAATTAGTGATACATATCCATTTTTTATTTATTAATAAGCATTTCCTATGCATCAGCTAACATCACGCCTTCATGTCTGTTCAAACTGTTAGTATCTAGAATTTTATGGTTAGACGTATTTTCAAAATTATGGTGTTTAGGATTAGATTTTAGTAGAAGCACCCTGTCGAACTTATTGCTTTGCCTTCTTTCTGAAGATTGAGCTGCTTTATTCGACCTACTGGAGTTGTCAGGTGACTCGACAGCTGTCATGGAGGCTCATAGAGTGCTGATTGATTTTTTTTTCATTTGTCTTGCTTCATAAGAGTTTGCCATATAGGTGATAAGTCTATCCCATCCTTCCTATTCACTGCATTCGATGTGGTTAAGATGTGCAAGGCTTCAGAAGTCAATCTTTCTTTATGTGAATGAAATCCTCTTCCAAGAATTTCGACATTGTCGAAATCAATCTTATGTCCGCTTTCTATAGCATGCATTGCTATAGCCGATCTTTTTTCTAGACTTTTTAGTTCTACTTCATTTCTAGGTGGACGTTTCCTGCATAGACTATGTTCATCCACTCTGACCTTCATCTGAACACAACAACAACTTGACATTAGTCATTACAAAAATATGTGATGACTGCTTACATATTTTCTATTGGTAAAAATGTCCATAGACAAATGACCTTCAAATAAACTGACTTGAATGTATGTAAAATTTTTGACTATATATTTTGATGATTAATAAAAATTCGGAATAAATCTGCTGAAGAAGCTGTGGCTTACACAGCGAAACGTTCAGAAAAATCTTGTTTTGATTTTCTTAACACGCTGGGATTAATTTAAATAATTTATAATGAACTTTTAATTTTGATTTCCATTATAGTGACTCGCATTTATGCAGGCCTTATAATCATAGCTGATTTTCACAGTGTTTTCATAGCAAAGGAGTAGAATAGTGTAGTTAGGTCGAAGATTTTCAGCTGTGTGGTTTGGAATTCCTTTCTGTCTCACTCTCTCTCTCTCTCAACTACTTAATAAGTGTAGGCCACAACAACACTTTCTTACTGATGTAAGCTATGGTAATAAAAAGTGCGTATATAAGTAATGCATACTGTTCAGACGGATTCTTATGTCATGCAAGCGCCGAAGTTAAAGGTATACATATTCCGTTATTCTACCGATAATTCATTTTCTCTATATTTCAACGCTTCTACTAAAATCACAGTGAAGAAACTGTGTTACTTTTGATCATAACTTTGTTTAATTTTGAATTTGGCTCGACAGTGAACAAAGATGAGATTGATTGATTGATTGATTGATTGAGTAGGGAAATAACTCTGTTGTGCTAAAGTTTGTTGCATTTCACTAGTTGACTTCTCATGGTATGTGAAATGATAACCGCTCTTTCACGAGATTTATTATGCCGAAGCGGACTTCATAACAAACCGACATCAGATAGACAGCTAATGAAGGCCAGGAAACATTGACTATCTTTTTGTCATCCAAGTTAATAAATCTCCGACCATGTGCTATCACAAATTCATCAGAATATAAAATTACCAAAATTCAGTGTAATCGGTGACTATCTGTCGTCAGCCCAGTGCTCACCAACCACGAATGTGTTCCACAATTTGATCCCCGCCTGGCGTGCAGCCAAACCTCAATTACCCGATAGTAGACCGGGAATGTTTAGTGAGAAACTAGCAATCCCACTTTGTAAAAGATAATATCACTGCTACTAAAAAACTTCGAAGCCCTATGTTTCATCAGAAATGCAAAGGGATTAAACAAATAGTAATAATAATGATAACACCAATCAGGACTTATCATTAGAACTGCAAGATATCCACTGTTAAGTCAGGTACTAATGAGCTGTGCATTAATATTCTAAGTTTGGTTTGTGTGCATCCGATTCTTATCAATTTGATTTTCTCCACAAATCAACACCAGATACTGAACTATTGAGACCGATGTCTAAATCATGGAGAAACCAACATGAATTGCAGTGGTTTGTTTTAAATCGTTTTGATTTATGACGAAATCTAGGCTGAAATGAGCTGAAACACCGGGATCGTAACCTCTGAACAGGAAATTCTCTCATACATTTTATGGCTTCTATAAACTATCAAAAATACTAAGTTGCTTCTAAATATCCCTTAATACTTTAATTAACCCAGCAAATGTGTACGGACAAATTGAACACAGTTTCAGTGAACCAATTGGCTTTATAGACCACTCTAGACGATTCTTTCTGCTAACTTCTTATTGTTCCGAACTTTGATTTCATGATAAATTTCCCACATTACTTTGTCAACTTATTAATCATAGACAAATATATGTAAAGTGAATGCAATAAAGAGTAAAAGAAGTCCAGAACACATACCGTTTTGTAGCTGGCATTGTAGACTTGAGGTGTAATATTTATTGTCTTGACAACACTCAATGAACCAAACGAGACTACCGAAGTGATTAGAACTGTGGGAGTACTGCCTAGATATAGGAAATAACGGACGGCCACTTCACAACGACCATCATTGCACGTCTCGTTATAGTATGCTGAGTGTATTGTTGTTCGGCCTACACTTCTATAAAGATGAATAGAATAAAGTGTAAAACTATAGTCAGGAAATATTTCATTTTTTTTATTGAAAGTGTTCTAAGCAATCATGGGCTTTAGCACTTATCGCCTATATTGTATTGAATTCGACAGCATCATCTAGCTTGCACAACAACTGAAATTAAAAGCAATATAAGTTGTACATAACTGCCGATTGGTGTGTCTTTAAAATTGCCTAACTTCCAACTATTTTTTTATTTTACCAGAGTTTGAGTTTACTTAGAAAACTTTACACATATCGACATGTACACTCATTTAGAGTTATAATCTTTGATTCCATACAGCGCATATGACTGTATTTAATGGATACAGAGACACTTTCTGTCAGTTCAGACGCATTTATTCACCAATATTTTTTGAACTACAAATTCAATCAAAAGTTAAGTGGAATGTATTTGCAAGGAGGATAGCATAGACCTGAATATAAGGAGAGGATGAGTCGTCAATTTTAGACAGCAAATTAGTGATGATAAGAGAAAGAGTGAGTGCATCTTTCTGAGATAACATTATACAACTGCGTTATTGGGGTGTTGTTCTCAGATTACTGCCCAGTCGTCAGTTTTTGAAAGAGATGACGACGGATTAGAGTAAGAGCGAGTTGTTTATGTATATATGTAAGAGCTCTTGAATTTTATTTTATTTTTTTTATATTTTTTTATTTTTATTTACAGCTTGATTCCACACCGTATTTTCAGTACAAGTGTGGAATTTTCAGCATGGATATCGGTAGCCCAAATTCAGGCCGACCATAGATATCGGGTGTGCGCCGGCAGGGGATCGAACCCCGGACCATGTGCATGGTCGGCGAGAGTCCTAACCACTGTGCCACCGACGCACGAATACGAAAATATCTCAGATGAAGAATTATCTGAGGTGGGGTAGTCATGCCAAAAAAAAACAAAGTTAACAATATGGTAGTTCTAAAGATGGATACGAAAAGCGACATCTGCCGACATTAGGGAGATGATAGCCACTTAGAGAAGAGTTTCTTTAGAAGACATACACACACTGTCTAGTTTTACTCAGATGAATTCAGATCGCCTATACTGTATGTATGTATGTAAACATTGGATATATACAGTGTGACTGATATAGGATGGAACGCTTTAAATAACTTAAAAAGCTCTGCCAGTCTGAACTTTAAATGTTTTTCAGTTCCATCTTAGAACATCTGATAGAATCCGGACACCAAGCTACACCGCAAACAAACTTCAAAGTCGTCTACAGAGTAAGAGGTGGTCTCCCTAAAGGTGTACGAATCAGGCTTCTTCAAACTGCAGAAGCAATGGCGATTCACTTGCTAAGTCCTGAACTCT
>OX235274.1:103940412-104036642 GCA_944472155.2 Trichobilharzia szidati | reverse complement strand
CCAAACAGCTAAACAGCAATGTGGGTATTACCGTTACGAACCAAAATGGTGGCATGACTATTTCACAGGAGGAAGACCAAATAGCCACCCCTGAAATAAACCCTGCAATAGTACTGAGAAAGCTGCAGCGACTCATACCTGGGAAGTCCCCAGGTTGTGATGACATCAGGCCATCTGTTCTGAAACAGTGCGCCGAAGCTCTCTGTAGGCCTTTATGCGACTTGTTCCAACACTCCATGGAATCGGGGAAACTGCCAAAGGAATGGAAAAGAAGCATCCTTTCTCCGATCTTAAAGGGTGGGGATAGACAAAATCCCACCAGTTATAGACCAGTAGCTCTACTCCCAGTGGTATCGAAAGTACTGGAAAGTATTATTGATGATCACATCAGGGAATATCTGGATAGGTCTAAAATACTGCATGAAGCCCAACACGGTTTCAGGAAAGGAAGATCCTGCGTCACTAACTTATTATCAGCTTGGGACGATTGGACATCATGCTGGGATATGAATGTTCCTGTCCACGTGATCTTTCTAGACTTTGAGAAGGCATTTGACACTGTTCACCATGACCTTCTCCTACACAAAATAAGCCAGGTAGGTCTAGGTAAACCACTTCTGTCATGGTTGAAGGACTACCTAACTGAAAGGCAATTTTGCACCAAGGTCAATCGAGTCCGATCATCTTGGCACAGCTCGTCATCAGGAGTGTCGCAGGGTTCTATCCTGGGACCACTGATGTTCTTGATTTTTATCAATGATTTACCATGCCGTCTAAACTGCCCGACTCTTCTATACGCTGATGACGTAAAGATATGGAGGGCGGTAAAGTGTCCGGAGGACTCAGATAGGCTGCAGGCAGATCTAAGGCTTCTGGAAGACTGGGCGGTAACCAGTGGCATGACTTTCAACCTGAAAAAGTGCAAAGTAGTGAAGTTACGCACCTGTAGACTGCAGAATGCAAGTTACACCCTGTGCAATGAAAGCTTGTCCTGCTCAACGTCGGAACGTGACTTAGGTCTAGTTCTAACGGAGAAAATGGACACAAGCGTGAATTTCACGGGGGATGTAGCGAGGGCATATGCGGTCATGCACTTTACACATAGACAATTAAGTGCACTCACTCCTGAGCTCTTTCTAAGATTGTATGAAACATACGTCAGACCACACCTTGAAGTGCATAATATTATTGCACCCCCACTACTTAGAAGAGACGCCAACCTCTTGGAAAGAGTCCAACGACGGGAACAAAAGGAGTGGTTGGTCTCCGAAATAAACCATATGACGAAAGGCTGAAGAAATTAGGCCTATTCACACTCAGTTACCGTCGCGTGAGGGGGGATTTGATTACTGCCTACAAAATAACAAATGATCAGAATCACCCAAACAAAGGTGTTCTGCCATTGAGTAGGTATAGGCTCCCTCGTGGAAATCCCAGAAGGATAGCTCATCAGAGGGCAAGGACCCGGGTGCACTCCCACTTCTTTTCCCTGCGGGTTTGTCGTCCCTGGAATTCCTTACCGGCAGATGTAGCTATGGCACCATCTGTGGACGCCTTTAAGCGAAGGCTGGACAACCATGCAGCGACACAAGGACTGTATCCAAATGGCCTATCCCCTTAAAATCGCATATACCATTCAAAGGTAGACAATTAAACTGGTCGTTTTACTTCTTCACATTCCCTTCAGTCTTACTCTCCTGACAGCTTTAACTACACCTATTATTATTATTATATTCATTATCATTATTACTGGTATATATATATATGTATATCGGTTGACTGACTGTTGTTACGTTTTCTTATTCTTTCTCTGTCTGTTAGTCTGAATACCTTTACTAATTATATCTATTATTATTATTACCTCTTTTCCATTGACGACGATACCATTCACAGTAGTAACAGTCTTAACACACTTCATACTACAAACCCCATACAATTAGCCCCAGCACTACTCCTGTTGGAGTCAACCAAAGCTACGACAGTCGAGTGGCGGGACGAGCTACACAGACGTTTACCAAAGATCAGGAACCTCTACCTCACAATCAAGAGGCGAACACAAAGAAATCAAATTGGTTTATACTAGCTCGTAAAAACGATATTGGATATTGGAAGAAAATATATGAGAGTCACGGCTGTGATTCTTATCAGTGTGTAGATTTAAACGCGTGTCTATGAAGAGGGAGTAGTAAATTGTAACATGTGCCCAAACGCAAGTGTATACCCTGAAACTCTTAAAATACTTGTTCAGCCTAGGCCAAATACCCATAAAGAAGCCAACTCAAAACAACCAACTAAACGTTCAGGTCTCAATTAATCCTAATCAATCACAAAGACTACACTCGTTATACATTTTCGATCTCATGGAGTTTATCTTTACGCACTCTGGTGAATGCAACGCCAGGGGGAATTTCCAGCTCCTTATCTTTGATTCGTTGTATGGACAAGACTACGTAAATGCATGTCTAGACGACACTCTAGTGGCTGGTTCAGATGAAGGCATGGCCATTTACAATGAGTTTTCATTAAACTGTTGGAGCATTCGATAGCAATCAGTATGACCAACAGCCAGACTGTTATGCTCTGATGGTCTCTGACGGGACATGAACGTGACGTTCTTTCTTTAACTGTAAGGCTGCAGATGATTTAAGCATTCCTAACAAAAATTTATTTCCAGTGTTTGTGAACTTCTCAAAGGAATTGCAGCAGTTCCCTTTCGTTTTCTGTGAACAGCTTATTTGTGCTAAGGAATCTTTTAAGTTGTAAGTGAAGAACCCTAAACCTGACCCACGAAGCACTGGAAAAAATCTACTAGTCCGTTTGCTCACATCATCACGTGACAAGTTGCATCTAAATTTGTTCATCTATATTTCAGACTGCATTAGTTTATGAGAGACGGTTGAGTAATCCAAATGTTTATCAGTAAATAACACACAGTTTTACTCAGTCAGCTGTTGTGATGCACAAAAATATAAACAGGAATCCATTTCCTAATACTTCTACGAAATGTCTTGAGATGCAAGACAAATTAATTTCACTTTTCGAGAAGTATTTTGGATAAAATTTAAACAGGAACATGATTTTGTGTAGCTGTAGAATGAAACAAAATGAAAAATACAGTTGTTTTTCATAACATCACCTCCCTATCTTTTCATGATTGCCTTTATGCACAGCGTGAACAGCACAGAAATGTGTTACTGATCTTGTCATTATCGTTTTCAGGAGCTGTAAACAAGTGGTAGACATTCAGTCTTACTGAAGAAATTCATCACATAAAAATCTCACTGCTACAACTAAATGAAATACTTTTGCTCCTTGAATACGACGTGACTTTTCCTCTCTAACCGGAAAATACCTATTTTGTGAATTATCCGCTTGGGAAACCTGATCTTCCTAGCCGGTGAATTAAATTCAACCATTACTTACATATCGAATCTCCGTGTGCTAAGTTCAGATGTCTCGAACTACTGCCAAAGCTTCAGGTGCTATTTTTGTAGCAGCATCTTCCTCACTCATTCAGATAAACAAGACTTGTTGGTCTACCACTTGATTGCTGTGAAGCCGATCACCCAGAAAGTACTAGGTAAAGTCGAAAACCTTTTCTTTTCCTTGTCTTGTACTTTTTCAGTCTTATTCTTGTTCTTGTGGGTAGATACTGTTGCACTCTTATTCTTATACAGCATAAGTTTTAGCGATAGTTAATATGGCTGTAGAAAGTAACCTTAGAAATGGCACCAAAACACCTTACTCTGTAGTCACAAGGGCTTCAGCCAGAGAAGGCAAAAACGCAGGGACACCAACCCCAAATCGCATACCCATCCTAAAGACCCGTGTAGGACTCGTCTGTCCGGATACTATGCCTGCAGTGCCACAGTCTAGTACTGAAACGGCTCAGGCAATACTAGTAGGACAGGATACTACTACACCTGCACCAACTGAAAGCCAATGTGTGAAGTACAACAAACCTAAAAGGAAACGCTCAAGACGTCATAAGACCTCGAAGGCGTCACCAAGTAAGGGAGACGAGTGCCAGGCGTGCAATATCATTGTTTCTAAAGCTGACTCAGCTTTCGAATGCAATTTTTGCAAATGGTGGGTGCACTGCCGTTGCGACAAAGAGGTACCGAAATCATACTACGAGTTTATGAGAAATAACCCGTGCCCGTGGTTTTGGTACATCTGTCCACTCTGTCGCCCTGGTGTAGTCACACAGAGCGTGTCTGCGGTTAGCAGAAACAACACGCCGCCCTTGTGTTCCAACACGGTCTTATGTAGCTCCCCACCTGCTAACGTCACATTGCCAAAACTTGGCACAGACAGTAAGAAGGACACTCCTGTCCTACTGACCGAAAATGCCAATTTTCACAAGGTGAAGATTCATAAGGTTGGACCTAAAAAATCAAGGAAAGATAGAGTTAGAGAAGCACCACTTGCATCCACAAGCAAGCTTGGCAACACAATAAAGGCTGGTCAGAACCCGATGAAGCCTAAAGTTGCTGATGCTGCAAAGGAATACGAGAAGCCAAAGGCCAAACCTAAGTCTGAGGTTAATCGGTCTAATTCGCTCATCCTCTTTAACGTACCTGTGAGCAAGAACAGCTTGCTTGAACAGAGGGCCCTGTTTGATCAGGAACAGTGGTCCAACCTGTGCAATAAACTAGGTCTGAATATTAGTTCAGTGAAATTGTGCAGGCTGTACAGGGGTGTCCACACACCTCAAGGTAAGCCACCCCCATTACGGGTTACACTGGACTCTGCCGAATAGGCCGAAAAGGTACTATTGATGGCTCAGGTACTAGCCATCGACAGAAGCTCTAACATAAGGGTGAGACAAGACAGACCATGGGCTGTCAGACAAATGGCAAGGGAGTCACCGGAACTTTTGCCTTCTACCTCTACGGTGGTACACGGTGTCCCGGAGCTGGAAACGGGCACTGCCTGTGTAAAACACATGCATGACGTACAGCAGTGGAGATGGCTGTCGTCTCAGATGGCCCTTGGCGCTTCTGGAGCCATCTCCGTTTACCGACTACCTCGCCCCGCTCATCTCACACTGATTAGCTCCCCAAGGCTGCTTAGTGTCACATTCAACTCCCCAGAGCAGTTGGCCATAACACTTCAACGGTGGTATGAGATCAAGGGGAAATTGGGATGACACATCCGATGCTGCGAAAGCAGACCTCGAACCATAAGGAGGCAGCAAACGGAGGCTTTAATACGTCCTCAAGCTTCAGTGACACTCGAGCGATGCAGTTCTGAGAATAACAGTCTGTGCCACCCAAGTGTCCTGCCTAAATCCAAGGGAAAAAACCACAATGCGCCGGTTCCATCGGAACTGGCCAATTAGTCCCAACACTAAGTTCCCTACCAGCAGATAGCTTCACGTCAACTACCCCACAACACGCTGAGGTTGTAAGACTCACTGTCAGCTGCCTGTATAGCAATGTGAGGGGCTGAGAGTAAAAATAGGTGAACTCCGAAATCTCCAAGCACACCTACAACTGAAAATAATCATTCTCACCGAAACATGGCTAACCCTCACTATCGCCGATAATGAAATCAGTATAGGTGATATGGTTTTGGTCAGGAGAGACAGGGACAATAAGGAAGGAGGGGGAGTTGCCATATACTTTGATAGGCAACTTAAATGTGTTCGCGCAATGGACCCACCACTTATTGAACTCCCAGACTCCATATGGTGTCATTTCACCGTAGGCCACACCAAGCATTTACTTGGTGGCATCTACCGATCTCCCACCTGTGGAGCAGAGCACAATCAGCTACTCCTCAGCACTATCACAGGGATATGAGACTTGGGCTATGACCAAATCACCATTGCTGGAGATTTCAATGCCCCATCACTGAACCTTGGCTCGGGGTATGCTAAGGGAAAATTCGGCCGAAATCTACTGCAAGCTATTCGGAACACGGGACTGACTGAGAATGTTGGAGACGACACTAGGTGGGACCCTAGTGGAAAGTCATCAAAACTAGACTACATTCTAACTAGTGACCAACTGCTCGTCGAAAAGGTCCAGGTCATGACTCCTCTAGGAAGTAGTGACCATGCAGTCATAGGTTTCGACCTCGTTCTCCGTGAGCACTTGCAGTGGGACGCTACGCAACCATGTCTGTGTTACAGCAAGGCTGACTACGCTGAAATGCGGAGGCTCTTGTTCGATGCAGACTGGCCCTTAGCATGGGATGAGCTGTCTGTGGATGAACACTGGGAAGCGGTAAAAAAGATTATTCATACAGCGATCTCGGATACCGTCCCTTTAGTCACAGCACAGCCCAAAAGAAAATCATCATGGTTAAAGAGAGGCACGCAGCGTATTCTGCAAGCAAAGAGGAAGGCTTGGTTTACGTGGCGCGTATCTAAAAGCCAGATCGACCATGCTGCATACCTGGAACTCAGGAACCGGTGCAATGCAAAAGTCAGGAGGGACAGAAGGTCATTCCAGGCTAACCTTGCTAAAAACTCCTGGCAAACCCGAAGAATTTGTACCGATTCATGTCGGAAAGGAAACCAACCAACCAAGGGGCTTGCGCCTTAGTAGGCCAAAACGGTCAATATCTCACTAGTCTGGAGATGGCTGAAACATTCAGTTTAGCCTTCGCCAAACAGCTAAACAGCAATGTGGGTATTACCGTTACGAACCAAAATGGTGGCATGACTATTTCACAGGAGGAAGACCAAATAGCCACCCCTGAAATAAACCCTGCAATAGTACTGAGAAAGCTGCAGCGACTCATACCTGGGAAGTCCCCAGGTTGTGATGACATCAGGCCATCTGTTCTGAAACAGTGCGCCGAAGCTCTCTGTAGGCCTTTATGCGACTTGTTCCAACACTCCATGGAATCGGGGAAACTGCCAAAGGAATGGAAAAGAAGCATCCTTTCTCCGATCTTAAAGGGTGGGGATAGACAAAATCCCACCAGTTATAGACCAGTAGCTCTACTCCCAGTGGTATCGAAAGTACTGGAAAGTATTATTGATGATCACATCAGGGAATATCTGGATAGGTCTAAAATACTGCATGAAGCCCAACACGGTTTCAGGAAAGGAAGATCCTGCGTCACTAACTTATTATCAGCTTGGGACGATTGGACATCATGCTGGGATATGAATGTTCCTGTCCACGTGATCTTTCTAGACTTTGAGAAGGCATTTGACACTGTTCACCATGACCTTCTCCTACACAAAATAAGCCAGGTAGGTCTAGGTAAACCACTTCTGTCATGGTTGAAGGACTACCTAACTGAAAGGCAATTTTGCACCAAGGTCAATCGAGTCCGATCATCTTGGCACAGCTCGTCATCAGGAGTGTCGCAGGGTTCTATCCTGGGACCACTGATGTTCTTGATTTTTATCAATGATTTACCATGCCGTCTAAACTGCCCGACTCTTCTATACGCTGATGACGTAAAGATATGGAGGGCGGTAAAGTGTCCGGAGGACTCAGATAGGCTGCAGGCAGATCTAAGGCTTCTGGAAGACTGGGCGGTAACCAGTGGCATGACTTTCAACCTGAAAAAGTGCAAAGTAGTGAAGTTACGCACCTGTAGACTGCAGAATGCAAGTTACACCCTGTGCAATGAAAGCTTGTCCTGCTCAACGTCGGAACGTGACTTAGGTCTAGTTCTAACGGAGAAAATGGACACAAGCGTGAATTTCACGGGGGATGTAGCGAGGGCATATGCGGTCATGCACTTTACACATAGACAATTAAGTGCACTCACTCCTGAGCTCTTTCTAAGATTGTATGAAACATACGTCAGACCACACCTTGAAGTGCATAATATTATTGCACCCCCACTACTTAGAAGAGACGCCAACCTCTTGGAAAGAGTCCAACGACGGGAACAAAAGGAGTGGTTGGTCTCCGAAATAAACCATATGACGAAAGGCTGAAGAAATTAGGCCTATTCACACTCAGTTACCGTCGCGTGAGGGGGGATTTGATTACTGCCTACAAAATAACAAATGATCAGAATCACCCAAACAAAGGTGTTCTGCCATTGAGTAGGTATAGGCTCCCTCGTGGAAATCCCAGAAGGATAGCTCATCAGAGGGCAAGGACCCGGGTGCACTCCCACTTCTTTTCCCTGCGGGTTTGTCGTCCCTGGAATTCCTTACCGGCAGATGTAGCTATGGCACCATCTGTGGACGCCTTTAAGCGAAGGCTGGACAACCATGCAGCGACACAAGGACTGTATCCAAATGGCCTATCCCCTTAAAATCGCATATACCATTCAAAGGTAGACAATTAAACTGGTCGTTTTACTTCTTCACATTCCCTTCAGTCTTACTCTCCTGACAGCTTTAACTACACTTATTATTATTATTGTTATTATTATTATTATCATTATTACTGGTATATATATATATATATATATATATATGTATACCGGTTGACTGACTGTTGTTACGTTTTCTTATTTTTTTTCTCTGTCTGTTAGTCTGAATACCTTTACTAATTATATCTATTATTATTATTATTATCTCTTTTCCATTGACGACGATACCGAAAGACTAACTGGTGAAAGGATCAACTCCATTCACAGTAGTAACAGTCTTAACACACTTCATACTACAGACGCCATATAATTAATCCCAGCACTACTCCTGTTGGAGTCAACCAAAGCTACGACAGTCGAGTGGCGGGACGAGCTACACAGACGTTTACCAAAGATCAGGAACCTCTACCTTACAATCAAGAGGCGAACACAAAGAAATCAAATTGGTTTATACTAGCTCGTAAAAAGATATTGGATATTGGATTATTAAGCTAATAATAATTTTTCACCTCTACTCCGGCTAATCAGCGTTTAGGCACATTTCTAATCAACGTTGCATCAAAACCTTAGTGACTTCTGTCAATATTGCGTATTGAATAACAATTACTCTTTAATTGCTTCAACAAACAAAACAAAGGTCAGGCCAGGAAGCCCCTCACTGTTTGAATGCGATGAAAACACGCCCTTCTCTGTATAGGTGTATCTTAATATTAGCTTTGCTGGTTAATATTTGGAATTATGCTACTTACGTAAATGGATTTAATGTCGATTTTAAATCTCCACTTTTCAAAACTGGGAGAGAGGACTCAAACTTTGGGTTTTCACTACTAGGATATTCACATTTTTCAGGTCAAAAAGGGTAAAGTAGCTTGATGACCTAATTTTTCGTCCTTTTACAGTGTTGTTATTGGATCACCGAAAGAGGGGAAAAATGGTGGGCTTTTCTGGTGTTCACTCTTCAAGAGTACATGCAGCCGAGTTGATATTAATTTGGAAAAAGAGACACATATGCAACCTGGTTTAAATGGGGCTCTTTTTGGATACTCAATGGCATCAAGCTTTGTCAGCGACCGGGGTCCTATCACAGTATGTTGATTAATAACTTTTAAATGATTGCTTAAAGTAAAGCGTGCAGTTTTCAGTTTTTGTAATCTTCAGTTATATGGTCGATCATATAACTGATGATCACCTTGTACAGGATTATTACGTTGAATTCTTTTTTGGAGCTATGTGTCAAACGCTAGGCATGTTTGACAAGTATGAAGTTACCCTTTAGTGTATATCTGTCGTCGTCTCTAATATGTTTGCATGTTAATGTTGGCTATGGAACTTGTATTGTGAGTAAAACTGTAGAACTATTCAGCTGCAAATAGAACTACGTTCCAGTTGTGTTATCGCCTCAATTTTGGTTATTATTTCAGTTAAACATTTGTGCATCAGTATCAGTTTCTCAAACTAAGATTATCTTGTTTGGTGTGTTACAAGTAAACCTCCATATTAATTTGATGATGATGTCATCTTGCGAAGCAGCTTTTGAAAATGTTTCAAACGTAACCTTTTCATAGTCATATCAGCTAGTACGGAAATACATATACATATACAACTCATTATTCATTTTTATGAATACTTAAGATATTACTGGTGTATAATATATTGATATACTTTTGTCTTCTTTCTATGTAATAGTCTATTTTGGTGACTTATTTGGTTCTTAGGATCTATATGACAGAAGTTTTATTCCAATGTAGGGATGTATTTTCTTGATAATAACGCAAATTTCATTGTTAATGAATCCTCTATGTAGGCAGTATCTTTGTGGCAACCAACAGGAATACTTAATGCATATGCGGCAGATTTCTTTACAATAAATTAACCATTACATCTACATGCTAAAATCATCACTTTATATGTAAGAGGGTTATTCGTTGTTCCAAAACTCGATTTTTTTAGAAATGTTTTACCTTCTGTAAATTGTTTACATATTTTACTCATGACTGTTTACTATTGAAAATGTTGTTTTATTAGAGATAGACTGCCAGTTAAAAATATAAAGTTCTGCCTCTTGAAAAATATTTTACAAAACAATCTGGGAATTTGAACTACTGTTTACATTGTCTCTTCTGTGCATTTTATCTACATTATTTTAATTGAGTTGGCTTTAAAAATATCTAACTTTTAAAGTGGGTTGACTGAAAAACAATAAGCAGTACTAGACAACATCGCTACATACTTAAGTTGTCGGTATTTACGTCTATACCTCTTTGTTTGCTTATTGCAAACCCCTGTGGGATTTATCTTTCTTTCTTTTAATTTACTCTTTCATTCTTATACGTTCTTAGCGGAACATATGGCTTCATGCTAGAGTTTTGAATTTCGGTAGCAGTGGTTTCATGCTCAACCTTCACCTTTTACCGGCTGTACTGACGGTTTAGCGAAGTTTAGGAATGCGTCCGCCGGGGACTGAACCCTGGACCACTTGAGGCGTAGTTGGCGAGCATCCTACCGCTAAACCATCGAATTTTATAATTGCATTGAGTGTAACATTAAAAATACGTCTGAGACTGTAGCGTCTGAGTGTAATCAATTTTCCGAGGAAGATTTGTTTGAAGATATAAGGTAAGGGCAGTTTTCTAGTCTTGATCTGATTTTAACTGTACACAGCGCATAATAAAGGTATCCTGGAAGAAGCAGTTGTCACACATTATTTGATCTCCATGTCATGAAAAACCAACCATAAAGTGTCTCACCTCCATAGATTTTATCGTCAAAGCTTGTTACTAATGAAAACCTACTGCTTATATGACTTTCAGTAAAGTATAGAATGAAATAATTGTATCTGTTAGTTGTTTTCAAATTTCAGGGCAGATATTACAGAAAATTAATTTTTGAAATTTTATCATGTGTAGAATGTCTTTTTTCTGATTAATTTGAATGCAATGTACTAATTAGACTGCAGGTAAGGCTATCCAAAGATAATTCGTAGATATGATTTACTACATCTGTTAAAATACACCAGACCTAGCCCGTTACTTATTCTTCAGTATACAGAGTATTAACTGTTAACTGACTCACTAACTCTCAAATTCACATCCAACCTCGTATATACAAATTTTACTGAATGAAAATATAATCCTTTCCATCGTAACTAATTATCAGCCAACATATCTAAGAGAATTACTGGTTGGAAGAGAACGACTACTTGTTCATGTAATAGTATTCTGACATGCCTTCATCATCATCATTAAAAATGAATTAACAAAACCTGTTACCATGTATCAGTTCAATGTGAGAAATAATATGCGTCTCGAAAACGTCCAACTACTGTTGAAGTTAATTTCAAAACCTTATATATATATATATTGAAGTTTCTGTAGCAGTGTTTATTTTTACAGGATGGGGTTGCTAGCCTCATGCCCAACCTTTCCTCTTCACCAGCTTTTAGTTCTGGCCTAGCGAGGTAAAAGAGTGCGCCGGCCGGGGATCGAACCCCGGACCATGTGCATGGTCGGCGAGCGTCCTAACCGCTATGCCACCGATGCACTATATATATATAGCCACACATAATATCCACTGGAAAACAACAAACTGCTTACTAAGTCCCAATTTTGATCCCCACTGAATTGTATCTTGGCGTTATTCACGCTTACTTAGATTTGAATTACACTCCAAGACAACATGTATGAAATAGTTCACTATGCAGTTAAGTATTTGGTTGTTGTTCAGACTACCTGATTCAAATTTCTTATCATCTGAAAAGCGTTATTGACGCATGGTATTGTAAAGAAGAAAAGACCAATGAGGCTCAAAGGCAATCTCTGTTAGGACATAGGCATTGTAGCTACATAAATTTGGTATATCTTATATTTAAGTCTTTATTTGCACATTATTTGCAAATTGGTCGAATATCATCACATTCAACAGCTTCTTGTTGGATTTTGCACAGTGTTTGTAACGTTCTTCTCCCAGTTGTCTTCTTTGATTGCTTTTTCCAGTGCCCAAAATATATTGTTACTTATCTGAATTCGTTTACTGATATACTACTTATATCTGACTATAAGTAGCAATCACCACAGTATCAGTTCCATAAAACATCGCATTCTTCAAGGTAATTTTGTAAAACACAAAAAAAAGAAAAACGTTTTACTTCTCCAAGAAGACGTGGTTTTTCTGTAATTAAATGAATAAATTAATCATCAGAAGCTCCAAATTTACACTGGTAAAATATCTTAAAACTTGGTATAGACTTCATTTATACATATATACAGTGTTTTTTGCACTACATTTCTGCTTGTAGTACTAGGATTACTATTTTAATCTCAAAGATGATATCTGATCAATATTTTATGCAGAGAATTTGCTTTATTGTAGGCGTAATTAATCTTTAAGTATGGTTGACCATAATTTATATTGATGAATTCTTTAAAGTTTTAACATCATCATTAACATTTCTTTCAATTGTGCGCTCAGATCATCATTTGTCTTCTATTTATTATAAATGATTCCCATATTATATATATATATATATATAATCATGCATTTATGATATTCACTCTTTTTCAAGAGGATTAATTATGTGAAGTGATTCTGATTGACTCTTCTTTTAAAGAGTTCTGTTGTATATACGTTTTCTGTTTGTTTATACATTAGTATATTAATTCAAATTTAAATGTTCAATACTAGTGATCATTGACGTTTGTTTGATAAAATTAACAGAATTTCTTTATTCATTAGAAATACAACAACTTGGAGTAAGGATTTAAAAGGACAGCCTGTAAACAGCACGTTGTCATGTTAGCGTACTGTATCAAAGTGACGGTTCTCATGTCTGTAAAATGTTTAAAAATAGAAGTAACTATTAATAATAAAAAAATGTGTAGTATTTTGTTGAGAATGTTGGAAATATGTTAAATTGCTTAGATGGTCTATTGGCATGGTGTGCGACTGCTGTGCTCTATACACCTGTTTATTGGTTGCAAGTGTTTCTATTTCAGCTGAACACTGTTTTGAAATGTTGTTAATATATTGTAAAAAGGAATAACTGTAGGATGATAGTTACTACTAAAATGGTTTATTTTTTGTTGTTATCAAAGTTGTTCTTCTTTCTGACATAGATTTAATTTTTTATGAAGACTACACTGGTTTCATAGGTTAATAAGACTTTTCGCGGTTATATAAAGGGAGGCGCTGATTACTCTCAGTCGATAAAAGTAATCGCCTGATGTTTTCACGCAAACACCACATCACCTGATAACATTTTGATTTGGTTACACTATTCCTTGTGCATTTCGTCCTATTCAGGACTCATCAGCCGGCTGGATGTACCTGCATTCTCTAATGAGTGATGATGTTTCTACTGAGGCTCGAATCCAGTACCCATCGTTTTAAATGCCAAAGCGTTGTCAATTAGACCATTCGGGCCACGAGAGCCACCTCTCGTGGTGGCTATGGATATTAGTAATTATTTAATTCAATTTGAACTTTTCCGTTGATTGGCTAGACCGAAGTGGTCTAGTGGATAATGCTTTGGTGTTTAAAACTATGTGTACTGGAGTCCGAGTTTCTGTGGAAACACCATCACTCACTGGGAATGTAGCTACATCCAGTTGATAACGAGTCCTAGAAAAGGACGAAATACGCATCCTGGATTCCACTGCCAGTCACCATCCACTAATTGACTTCAAGTTAAATAATCAGACATCGTCGAAGCATCTGCACAAGGAGGCGACATGTCAAGTTGATGCCGAACACTTCGATCTAATCAATCAATGGGGAAATTCCAAATTCAATTAAATGGATGAAAAAAAACTGTTTTCACTTTCATTAGTTAGATATTGTGAAAATGTTTACAGACTGATTGAATTCTAAAAGGGTTAGAGAGGGAAAATCATCTACATCAGTTGTTGTCTTTAGTTTTCTACTTAAACTGTCTGCATTTATTCCATGATATATCAACAAAATTGAAGGAAGTCAACAATAACATTTTCTCTTTACGCATTCATTAATAATACTAACACGATCCAACATACATTATTGTTACATCGTTTATTGAAATTAAATTATACTATTTAAAACCAATGACTCTACTTTTTTTTAGTGTGGATTACTTTAAAACTGATTGACATGTGATGCTAAGTGTAAAGTTGTTGTTACCCCGAGGAGTCATCTATGCACAAGTAGATTGTTTATTATTATTATTATTTTTAGTAGTACTCTCAAGTGTTGGTTCTCAGGGATCTAATTTGTTTCAAGGTTAGCCACTAGCTGACATTGGTTGGAGGACCATTGCAAATTCTGGGAGTACTGGAAAGCTGTTTCGCCCTGGTCTGGGACTCTTTATAAGTAAGCACCCACCTGCTGGGGTTCGAACCCAGGACCCTTATGGTTACAAGGCTAGCGAGCTCGTCGACCATCACGCCACTGGGACCCGATCCAATGGCCAGCTCATGAAATCCCAACTTTTATCAATTCACGATATGGTGTGACCACTAACCATTGTCTTCGGTGGTGGCGATTGTTTATCTTCGCACCCGACCTGTTGTACCCCAACTACTGGTCACGACTTCCTATTAGAACCCAGGTAACTACCTACCTGAATAGGGCTGCCAAATGCAAGATGATGTTACAGGATTGGACTACACCGACTCCTAGATTAGAAATAGGAAGTGAAGTGGTAGAGCACGTTGACCGCTTCACTTACTTGGGAAGTACCATCAGCCCCAACGGGTTGATCTCTGACGAAATCTCAGCACGAATACAGTGGGCTAGTTTCGCATATGCCAGTTTACGCTGTCTCTGGCGTAGACGTGATATCCGACTATCGACCAAAGGGCGTGTGTACTGCTCATCAGTCCGCTACGTTCTCCTTTATGGCTGTGAGACCTGGCCATTGAGAGCGGAAGACATGAAAAGATTAGCTGTCTTTGATCATAGGTGCCTGCATTCTATCTCCCGTGTGAAGTGGTATAATAAGGTGAGCAATATTGAGGTTAGGCGTCGAGTGCTAGGTAAGGAGGGGAAATCAATCGACGAGGCTGTGAAATTACATCGACTGAGATGGTTAGGACATGTGTTACGTATGCCTAGTCATCGCCTTCCTCGACATGGGCAATGTTAGCTGATATAGGGCCAGGCTGGAAAAGAGCTAGCGGCGGTCAAACCAAAACATGGCTTCACCAGTCAATGAAATCCACAACAGTTAGTCTAAGCCACGTAGGAAGGTGTAGACTTCCTGACTGGTTGGGGTCCTCGGGACGGTAAAAACCAATGGTTGGAAACAATTGGTGACATGGCTCAAAATCGTTCTCAATGGCTGGTGCAGATGCATCCACTCCTTGTGACTTATGATTTCCAATGAAACTGTTTTGTTCTTCGTTATTACTATTCCTTTGTCTCACACCTCTGTTTACTGTCTATATTATGCATTTCTGCTACTTTCTTCTCTTGCTTTGTGTGCTACATGGAGTGTGGCGACTTGAACTGCCACACATATGTGCAAAGTTCTACGTCGAAAACAGATAGACAGACAGATAGACCTGAATAGGGCGAGTCACTAGTGAGCATCATGATGAAATCCTGAAACCAATGAAATCCCTGAAAACCAACTACTTGAATATGAATCATTTGTACACTGATTCAGCTCATAATATTTACTAATCTAGAAACTTTCTGTTTTTTTTTTGTTCAAACCTACAAACAGTAACAGTGATTATTTTATTTATATTGATGATTAAGTGACCTGGTAATCCGTAGGTGTGACTGGCACAAAGTCTAACGTAACCCAAATCTTTCCTACATCTTCAACCATAACATTTTCTTAGCATGTTTCGTATTGATATACAAGGAGATAATAAATGAAATATAGGCCACAAAATCGCATATTTCGACCCTAAACTATGATGTTAATTAATCACAAAACTACTTACTAAGAAAGAACATAAGTCATAGTAATCAGATAGCAGAAATATTTTTTTTTTTGGGATGTTAATTCTCAATAATAAAAATCACCAACTAACTTATAGATAACCGACAATTCAAGGTGGTCTATACACATGCTGGTTTGTTGGTATTAGATGGTTGGAGGCAATCGGCCACAGGAAGCCTTGGACCTAGGTTTCGTGCTAGTTGGCACTCACCAGTCAGCAAGGCGTATCTGCAACCTTGAAGGAACTGATGTCCCTTCTGAGATTCGAACCCGTGAAATCAAAAATATCCGATACAGTCCTACAGGAGGTCAGTCGCGAGCCTGAATAGCTCAGTGGTAACGTCTCTGACCGCAGCACTGGGTGACGCGGGTTCGAATCCCAGAAGACATCAGTTCCTTCAAGGTTGCAGATACGCCTTGCTGACTGGTGAGTGCCAACTAGCATGAAACCTAGGTCCAAGGCTTCCTGTGGCCGATTGCCTCCAACCATCTAATACCAACAATTCACAGTGCACCGTAATGGCGAGCCACCTAGCATGGTGGCCACATTGCAAACATGACTGATAGAATTTAGTCTGCACCGAAGATAGGACTAGACACATTACACTAGTTACTGACTAGTGTGCAATCAAAAACATGCTGGTTTATTTGATATCTATCAAGTAGATAGAGGGGGCTTTAGGTTAAATAAATAAATAAATGTTATGTCATTTTAAGAGGTTTTTCATGTAATCAGATTATCTTATATTTGAAGAAAATATTTTTTTTAAATAAGTAAATTGTCTGGCTTTTATGTTTCCCTCGTGTTCTTCACTATTAGTGAACTAGTTTTGTTTCACTCATTCCTACTACACTCTCAGTGATTGGTTAAAGAATATAAACTGTATAGAGATATAAATAGCTGTTCGATCACTTGAAAATCTACCTTAGCTTTCATGTCTTGCCTTCTGCTGTTACATTTGATTTCGCTACCTGAAGAAGGAGACATATTCATCTTCTTGCAGGACTTAGAGGCTGCTGCGGATTTGAATAGCGTTCAAGACCAGTTAGCGAAAAGGCTGTTACTTGGATCGCTGTTGAGAGGTCTGGCGAAGGCAGCATATTGTAGTGTGAGGCGAAACACCAGCGAATACGTGCCAGGGTCACGTATATACGATCAGAAACGCAAAAAAAAGCGAAGTGGCTGAACACATCAGCGAGCTCCGGAACTGGATACAGCAAGACAAGCAAACAAAGTCTGTTCCTCTTGAACACTTAGTTCAGTTGTAGTTTGTCTTTTTTTAGTGAATGATAAGTGAATTATCGAATGCTAAACTTTTGCAGCTATAGTTATTTTCACGAAGCATTAGGACTATTATAATTATCATTATTATTATTCTCCTGGCTTCCACAGAACATTTGCACTTCGTCCTGTTCTCTAAAGTCCTCTTCAGTGGGCATCACGACTACCCATAAACTTTCATCTCCTCCGCACACGATTATCTGCATGTCACTCTCGGATGTCCAACTTGTCGTTTCCTACTCGGTTTCCACTCGAGCGATTGTCTGAAATATGATGTCACCCGAGCATCTCCTCAGCGTGTGTCCAATCTATCCATCTTCATTTTCTTCGGAATATTTGTTGGGTCAGCATTAGGTTCTTGCCTGTTGGTTTGTTGCACCGCCAGTGTTCTTCGTTGCTAATCCTTTTTGTCAGGCCATCTAATTAATCTTCCGTATGAGGCCATTGAAGACTGCTGTTGATACGACGAGTCTGTAGTAGTGGTCTGTTGGAAATGCTTTTGATGATACGTAGTGGAAGCATCTAAACCATACAGAAGAAGAACTGAGAGAATCAATATTGGTGTTGAAAAAAAATCCAAGTCTTGTTCAGTAGATTTCTAAATGGATTTCAGAGTATTGAATGTCTGTCTGCACTGCTTTTCCAATCCTGTCTGACTTTGACATCTTCATTCGTGTCGCCTGTAGTTGAAATGATGCTCCATGGATAAGTGAAAGCGGTAACCTCCTTCAAATTTCTCCTGTTCATAGTGTTTGGTGCCTATTATTGTTGGTTAGATACCTTCATAAACTCTGTCCTGTCGACTGATTCAACAGTGACTTTCTTACGTTTTTCTTATTCCTGTACGTTCCCAGTGGAACATAGGGCTTCAAGCTAGAGGCTTCAAGTTTCTGTAGGAGTGTTGTTTATTTTTACGGGATGGGGTTGCTGGCCTCATGCCCAAATTTCCCTCTTCACCAGTCTCATCACTGGCTAAGCGAGGTAATGGAGGAGTGCGTCGGTGGCCGGAGATCGAACCCCGGACCACATGAGGCGTGGTTGGCGAGCACTCTACCGCTGTGCCACCGACGCACACGACTTTCATACTGCTAGATGGCAAGAGAAACGAATAGAGATACTATAGTCAAGTGGCCTTGAACCAATCAATGCGATTGCTCAACGTTACAAATGAATGCTTCTCTTAATCTTCGCTGCAAGTTTTACCCTGATTCAGGGTAAGGTGACACTTGCAATGATGATAATGAGCGGCACCTGTTTGAAATGCTGATCAATGTGACCATCAATCATTCATCACTAGTCATGCAGATTCTGGTTTGTTTACTATAGCTACTCATCTTTTTGCACAATATTAGGGACATATACTCTACATAATTCATTTTTTTGTTATACAAATATATCCATTAAACATAGATTTTTCTGCTGTAAATGCCATTTTTTACTTAGGTGCACATGATTAGCTGTGCGTCGGTGGCATCTGTCTGTCTCTCTGTTTTCGACATGGAACTTTTCACATATGCGCGGCAGTTCAAGTCGCCACACTCCATGTAGCATACAAAGCAACAGAAGAAAGTAGGAGAAATGCATAATATAGACAGTAAACAGAGATATGAGACAAAAAGAATAGTAATATCGAAGAACAAAACAGTTTCATTGGAAATCATAAGTCACAAGGAGTGGATGCATCTGCGCCAGCCATTGAGAACGATTTTGAGCTATGTCACCAATTGTTTCCAACCATTGGTTTTTACCGTCCCGAGGACCCCAACCAGTCAGGAAGTCTACACCTTCCTACGTAGCAAAGACTAACTGTTGCGGATTTCATTGACTGGTGAAGCCATGTTTTGGTTTGACCGCCGCTAGCTCTTTTCCAGCCTGGCCCTATATCAGCTTACATTGCCCACTGTCGGGGAAAGAGATGACTAGGCATACGTAACACATGTCCTAACCATCTGAGTCGATGTAATTTCACAGTCTCGTCTATTGATTTCCCCACCTTACCTAACACTCCAGTGACGCCTAACCTCAATATTGCTCACCTTATTATACCACTTCACACGGGAGATAGAATGCAGACACCCATGATCAAAGACAGCTAATCTTTTCATGTCTTGCACTCTCAATGGCCATGTCTCACAGCCATAAAGGAGGATGGAACGGACTGATGAGCAGTACACATGCCCTTTGGTCGATAGTCGGATGTCACGTCTATGCGAGAGACGGCGTAAACTGGCATAGTGGTGGTGGTGGCATAGTGGTTAGGACGCTCGCCGACCATGTACATGGTCCAGGATTCGATCCCTGGCCGACGCACTCCTTTACCTCGCTAAGCCAGAAATAATGCTGGTGAAGAGGAAAGGTTGGGCATGAGGCTAGCAACCCCATCCTGTAAAAATAAACACTGCTGCAGAAACGTGAAGCCTCTAGCTTGAAGCCCTATGTCTCACTGGGGAACGTGAAGGAAAAAAACATGATTAGCTGGCTCAAGGTCATTTGACGTGGTATCTATTCTTTACTGTTGCGGAGATTTTATATTCCCCGTATACCTTGTTCCCTTTCAATATTTCTGTTTACTAGTATAGTGATTTAAAATTCAATTGCGCGCCAAATTTTTTCAAATGATTCAAATATCAATTTTACAAAATAAAAGGTAGCCACATTCTTTTCATTCATCCAAAATTCATACAGTATACATTCTCAAGAGAAAAATGTTTACCCGCTTGATGAACAGTATGCCTGCATTTTTTATGAAAAGTTTGAAAACAATCTACTCATCATGTGAATGTTAGCATACATACACAAATAATAATGAGTAGGCGTTAATATATTATTTGTTTTGAGTAGTATACTGTGTCAGCAGAGGCTAGTAATAATGTGTTGTATCTCTTTAATAAAAATAAAAAAATAATCAAAATTAGAGACAAATTATGACTCATCCACTATTATTGACTTTGAAATATTTGGCTCAACAAATTCTGCAAACTGACCTTGTCGGCAGAGGATATAAGACAATAATCGTATTGCTAAACTCTAAGCAAATACAACCAGAGTAAATGTCTGTTTGCAAATTCTAGTTAACTAACTAGTGAGTTATCGATTGTGTTGTGTTGTGTATAGCTCAGCTCATAGCTCGTGCTATCTTTGTCCTATTCTTCTTAATTCACACATGTAAAAAGATGCGAGTTTTATGAATGCAACTAAGCAAAAATTAAGCGGTAATTATTTAGCGGAAGAAGACGAGAGACTTGGTAAAGGAATGTTCATTTTGGAATTCGATATCTTTATATGGCAGAATTATCTACACCCTATCGTCAAAATCATTATTTAATGTACAGATCTTCCGTGTTGTGCTACTTCTGTCCTTCCTTCGTATTGTGTTTCTTTGTCTTCGCTTTCATGTGTCCCATGTTTTCTTTCCCGCAACGCTGGTTTATCATTTGCTTTCTCTGACATCAAATCTATCTCCCTGCTATTTGAAGTAATTATTTGTGCAGATGAACGTCTCTTTATTTACTACTGATAAGTCTTGTCAGTAGCACACACCACAGTAACATTAATCTGATTACATTTCTATAATAATAATAATAACTTTATTCCACAACAATAACAGTTTACAGCATGGAAATTTCAGCGTTTCTTTTACATATTGCAATGGTTTAGCTCTGTTTATAATTATATAAATGTATAAAATGTTAAAATATTGATAGTTAATAGGAAAAAATAAAACCCCAACAAAATCACACCATTGCTAGGTCATAGTGAATAATAAATAAATAATATAACAAATAACACATGCAATAATATGCATCATTACATTTTATAGTTTAGTTAATGATTTAAAAGTTGTAAAAGTTCTTTTCTGATATTTGTCTCTTCATACAATACTCGTGCCAAATATGGTACGGTCGAATTTTTATATTTTGTAGTACGAGCATAAATGTTTATGAAATTTCTTCTGGTCTTACCCGAAGAGATGTATGGAAACAATTGTGAATAAAGAGGATGTTCACTATCAGACAAGATAACTTTAGCTAAGTGTTAACAAGAATTCATATGCCTATTGACAACAGTGTCAGTTAGTTGAGTCAAAGGGATAGCACTGACCCTACTTACAGCCTTCAATGTTCTTCGTAGTATTATATGGTCTTTCTTGAGTAGCCCAGGGAAAAATAATGGAGAACAATAAAGAATGATGGGCAAAACACATGAATTAAAAAATTGTTTGAGAAGAGGTTGGGTTATACCTGAGTGCCTCAACTTCTTTTTGTAATAAGTCATACGGAAAACTTTCTTAGAAACTATAAGAATATGAGACGACCAGCAAAGGTTTGAAGAGAAACTAATGCCAAGATAAGAAACACTTGACTTACTCTCTATCATGGTACCATCAATACTACAACAATCATGAGATTGGATCAATCCATGCATATCTTTTTCACTTCTCAAGCTGAAATCAACAGTATTACATTTAGTTGGATTTAGTTTAAGACCATTTGAGCTAGACCAATCCTTAACTTCAGCTAAGAAGCCATTCATATGGGAACAATCCGATGTGGAAACTACAGGGACAGAAACGGTCAGATCATCAGCATACTTAATGAAGTTAACTTTGGGTGAGTTCGGAAGGTCATGCAAAAAGAAAGAGAAAAGAAATGGAGAAAGTACTGCTCCTTGAGGCACACCACTTTCAGTTAGCTGAGAAGTGGAGCGCTTTCCAGCCAAAACAGTATGCTGTTTCCTATCCTTAAAATAAGAAGACAGCCATCTAGTTGCCCAGGTCTCTGTCTGTGCTGAAATCATCTTTCCTAATAAAAGTGTCCTAGGAACAGAGTCGAAAGCTGCAGTATAGTCTAAAAAAGCTGTTCGAACGAACTTAGCACCCTTATCAAGGCAGGAAACAATATTGTGGTGTAGTACAATGGCTGCATCTAATGTACTTCTTCCACACTTATAAGCAAACTGCTTAGGGTCACTAAAAGCTTTTAAAGAAGGTTTAAGAATATTCAAAAGAAGTTTCTCCATAGTTTTCAAAAAAGGAGATGTTATAGCGACCGGTCTAAACTTTATACCTGCTCCAGAAGATGATTTCTGTACAGGTACAACCTTGATTTCTTTCCAGTCAGCAGGTACCGTTTCCCTGTTAAATGATGCATTAAAGATTTGAGTAAGAGGATGACACAAGATGTCTGCACACTTTTGAAGAAGAATGCCTGGTACACCATCTGGACCAAGGCTGTGTGTTGGATTTAAAGATTTCAAACATAATAGTACATCCTTTTCTTTAAAACCTGGAAAATGACCATTTTCTTGACTAGGTACATCAGGTACAACCATATTAATTTGTTTCATGATAAATGATTTGTTTAAAGCATTAACATCAGAAAAAGCATTAACAGACATTTGTTTTTTACTCGTAAGTTTTTTGGAAAGTTTCCAAATGTTTGAAGGATTTTTACATGATAAAAATTTTTCATTATATAGTCTGTTCTATGTTATTTCTCAACGCCTTTTAATTTTCAAGTCGTATTATTAAAAAATCATATGAGTATCGTAAATATTGTCACCATCCTAGCGATATTAATATTCTATTTAGTCTTTGAATTTTGAATTTGTTATGGCTAGAAACATTCTTATACATATTGTATAATTTTCAGTATGTTCCAAATGTTCGTCGAAATATTTGGTTAAATCTTAATCAGAGAGCGAGAGAGTTGCTATAAACGCACATGATGGAGAAGATTTGTAGCTCAGATGGATGATTTTGATGTAGTTGTGTTTTTTGAGCTGGATAATTTATTTGCGAAGCTTTCATTGCCTCCTACTAGGCAACATTTTCAGCGCACACTTCAATTTGAAGTGAGCTGTTTTAAATTTCTCCATGGATTTATTAGTCATCTCTCCTGGTGGGTGACCTTGAACGCGATTGGTTGTTTTTGTAAGTGTTTCACATCCTCTAGGCTATTTGTATTGGTACTGATTGTTTCCTTCAAATTGAAGTATGCGCTGAAGATGTTGCCTAGTAGGGAGCAATGAAAGCTTCACAAATAAACCATCTAGCTCAGCTCAAAGAACACAACTATATAACTGAACAATTTTTATTTTTAAAAAGACAACTGCCTTGTGATTTATATAGGTAAAAAATAGTTCTAATCAGAATCTGGTTAATACTTGTGTATCATTTAACTTCATTGTTATTTGTTCAGTAACTTTAGTAAGGTATTTGCATACATTTTTTTCTGTGGGGATTCCCTCGGTGTCTTTGTGAACCCGTATGGATCAGAGAACTTCTCGTGATCAAACAACACTCTATGGCTGTTTCAATCCTACTTCAAAACTTTATTTTTTTCTACACGAGTTTGACCACGGATTGATATCAATTAGAGAACCATTGAAAACCAGCACTGGAGTACTGGAGAGCTGTTTCATCTTAATGTGGGAATCATCGGCATTACGCACCCACTGGGGTTCGAACCCAGGACCTTCCGGTTACAAGGCAAGCTCGTATACCATTCAGCCACTGGGACCTTACTCAGTGACCCATGAATATTCTAGCTTCTAACAATTCGTGATTTAGTGCAGCCACCAATAAATGTCATCGATGGGAACTCCATCCTTTTTTCATTATAGCTTGGTTCCACACCGCATTTTTGGTACAAGTATGGGATTTTCAGCACGTGAAATCGGTAGTCCAAATTTCGCAGGCCAACCATTCATATCAGGTGTGCGTCGGCAGGGGAGTCGTACCCCGGACCATGTGCATGGTCGGTGAGAGTCCTAACCGCTGTGCCACCGACGCACACACTCACAACGTCACTGCACAAAAATGTAGTCTTGCTCATGTACTAAAACTTAAAATAGCAATTTCAGCTATTCTAAACTACTTCCGATATAGAAAGAAAGACCAGATTTGCAGTATAAAATGATATCATCATTCTATTTCACAGGTTCTCATCAGCTGCAAACTACCTGAAATTACAATGGTTATAAATAATGACATTTCATACGTCAGTGTTTGAAAGGTAATAGAGAAAACATTATAAGATGAACGCATCCGAAACATAAGCATTACAATTTTTAGTTTAAGTCACCAACAATTTATATGCTTTCAAACTATGAAAAAAGTTGGGGGGTGGGGTGAGAGAAAATAGAAAAAACCCTGATGGGTGCGTAATGATGAAGAGTCCCAGACTAGGACGAAATCTCTGTCCAGTACTCCTTGCTGGTTTTCCAGCGGTTCTCTGACTGATGTCAGCTCATGATGAAATCATGTAACTAATACACAGTGTTAGGTTGTATGTCTACATAGAAACTCAAGCAGGTTAAGGTTCATCAAATTGAAAACTTGCTCAGTGAGCTGAGCTGAACTATATTTTTCAAACATTTAGCTTATTAGTATAATAGTCGTGGAATAGAATTCTAACAAGGAGTAATTTTTCAAACTAGTCTAGATTTAATTAGTTTAACTAACTCTATCGCCTGTGGTGTTTAAAAGTGATTTGAAAATAATTCTGCGTCTTATATATATATATATATATATATATATATATATATATATATATATATGCGTCTTATCCTCTTAAAGTCTGTTAAAATCTGTCAAAATGTTAAAAGCAGGGGCTTCATTTAAGGTGAAATCAGTACCCCAGTTATATTTGTTGCTGTTTGTTGTACTCAGGCCAGGCGAAGTAGGAGATATAACTGAATCATGAAAACTTGTCAATGCACCTGTTTAAAATAGAATCAGTTGTTTTGTTTTTGATCACTATACTGATTATCTGTAGAAACTTCTTCTTATGATATCAAAATAAATGAATTTAATCTATTCACATTGTTCTGTTGCTCTTCAAGGTCAAACATTTAGTGAACAGAGTGCTTAACTTGATTGATTCGTTTGATGCAGAACTTTCTTCACTCTTGTTATTTATTACAACATAAAGTCTGCAATCATTTTGTTTAGATGTTACTGACATTGAAACACGGTTATTCATATCACATTATTCTTAGAGTTTTGACCAAAAAAAGGATTACTTCAATCTTCAAAATATCTGACTTTATTGTTTCTTAAAACACAAACCTGAAAGATTATTGACTGATATCAAAAGATGCACTGCAAAAAGTCTTATAGTTTGTGCGAGGATACTGGGATACTGCCTGCTGAATGCCCAGATGGTAACAAGTGGTGGTTATCTATCTTATGGGACCACCTTCCAAGCCTTTAGGTAGAAGTTTGATCTACAATATAGTGGAACACCGTCAGGAGCTATAATTCCCATGGTTTCCGTTAAGCAAACTAGGTTCTACGCTATTTGAACTGTTCGAATTCTGAAGTCTATGTACACACAGCTACGTGAGTTTGAGTAGAATGCCTTAATTAGTGCAAGAAAGTACATTGCACTAGTCATGGCACTTTACTCAAACTCATGTAGCCATGTAAGGGCTTATGAGGAATTGTCATCTGAATTGATAACAACCAGTGGTGTCTGTCAAGGATGTCAACTTTCCCCTTTTCTGTTTAACTTCATCATAGATATGCTAATGGAAGTATCCTTAACTGAACTTAACGACTTAGGAATCGACTTGTTACCAGGGAATAGTCTTATGGACTTAGAATATGCAGACGACATAGTCCTGTTAGGGGAGGATGCTGACAAAATGCGGAGTCTTCTGAACACCTTGAGCAGCAATCTTCGTATGTTTGGCATGCGATTCGCCCCTGTAAAATGTAAGATGCTGCTACAGGACTGGACTATACGTCAACTCCTAGCTTAGTGATAGAACATGTTGACCACTTCACCTGTTTGGGAAGTTGTATCAGCACCAACGGACTGATTGGCGACGAAATCTCAGCACGGATCCAAAAAGCTCGGGCTGCTTTCGCTAACTTACACTGTCTTTGGCGTAGGCGTGACATCCGACTATCAACCAAGGGACGTGTGTACTGCTCAGTAGTTCGCTCCGTCCTTCTCTATGGCTCTGAAACGTGGCCATTGAGAGCGGAAGACATGGAAAGGTTGTCTGTTATTGACCACAGATGTTTACGATCTCTTTCTCACGTTAGGTGGTATAAAAAGGTAATTAATGTTGACGTTAGGCGTAGAGTGTTGGGCAAAGAGGGAAAATCAATCGAAGAGGTTATAAAGTTACATAGATTGAGATGGTTAGGTCACGTGCTGCGCATGCCTAACCATCGCCTCCCCCTCCCGACGGGCATTACTAGCTGATATAGGTGCAGTTTGGAAAAGAGTAAGTGGTGGCTAAACAAAAACATGGCCTCATCAATCCATGAAATCCTTGACAGTTAAACTGAGTCAGGTAGGGAGGGAGATGCAGACTTCCGGGTTGGGGCCCTCGGGACTCTAAGAATCAATGGCTGGAGACAATAGGTGACATGGCTCAAAATCGTTGTCAATGGCTTACGCAGATGTATCCAGTCTCTGTAATCTTTCATATTCCTTTCTACCATTACTCATTCTGTTTCACTCTTATACTTGTCAAAACTCTATTGATTCTCTTCTCTCGTGTACTTGTCTATCTTTGTGTGCTATTTGGAACGTGGCAATTGGAACTGGTGCACTTCGGTGCCAAGTTCTATGTTGAATCCAGCCAGCCATACTATAGGTTTAACGTCTAACATTAGCATTTGTCGTCTCATTTTTGTGAGGAACACTCTCTCCGTGGCGCGAAGTCAATGCATGAATAGGACTTACCTTAGTAGAGTTAATGAACGAACACTCATAGTCAAATGTGAGAGCATTTTGAGAGGAAGACCGAAGTCTACATACCCTCAGTTGTTGTAGCACATCGTTTTTTAGAGGCATCTAATCACACAGAACTGTAAGTAAAATGAGTCATTTGTTCAGCATTACACTAATATGCTTAGTCATAACAACTATTGTTAGGTGAATTCTAATCAGTAGTGCTCTGAAGATTCATTTCTCCATTAATAATAAGAAAATAATATCGTCAGTAGTGTGGTGGTATGATACAGACAATATGCTTCAACGGAATATTATTCTCACATATTCCCACAGTTCAATGCTGACTGCATTAGCAACGGAATACTATATGTATTTGAACATTCTATTTCACAGCATCTAATGTAAACAAAAATCACACGCTCAATGATTGGTTAGAGAATATAAAACTGTACCTAAATAAATAGCGATTTGATCACTTTAAAATAAATAAGTTTGCTTCCGTGTCTTGCTTTCTGTTGGTACAGTAGTGACAGCAATTAGTATTACATGAATATAAGTGTTAACTTCTTTAAATGTTAAATATTCTCGTATCCATTAGTAATTTATAAACTTTTCAAAAGAATGGTTTCTGAACATAGAATATTCTTTTCGATAACTTCCTCATTGTCAGGTTCTACAGTTATATATGTACATAATAGTGAATGAGATAGTGTTATTAACAACATGAATGTTGTTTAAATAACATCGAATCAATAATAGTAATATCAATGGATTACAGTTTGATAGCATCAACATAACAATACACATAGTGAATATCAGATAGGTAAATTAGGAAAGATAATAATACAAATTCATGAATTTATAGTCTCCACTGTAGGCCGGCCAGGGCAGTATTAGTCGCTACTAGCTGGACTCGCTTCTTTTGCACACAAAGCACTGGTTGTTTCAGGCGAATCGCAACAGCCTCTGCTGCTTGAAGAATGTGGTACCTGGATGTTTTTGGCAATTTTAGTAATAATAATGATAATAATAGCTTTATTCCAAACAGTATTTGTGGTACAGGTATGGAATTTTCAGCATGCATTACAATATTGCATCTAATTACCTCATAAATTTTATAAGATTTTAAAAATAAAAAGCAACAACAACAAAAAGAAAAAAAGAGAAATAAAAGAAATAAAAAAAGAACAGCATTGCATTCACATATTTAAACAATGCACCACAGGATATGAAATATAAAATTAGTGTGTAATAGAATATGTGAGCAACAATATAATAGTAACAAAGAAAGGAGAACAAAAGCTAATGGGAACTATTTGTTAGAGTGCCGCAGTAAGTTGATCGTGTCATACCTAACGGATTTCTCATCACATAACAGCTGTGCCAGATAAGGTATTGTGGAGTTTTGTACTTGGTAGTCCTGGCATATAGCCTCCTATAGTTGCTTCTAGTTCTACCAGATGAAATGCAAGGAGAGAGCTGCGTATAGAGAGGGTGTTCGGGGTCTGACAATATAGAATTCGCTAGTTTCTTACATGACATTATATGTCTATCCACAATGGTGTTAACCAGTTGGTTTATCGAAATCCCACTTCCCCTACTAACAGCTTTTAGTGCCCTACGCAGCAAAGCAAAGTCTTTCTTAAGTAGTCCAGGAAAGATTAATGGGGAGCAGTAAAGAGGGATGGTTAGAATACAAGAGTTGACAAACTGAGAAAGCAAAGACTGCTTTATACCAGACTGCCTTAACTTCCTAACGTAGAACGTTAAGCGAAACATCTTTCTAGTAACTAGCAAGATGTGAGAGGACCAGGAAAGATCGGAGGAAATACTCAGTCCAAGGTACTTGACATTAGATGTAGTTTCAACCTCTATGCCGTCAATGATAGTGGGACCATGTGAGCTAGCTAGTTGTTGTAGGTCACGTTTTCGTCTGAAAGTGAAATTTACTACCTGACATTTAGACGGATTCAGCTTAAGACCGTTTGAAGAGGACCACTGTTTGGTATCCGATAGATGATGGAGAAGGACTCTTGAAATATTAGCTTCATTCACTGTAATGTATATATAACTGTAGAACCTGATGATGAAGTGATCGAACAGAACACTCTTTGTTCAGTAACCATTCTTTTGAAAAAAATTGATAAATTAAAATTCACATCCAGTTGCATATAGATGACCTACTGAGACTTTTCAGTGTATCTGCTTACTAGAACATATATAACTTTAAGTCAGATTTCTTCACGAACTGAGAAGCATTAAAAACTTAGAGATAATCATTAGATAACTATTTCATCCTAGTTTTAGGATTCCAGCAACATTTGAGAAATAATTATTCTAAGTACTTATGCACAGTTATATCAGACAAATTATGATAATAATAGTAATAATAATACTAACGATGGGGTGTATGTATTCTCAGATAAGGACTCAAATGAATGAATATATTTTGAGTATTACACATTATATCGTAATCTAAATGTACAATCAATAATCTTTTTGTTTTTGAATAGTGAGATTCAAATGTCTAAATAGTTTTCCAATAGGAATGAATTATACTCACTTAATAATTGTTAAAATTCATTCATAAAAGGATATCATTCTACTAGTCAGATATTAAATTTTAACAATTTATAACGACAGCTACCTAATCTCTTAAACAAATGCCTTGTAACCTGATGGTTGTGGGTGCCAATGTCTGAAGAGTCCTAAATAGGGACGAAACAGTTGTTCAGCATCCACTGTTGGTTTTCCAATGATTCTCTAAGTGAAGTCAGTTCATGATCAAAATTGAAATGCTTTAAAATTGACTCTTTTATATTTGAATCAACTACCGGGAGGTTTTTATCACAGGTTGAAGGTAAAACAGAAAACTTCCAAAAGCTAGACAGTGTTGTGTGAACCTGTCACTTTTAGCCGTGAGAAACTGCAGTTCTGTATAAAAATCTAGTCTGAAATCGTTCGATTTCTGGAAAAACACTTGGGATTCACTTGTCTCTATTTGGAAAATGGTATCTCTATGTAGCGAAAGTATGTACACCCTATCTCAAAATCATCTTTTAATGTACAGATCTTCCGTGTTGTGTTACTTCTGTCCTTTCTCCATATTGTGTTCCTTTATGTTCCTTATCACGTCACCCATGTATCTCCGCAACTCTGTATCATTTGCTTACCTAACATAAAATCTATCTCTCTCGTATTTGATGTTAATGTTATGTCGATGGATGTCTATTTATGTACTACTGATAAATCTTATCAGTAGCACACGCCACATATTCACCTGGTGCTGATCTAGTGTTGATTTTCAGCTTATTCGTAAATTGACGTAGAACGAAACTAAGTTGTCCTGAAAGCTGTGTAAAAGTAATCATTTTTCCCCGTAACCATTGATCTTAAAACCGATTCATTTGGTAAATTTCTTAAGATTTTGGGGAAAAACCAGGAGTCACATATCCAGCTACTTTAGAAACAGGAGAATATTCTGGACTTCTGCTAGGTGGTAATGGCTGCTATACATACTATCACTAGTTAAGGTCACATACACTTCTGAAGATCCTTTGTGATTATTATTATTCTCCGTTTGTGATTACCTATTCTCAATTAGTCTGAATGCGTATTTCCAAAATAGGAAACTAATAGATTAGTATTCAAGTGTTGGTTCGTAGGAATTTGATTGGTTACACGGTCTCATCAAGAGCTGACGTCGGTTAGAGAACTGCTGGAAAACCAGCAGGAATTACTGGATAAATGTTTCGTCGTAGTTTGTGACTCTTAATCAGTGCGCGCCCATTAGGGTTGCGAACATAGGACCTTCCGGTTACAAGGCAAGCGTGTAGACGACCATTAGGTCACTGAAACCCGGTCCATTGGCCTCCGAATTCTCCAACTTCTGCCAATTCATGATATATTTCGACCACCGATAACATTGGCTATTGGCCGCACTATATCGTGAACTGGTAGAAGTTGGAATTCATCGGCCTTGTCGATCAAATCCCAGTGACTGAGGGGCTTATGAACTCGATTTGAAACCAGAAGGTGCTGGGTTTGAACTCCTGTGGTGGGTGCATAATGCTGAAGAATTCCAAACTAGGACGAGTGAGATATCCAGTTCTCCGTTGTTTTCCAGTGGTTCTCTAACTGAAGTCAGCTGATGGCTAAACATTGTAACCAGTCAAATCTCTGCCAAGAAATACCTGAAGTTTCCCTTTATTGGCATAGTTCTACTGATAATATCATAGTTACAAGTTTATCATCATTAAGAACTTATCATCTTTTTTTATTACATCATAAATTCAGGTATTCAACTGCTATTACAAAAATATACACTTCATGTGAAACCTACGTCAGATTTATGACGTAATCCAAATACAACACCGAAATGCTATGAAATACATTAGTTAGAAAGATGGATATTGTAACTATTTATCATTATTAGTAATAGCTTTTCCATATTTTCTCTTTTCTTTCCGTGATATTTGAATATTACTTGTTATAATGAATACAATTAGTAATGATTTAAGTTTTACTATCAACCATCCGAACACATTTAGTTGGGCTAAAATAATTTCAGCAATTTAAATCCCTTTGATTTGTTTTTAGGTATAATGGCAATTCGCACTTGGACCAAGAGATATCGATTGAAATCAGTATGATTAAGGAGAAAGTCTGACTCCGTAATTAGGTGTGTAATGCTGACTGAACACTGACGTATCATTGCAGTTGTACTGTGAGATGATCACACCTGATTTTATAGTTGGGTTTCGTCTTGTGCCTCAGTTGGTTATAGCGCCAGACTAATAATTCGGACAGACTCCGCCGCCGGTTCGAATTCTACTGAGACCCGGAAATTCATTTCCCCTTCTATCATTCATTACCTGTGACATAAATAAGTATTATCTTTCATAGGGAGAGTTTTCACGCATTACAGCCAGTTATATACTACTCACATTTAGTAGTAGTAGTAGTATTACGGTAATAAAGATGCGTGTTCATTTTGTTAATAAATGAACCATTATAATGTAATCCGCTTTCCTCAATCGCTCTAAGTTTAATCATGGATTGATATCCGTCGGAGAACCGTTGAAAACCAACAGTAAGTACTGGACGACTGTTTCCTGCAAGTTTGGGGCTCTTCAGGAGTAGGCACCTACTACCTCACCTAGGATTGTGAACCCTAGACCTCCAAGTTATAGGGCCAAACACATACACTGACGCGATCCAATAGCCCATGGGTTTTAACTTCTGTCAATTCGTGATTTGAGCGCCAACACTGTCAGGTGACGTCATCAGGAAGTATTTGTCCCGGCATCTGACCTGGTTGACCGACGCCATTGGTCACGAATTTTTAGTAGAAACCCAGGCAACTTCTTTCTGTAGTCAGTCAGGTTAATTTTTAAGAGTTAGTTTGTAAGGATTTGATTTTTTTTCACACTCTGATCACGAATTGTTATCAGTTAGAAGTTTCCCCGAGTTCTAGTGAGAAGTTGTAACCAGTGTGGAATCCACCAGGTTGGGTATGAGGAGAAATACCTACTGGTCGATGACACTGAATGGCGGTGGAGTGATATATCGTGGATTGAAAGGAATTAAAATTCATGAATTGACCAGTGGATTCTATTCGACTGCTTGAATAATCAACGAGCTCACCTAGTGACTTGAAGTTACTTCGTGCGATCTCCGGTAGGATCATGGGTACGTACTGCTGGAGAGTCCCAAACTAGGGCGAATGAGCTACCCAGCTCTTTTCTGCTGACTTCACCTTTATTTTTACTTGTTTTATGACGTTTTGTGACTTTTGATCATAATGTTTTTACATCCTGATTTATTTCCTCTCACATTATACTTTACTAATGTTATTAAGTTATCCCGAATAAGAGTTCTGCAGCATTTCCAAATATCTTACTGGTAATAATGTTTCTGCTCTGCACAAAGTTTCGATTACAAAACTATTTTGAGTGCAAACACGTATTTATTCAAAGATTTTAGATTTGCATCTCCTCTGGTTATCAAAGAAAGTAGAAGGTATTAATGTATTACATATCAGTGAATGCGTTGAAACATTCAACATTGATTTTTGTTTAGATTATGCATTTTATGGGGATTTGGTGTAATTCAATTCCAACTGTTAGATTTCGTCGCGAACCAGCATCAGTTAGAAAGATAACTGAGGACTAGAGAAAACTAGACAGCTGTGTCATCCTGTTTTGGGACTCTTCAACAGTGTGCACTCATGTCCCTCCCTTCTGGGTTTGAACCTTGGTGGACCTCTAACTGACGTTGGTTCGTGAGGTAATCTAAAAATTGAAATTCAGTTAGCCCGGATCCTCATAACTGCCATAACTTAAATATCAATCTCCAGCGTACTAGTGGCTACTGGATGGATGTTCTAAAGCTGTCACCAGTAGGGTACACCATGTCAAGGTTATTTCGGTGCCCATCAAAGGCATTTGCTACCTCTGGTGGGGTCGTGTGTGTTTGCTGCTGAAGAACGTCAAACTTGTAGGAAACCACTGTCCATCACTTCCTAGTTTTCAGTGATCTCTCTAACGGATGCTGTTTTGTGACGAAATTTAACAAATGAAATTAAATTGATTTTTGTATCAGTATCGGGAGTTTATATTCTCATTTTTTTTTAATTGTCTAATGACTAATCTTCGTTCTAACTAAGACCTTAACTTAATATTTATAGGCCTAACTGATTTATCAAGTACACGTATAAGGATACACTTTCTTTTTGTTGCAAACAGTTGTCTAAGGAGAAAAGAATATTGTAAATGCAAGAAGAAAGTTTATTATCTAGTGTTCTGTTATATGTATTATCCTATATAAAAAGTTTGGTCTACACATGTGTTTCAATCGTTTCAATTGTTTTTGTTAACAATATCAAACTACAATATTTTTTCACTATCATATCGTATTTCTAATCAATTTATGATTGAATTATTCCTTCTTAATTTTTTTTTTGTACTAGGTTTGTGCACCACGTCTTTCATGGTCATCAGCATCATCTTTGTATGTACCTGGTGGATGTTTTGAATTTGATGAACGTTTAGAAAATCCTCAATTGAATCCTGCGCCAAGTGCAATTTGTTTAAATGTTGAAGGTTCTGATAAATCAATTGATTTAAGATATTGTACATTTGGTGCATCAGTTAGTCAACATCCTAGTAAACCTAAACAATTATTTATTGGCGGTCCACATTTTTATTTTGAAAAAGGTTAGTAGTAGTAATTATTGATTACATTGATAATTGAATATTTATGTTTAAATTAAGTGGAAATAGAAACGCTAGGAAATTTAAATGAATTAATGATTCAGTAATATATATTTTGATATTTTGCATTGTTAAGGCTGTGTCTTTACCTAAAGACGTAAACGAATTGAGATCTTTGATCCGTTTGGATATTGAGATCGTTTTTTTTTTTGAAATGATGTTGCAAGCGGCTTGTCAATGCAAAATTCTTTAGTTGATTAACTATTAAAATCTTCAAATTATGTATCTCATCAAATAATAGTTTTATAATATCGGTTAGTATTGAAATTATATGTAACAGCCGGATGTAAAATGGCTGAGATTGTACACCTTATCACTTATATGGAAATGGTGTAAGCAACTAAATTAGAATAAATTTCGACACAGTTGATTAACTCCTGAGTGAATGTCACTACTACTTGTAGTACAGTACTGGTGTGATTTCTGCCTACTATTTAAAGAGTGCGTGACGTATAACTTTGTGACCTCTTAGATTTTGTGTAAGCCGCCATGTAGGCAAATATGAAACTCCTTGTGTAGGATTGTAAGAAACACTTTGATTGGACACTAGGTTCACTGTGATGGCGAACCAACTAGTGGCATGGTGACTATATTGTAAACTTGACTGATAGAATTCAGTCTACAGCAACATCAATGACTAGACGCGTGACATGAGTTACTACCCAGTGTCCAACTAAAGTATTCACTTCAGTCAGTCCTAAAAAGAGGGAGGGGGAGCAGTGGCAAGCCTGAATAGAGCAGTGGTAACGTCTATGATGGCAGCAATGTGTGAGCTGAGTTTGACTCTCAGAAGGCATATGAATTCCCTAAAGATTGCACATACACCTTTCTGATGAGTGTCAACAAGTTCGAAACATACATCGAAGGCTTATTACTTATCTCTTCCAACTATCTAACAATAGTCATGTAAACTATGCGTTTGTAATAATTTAAATGAGTGTATATTATATAAACTAAATATTGTAGTTTTAACAGTTTGACAAAATTTGGGCATTGGATATATGATATTCATTATAATAAAGGTTTTTTGTATTTCCCAAAGAACGAACAACAAAACGACACTGTTGTTTTTACCGACGTTTCGCTATTTAATGCTGTTAATAGCTTTATGAAAGTATTATTAAAGCAGAATTTACAAAATCTCAGCTTATATATATAACAACTTAATCATCGTTCCTCAGCACAGGGTCATTTTTGCGTTGATAACGGATGAGAAAGAAAAAAAGAAGAAATATCAAAAATAACTGAGACTCTCATGCAAAATAACTACCCAAAGAACTTCATCAACAAAATCAACACTGACATTGAATATGGTCGAAAACGTATTCCGAAAACATGGACCTCAACAGTTGTCATTCCATATAGAGCAGAGACATCAAACGATATCAAAGTTTCCTTCAAAATATTAGACACACTGCAAAGCAACCCTTGTCCATATAAAAGACCAAATCACTAAGCATTCTCAATCTAATTGTGTCTATAAAATAAAATGCTTGGAATGTAATGCGATATACATCGGACAAACATTGCCAGCGAGAAATCAAAGTCAGAAGAAATGAACACCGTAAGGCATCTGTTCGACCACCGAGAAATCCAGTTGAACTAGAAAAGCTTGGAAAATCATCGGCCAGCCATGGGTCTACACGCTACACTATAGAATCAGACCATAAAATTGATTTTGACAATATTGAAATATATTAAATATTCCCATAGTAAAATTTAGAACAACACATTTAAGCGAACAATATTGTTTTCAATTAGATCTCATCAGGCTTAACTCTAATATATATAAAAGTTTACAAATAAAAATTCAAATATAAACCAATCATGGTGTTTTGTCTATAGGATAATACGATGGTGAATATAAATTGTGCAATTAGTCATAATAGTAGTAATGATAATAATAATAATATAAAAATGGTCTTATCAATAATAAGGATGAAAAAGTGAGGCAATCTGTGATAACACGAATAATGAAAAACAGCATGATTAAACAAACAACTGTTCAGGTGGAAGTAGTCGATAAAGGCTAGTAAAAACAAATGAACCGATTAAGTAATGTTAGATTGTAAGGGAAGGAAATGAAACACGTTTATAATGAAGATAAGATTAAGGGATAATAAGAAAGGGGTTGAAAATATAAACAAAGGGTGGTGTAGAAGTCATTAGTTGGTTATGTCTTAATAAGCCAAGGGAGGGATAATGGCTGTACGAACTTTTTTGAATACATAGTTTAGGTTTAATAGTTCGAATGCCTATCGCCTCAGCTGTGTGCAATAAACGAATACGAAGTCTATTGGAAAGATTCGGTGGGATACGATGAATTACTTTGAAGGCTCTCGTTTTCTCGATTACATGACCACTATCAATTAAGTGTGACAAAATTGAGCTACGAATTGTTTTTGTCAGTCCTTTGCCAAACCACGATGGGAGATGTTCACTAACACGTTGGCTAAGCTGTCTAGTAGTACGCCCAATATAACTGTCACCGCAGGTGCAGTTGAATTGATAAATGCACATAGATGTGGCAAAACTATCAAGCTTATCCTTCGTTTGCGTCCCAATCATTCGTCGGCTAGAGAATGACAAACATAGGTGTGCTGCATAAAATGTTCTTCGTATACTCCTTGAAAGTCTTTGGAATAGAATCTCACTTGATAAGTCACCACTAAATTGTAACTTAATAAATAGAGGCTTTTTACGTGCAGTCATAGTCTCCGGTTTTTTCTCCAATGTTTTCATATGTTTCTTTATGAAACTACTCGGATAGCCCATCTCCATCAAGGAATCGTGAATATATTCAAATTCCTTTTGTAAGTGGTCATCCGTACATATCTTTCTTGCTCTGCTCGCAAGACATTTTACAACATTCCTTTTATATTTAATGGGCACGTAACTAAGGAAGTGTGTGTATTGCCCTGTGAATGTGCTTTTTCTATACACGCTTCTCCCAAGTGACCCATCTTCTCTCCTACTTAGCAAGACATCCAGGAAATGTAGTTTATTCTCCTGCTGCTTTCGGCGATTTCTTGACAAATATAATCTACTGTTTCCATAAGCGGTACATTAGTGAATAGTGATGATACATGTTAACCATGGATTCTGGTTTAATAATACTTTGATAAAGCTATTAGCAGCATTAAATAGCGAAACGTCAGTAAAAACAACGACAGTATCGTTTTTGTATTTCATTCATTGGGAAATACAAAAAACCTTTATTAAATATTGTACTATTGTTGATGCTTGAATTCCTCCTCTTCCAGGTGTTGGAGTTTCAGTAAATATGAACACATTCGAAAGAGTTATCACATCAATTGACGCTATTCCTTCAAATACACTTCTTGGTAAGTCATGAATCTTATTCAACTTTTATTTATTTTTTCAAAATTAGTTAAATTACCGATATAGCCTATATCAGTTAGATATGAATAATTAGAATAGCGATCATACAGTTATTGAAAACTAATAAAAACTGTAGTACACATTGATTCTCTTGATGATATAAATTAATCTTCGGAAAGTGTCAACTATAGGAAAGTGACAAAAACTTATTAAAACGAGTAAAAGGCACCCTTTAATGATTTTCTCTTAAGTCTAAAATCATTCAGTTCAACGATACGTATATACTGCATGTTCACATTGAAAACAATTATTTATGCTGTTTAATAATCATCTGAGTTCTTCTTGTGTATCAGTAAAATCAAAATGATGTTTTAGGTGACATTGTTTGTTTAATTCAATTTTAGATTTTCCGTGATTGATTACCAAGTGCTCGGTCTCAGGTTGACATGTCTGTTGGCTTCTTGTGCAGATGCTTCGACGATGTCTGGGCATTTAATTAGAAGTTAATTGGTGGATGGTGACTAGCAGTGGAATCCAGTCAGGATGCGCATTTCGTCCTATTTGGGACTCGTCAGCTAGATGTTCAATCAATCGACGGGAAAATCTAAAATTCAAAGAGGTGGCTCTCTTGTCGCGCAAGTGGTCTAGTGGATAACGCTTTGGCGTTTGAAACTATGGGCACTGGGTTTGAGCCTCTGTGGGGACATCATCACTCACTGTGGAATGCAGGTACATCCAGATGACGAGTCCCAAATGGGACGAAATGCGCATCCTGACTGGATTCCACTGCTAGTCACGATCCACCAATTAACTTCTGACATTGTTTGTTGATGAAATATTTTATTACCATTATAGTTATCTGGTATCTAATAACACTTACGTAAAATTGTCATCAAAATGATGTGTAATCTGATTTACATTTTACATTCAGTTATGTAATATGTATAACCATAGAAATCAAGGTATTATTATTATTATTCAATCTTCTCACACTCATATGTTATTCATTCCTAGTTTTAGAAAGTGTTTATCGGTATATATTTAGCGAATATATATATGTAAAAATTTTAAAAATTAACAAAGTCAAAGATGGTTACAAGGGGAGGGGAAAATCGTTTTTAAAAACTTAATACATATTAGTAGTTGGCCATGGCAAAGAGAGGGGCTCTACGAACTTCTTTTGAATGCAAACACAGATTTGGCTTGTTCAGATGTATTCCGATTGCCACTGCTGAATATGTGTGTAGAAGTCGAATTCGTAGACCATGCGAGAGGTTGGGTGGTATACGATAAATAACTTTAAAAGCTTTGTTAAATTGAGTCGACTTGATGTCCAGTATTGACGAGATGAGGTGGTAGTGTTAAGCTGCATATAGCTTTATTCTGACCTTTGCCAAACCAAGATGGGAGGTGTTCAGAAATTCGACGATGAACTTGCCTGATTGTACACCGAATGTAACTACTGGATCCTCCACACGAGCAGTTAAACTGGTAAATACACATGGAAGAATTTGAACTGGGTAGTCTGTCTTTATTTCTTGAACTAAGTATCCGTTTGCTAGTGAAAGCCCTTCTCAGATGTTGTGCTAAGATGTCATTATTGACATCACCCGTGAATTGTAATCTCAGGAAGACTGATTTTTTGGGAACGGTCGTCACCTCCGACTTTTTACTGTCTGAGTTCATGCGCTTTTGTTACGAATATAGTTGGATATCCGTTTATACTTAGTAGATCACGAATATTACCGAGTTCTTCGTTCAGTGTCTCATCTGAACAGATAACTCTAGCCTGGTGAACCAGACATCTAACCGAATTACGTTTGTATTGTAGAGGTACGAAGCTCAGGAAGTGAGTATGTTGTCCAGTTGAAGTAGGTTTTCTATGCAAATGTCTACATATTGTTCCGTCTGTTCGTTTGGTCATTAGGACGTCCAGAAGGAGACAGAGTCATTTTCTTCCTCTTCTTTAGTGAAGCTTGTGCCAGGATGTGCTTTATTGAACTCTCTTTCTTCACAACTATAAATGTATCATCGACATATCGCCAATAGAAATCAATATTATATATTGCATCTTTAAGAGGACCATTCTCTAGTTTCGCCAGGAAAAAATCGGCTAGGATTGGGCCTAGTGGCGATCCCATGGCAACACCATCTGATTGTCTATACATTTCTTTATTGACCAGAAAGCTTACGGTCATTGTACACCTTAGAATACGTTCCTTTAGGGAAGACACAGGAATTCCTGACTCCATACCTAGCTAGCTTTATCAATTCATTACCTATGTAATCAACTGTTTCCACCAAAGGCACATTGGTGAATAAGGAAGATACATCCATCATTAGTTTACAAATTTCTTGATTATGTAATAACTTGTTGCAAACGCCTTAGAATCAACTTATCTTGGATCCCGTAATTAATCTTCACCCCTCCTTTAAAACTTAGATATTTTGTTACTAACAGCCAGTAGTTAACTGGTTTGATGACTTCTAACTTCTTAATTTCACACACCCGCTATACCTAGAACTGATTAACTGAAATAACCGCTTGATTAGTAAAACATTTTGATGTAAAAAAACTACATATATATATTAGTGTAGAACCAGCCGATGTTGAGGAACTAATTGAAAAGGGATGCATATTTCTTCGCTTAATCTGTTTTTTTTCTAAATGCGTAAATGGGAATTTGCACATTACTGGAATTAACTGTGTTAACATGCATGTAAAAGTGAAACCATTTGGAAATCTCTCTAAGACAGTATACACACTTTCAAGGACTACACATCCGTGTACAAAACTGTTTTATGGCAAAACATTAAAAACTGCAGTTATCTGTTTCGCATTTTCTTATGGACTGACATTGTTCACCTTTAAAAAGATTGAAACTGTTTCAATTAGGTAATAGACTGTTGTTGAGGTATAATTAGTTCGCCTGTTTAATTACTTGGTTCCATTCTCAGTAAAAATTAAGAAATTCTGTTAACTTCTTATTGACTTTTTGTTTGGTAACTTACACAAAACTATTCTGTCTGTGAATGGCTAGTTTTTTAACATATCGGTTGATCCACAGCTAGAGTTCCTCAGCTAATCATAATTATGTCTCTTTTTTGATAAATTCGTTAGTATTATTATTGTCCCCTTAGGTTCTGAATGGAACATAGAACTTCAGCAGCACATGTCCATTTTTATCTTTTTCTCTGCAGTCATCTTTAGCTAGTTCCACGACTCGTATTGGCCAATACGATCATAGATGTCTACGATCTCTTTCTCACGTTAGGTGGCATAATAAGGTAAGTAATGTTGACGTTAGGCGTAGAGTGTTGGGCAAAGAGGGAAAATCAATCGAAGAGGCTATAAAGTTACATAGATTGAGATGGCTAGGTCACGTGCTGCGCATGCCTAACCATCGCCTCCCCCGACGGACGGGCATTACTAGCTGATATAGGTGCAGGTTGGAAAAGAGGAGTAAGTGGTGGCCAAACAAAAACATGGCCTCATCAATCCATGAAATCCTTGACAGTTAAACTGAGTCAGGTAGGGAGGGAGATGCAGACTTCCGGGTTGGGGCCCGCCCTCGGGACTCTAAGAATCAATGGCTGGAGACAATAGGTGACATGGCTCAAAATCGTTGTCAATGGCTTACGCAGATGTATTCAGTCTCTGTAATCTTTCATATTCCTTTCTACCATTACTCATTCTGTTTCACTCTTATACTTGTCAAAACTCTATTGATTCTCTTCACTCATCTTCTTGTCTACCTTTGTGTGCTATTTGGAACGTGGCAACTGGAACTGCTGCACTTCGGTGCCAAGTTCTATGTTGAATCCAGACAGACAGACAGTTCCACGACTGCCCATAAGCCGTCATCTCCGGACACCTAACTCCTCATCGTTTCACATCGCGGTTCCACTTGAGGGCTAGCCTAGCTCTGCGATATCACTCAACCTCGTCTTCAACGTATGTACGGTCCATGTACATTTTCTTCAACATGTTTGTTGGGCCAGCAATAGGTCCTTACCTGTCTGTTGGTTCGTTACACCGCCAGACTTCCTCATTCCTAATCCTTTCTGGCCGGTCATCTGTTCTTCAGTATAGAACCACCGAAGCCAGCTGTTAATAAAAGTCTGCAAAAGAGCCTGATGGTTTTGGCGATACACGCGACAAGTCTGTGAACCATATTGAAGAACTGACTGACTGAGTACAGTAGATTTCCACATTGATTTCAAAGTAATGAGGGTTTGTCATACCTTTCCAATCCTGAAGTTTGTACTTGAAACGATGCTGCCTAGATAAGTGAAAGTGATGTCTCCATTCAAATTCCTCCCGTTATGGTGATTGGTTTGAAAAGTTACAGGATTTTCATCATGAGCTGACATCAGTTAGAGAACCATTGGAAAACCTGGGAGTACTGGACAGCTGTTTCGTCCTAGTTTGGGACTCTTCAGCAGTACGCACCCACCGGGATTCGAACCCAGGACCTTCTGTAAATTACAACCAAAATAATATCATCAATGATGTGCTTGTCATAGATGTCGTCGCTATTCAACTCTACTACAGCTCAAGTTTTGTTTCAGTTTAATCAGAACTTATCTGTGCTAAGTGAAGATGACTTTGTAGTGTGCTGAGGTTTGACATCAATGATCAGTAAGTCATTCCAGTCTGTATTTGTTCACATTTGGTTCTTTTTGTTGAATAGCGTCAGTGTAAATCGTACATATGTGCTCATACTAATCGTTAGCTAAAAATCATTTTGGTTGTGCACTTTATGTACACGTATTGTGTAGAACAAATACAGGTAGTCACCAGACATCTCTGTTTACTTTGCTGTCTTTAGTACTCACCGATTTTAAGGAATCTACAATTCTTTATCAGAATAAAACGTGTTTTACTCAGCTGTTAGGTATACAGACCGTCTTTTTCTTTCTGGGTTACGAGTTGATCACGGATTGATATCAGTTAGAGAACCATTGAAAACCAGCACTAGAGTACTGTTTGGGAATCATCGGCAATACACACCTACTGGGATTCGAACCCAGGACATTCCGGTTCTAGGTAAGCTCGTATTCCATTCAGCCACTGGGACCTGATTTAATGGCCAGCCCATGGATTCTAACTTCTACCAATTCGTGAATTAGTGCGACCGCCAACCAATGTCATTGGTGAGACATCCATCCTCACACTTGACTGTATGGACTTCACTGGTCACGACTTCTCACTAGGACTCCAGGAAACTCCGTCCTGTAGCAAGTCACTAGCGAGCATCAGATTAATTTTCTATAGTTGGTTTCTGGGTTACACTAACCAAATTAATCGAATTCCGAAGTCTAGTAACTCTAGTCATACTATGCTATCTTATTCTGAATTCTGGCTAAAATCTACAATTCGTTATGGAAATTAGTTAACTTACCATCACTCAACTAGATTGTAAATATTGTATCAAACTGCTAAAGATTTAGGGCCTAACCCACCAATTACCTTTGATTATCTAACACGATATAACTTATGGACTGTAGTCGGATGATCTCGATGGTGTAAACTACACAATCCAATCTTATCCCTTTACGGCGTGAGAAATGAAAACTGTGAGTACATTTCTCATAAATGCATAATTGAAATATCGCTCATATGAGGTTTGTGTTCGCATAGACATTAACTTTTTAAAAAAATTAGTTCCCTTAATGAATTTAGACAAAGCAATGAGAAGACGTAATTTGTCTGAATCGTGTAATGTATTTGCGCAACGCTCATTTCGAACTATCTGTTCACACACGGACCTGTTATAGGAATATATATATATATTCCACGTCCCCATCCTTATTTTCGCTTTCATCGAAAGGAGGCACATCGGCTTACTGGCTTCCCGAAGGCTTACACCAACCTGCGTCATTTCACTTCCCCGATTCCAGCGAAAAATAAGGTTATTGTTTACAGTTTTAGTATTTTTTATATATTTGTGCGTTGAAGTTTCTGCAGCAATTTAGTTAAGTTTTGGGGTTGGAGTTGCTAGCACCACGCCCCAACCCTCCCTCTTTATCCGCACTTGGGACCGACTAGAAAACTAGCGAGCTAGAAATCTAGGCGAGGCTTTAATAAAAAAGTACACATTTATTACCTCCAATCTTGTATAACAATTCACATGTATCTGTGGTAGCAGTTACACTGGAAGAACGGAAACAAAGGCCTACGTCAGATTCTTCTAACATATTTCAAGTGCCATCAACAACAAAATTCAGATTTTCAATACAAACGTCAAGTCACTTCTTCTATACGAATCAGAAACTTGGCGGGTCACAAAGAATATTTCCAACAGCCTGTTGCAGACCTTTATCAACAACTGTCTTCGCTCTATACTGAAGATCAGATGGCCGGAAATAATCACCAACAAGAAACTATGGGAACAAACAAAACAAGAACCAATCGCCCAACAAATATGCAGGAGAAAGTGGAGATGGATTGGACACTCACTGAGGAGGCCGCTGGGTGACATCGCGCGTCAGGCCAACGCTCGAGTGGAACCCGAAAGGAAAGCGACGAGGGGTTCGTCGGTGCAAGGGTGACATGGAGGAGATCGTGTGAAGAGGAGTTGAAACAGTATGGATTAACATGGATGCAAGTGAAAAGTACAGAAGAAGACAGAAGCAAGTGGAGACGTGCATTTTCATTTTTTCCCTTCCCGTTCCCCAGTGGAACATAGGGCTTCAAGCCTCTAGCTTGAAGTTTCTGTAGCAGTGTTTATTTTACAGGATGGGGTTGCTAACCTCATGCCCAACCTTTCCTCTTCACCAACATTATTTCTGGCTTAGCGAGGTAAAGGAGTGCGTCTGTGGCCGGGGATCGAACCCTGGACCATGTGAATGGTCGGCGAGCGTCCCAACCGCTATGCCACCGGCGGAGGCATACTTTAACTGCATACTTATGTTAAAAACAAAAGCTCCCACGTACTTGTTCCCGCAGACGATCAATATGCATCATAACCTTTCCAGGTGGTAAACGGACAAAATACTTTGCGGACGACTCCTTCGAATTACTGTCGTCTAACTGGTTGAGTTCCAAAACAGAGTTGAGCACAGAAGTGCAGCAGTTCAAGTTGTCACATTGACTTCAATTAGTGAGCAATTTTGAAATCAACCAGGTCCCCGACAACCAACACTTGAAAATCATTCACACTGCTCACTAGTGACTCATTACAGTATCAAGTTGCCTGAAGTTCTGAGATATTTAGGGGAATCTGATTACCAAGGAGGGGAGACAAATACGGCCATAGGCTGATCACTTTAAAGGACTCTTGAATCGTTGGTATTAGATTTTTGGAGGCGATCGGCAGGAAGCCTTGGACTGACTAGGTTTCGTGCTGGTTGGCACTCATCAGCAAGGCGTATCTGCAACCTTGAAGGAACTCATGTCCCTTCTGAGATTCGAACCCGCGTCACCCAGTGCTGCAGTCAGAGACGTTACCACTGAGCTATTCAGGCTCCTATGTTTCACTGGAAGCCAAGGGAACAGTAATAATTATATATATATATATATATATATATATAAAGAGATGAGAAAATAAATTTAGGTCATGTTAAAAGGACATACTGAAAGTCAAAACAGCAATGAAGATCACTAAACCAAATGAGTCAGATACATCTACCCTGATATCGAAACAAAACGAAGTTTACCAAGGCAGGTTTAGTGTGATGACGAATTGTTTTTGAACACATAAAGGTGGTTTAAACTTCCTAATTGCTATGGCTTCCACAAACTCTAGGATACGCCCCAAACACGTTCTATAGATAGGTTTGAAAGACGTGTAAACATCAACTTTATGTCCTGTCTCTATAATATATTTCGTAATAGAGTAGCTAGGTCACCTTTTCTCACCATTAATGGGCTCTGGGGATTCTATTTACTTCTGAAGCCATTTAGGAATATGCTCTGAAGGCAGCCCTTACTTGCGGAGATCGATGAATCCCCACCTATGTATGTTTGGCCACATTTACATTCAAATTGGTATACATGGGATGTGACGTCATTTTTCGCATGTTCAAAGGGCTTAGATGGATATATCGGCTTCACATTCTTAATTATTATGATCTAAGCTGCATAAAAAGTCGTTTTAACCACAGTGTTCAACCGTTGTCGATTTACCAAGCTGATATGATCACCCATATGGGGTAGCTTGATATATATGTCTTTGTTAGGGGCGAGTTGGAGAGTGGGTCTTATTGTTCTGACTACTTTATATCTCCTAATGAACTTGTCTGGATAATTATTATCAACTAGAGTTTGTGTCAACTTTCTTTCTTGCTCATTGAGTGTTTCTTCGATGCATATTCGTTGGATTTTACTGAAGAGGCACCTCTTAACTCTTATTAATTCATATATATATACTTCTATGACAAATCCGTGTGTGATCAGATTGATTGTTCGAAATGTGTTGCGTAAATACACATTACACGATTCAGACAAATTACGTCATCTGCTTGTTTTGTCTATATTAATAACTTTTATTGTTTTCAGGCATTGGTGTGCAGGGATTGACTAACAGTCTCTTTATATATCGCGTATATAGGTAGAAGTACCTATACTGTACCTATACTATCCTCTGCTTACACACCTGTTTCTTTACTTCACTATCACAGATTTATTTTCTATTGTTTGTCTTTTGAAGATTGTATATACGATCTGTTTATCGCCTAATATTTAAATTTTTATTGGCTATCTTAAAATATCCTTTTTGTTTATTTCATTTATATTGAGATATTTGTTTTTGTACATGACGACTATTCAACAGTTTTGTTTTGTTACCTTTTATAGTAGTTATTCATTTTATGGTTTTGTGCTTCTGTGCTGCTGCTCTCTCTCTCTTTCTCTTTCACCCTCACCCGTCGTCTCATCATCTCTGTTTGCTTTGAATACGATAGGGTCAGATAGTGGATTATCATAGTGAATCACTGTTTATTTGCTTCCGTCTAATTCACATATATGATGTGATAAACACTAAGCTTATTCATGTTTACACTCGTATAAAGCAAACATCAGCTATCTGTACGTTTCATTCAGTGTGTAAATAAACAAGGTGACATTAATTACTAAGGTGTTTACTACATTGGTGGATATAAACCACTTAAGCGAAACAGTTTGTTGTGCGATATGGTCATGTTTGCCTTCGCGTATTGTGTGTTCAGTCGTATTTATAGTCTAATATTGGATACCTATATATATATATATATATATATATATATATATAACATTACTAGCAAAAACTTTGATCTAGTTGTTTACACGTTTTTCCGTTTTTTTTGGCTCAATTTGTAAATCTTATGAAGATGGTTTAATGACTCCTGGGACCAATAAGGTAGTATAAGGTGGTTTACATATTTACTATTTTTGTTGGTGCAGTCGTACGTTGACAAATGCGTCTGTGGCACAGCGATTAGGACGCTCGCTGACCATGCACATGGGCCGGGGTTCGATCCCTGGCTGACGCACATCTGATATCAATGGTCGGCCTGCTAAATTTGGGCTACCGATATCACATGCTGGAAATCCCATAGTTGCACCAAAATACTGTGTGGAATCAAGCTATAATAAAAAGTACTCATATGTTACCTCCAATTTCGTATAGCAATTCACATGCATCTGTGAAAGCAGTTACACTGGAATAACGAAAAAAAGCCTACGTCAGATTCTTCTAACATATATCAAGTAGCTTCCGGATTTTTTTTTATTGTTCCCTTGGGTTCCTAGTGGAACATAGGGCCTCAACTGCACGTCTCCACTTGCTTCTGTCTTCTGCTGTACTTTTCACTTGCATCCATGTTAGTCCATACTGTTTCAACTCTTCTTCACACGATCTCCTCCATGTCACCCTTGGACATCCCACTCGCCACTTCCCTTTCGGGTTCCACTCGAGCATTGGCCTGACGCGTGATGTCACCAAGCGGCCTCCTCAGCGAGTGTCCAATCCATCTCCACTTTCTCCTGCATATTTGTTGAGCGATTGGTTCCTGTTTTGTTTGTTCCCATAGCTTCTTGTTTGTGATTCTTTCCGGCCATCTGATCTTGAGTATAGAACGAAGACAGTTGTTGATAAAGGTCTGCAACAGGCTGTTGGAAATATTCTTGGTGACCCGCCAAGTTTCTGATCTGATCTGTATAGAAGAACTGACTGACTTGACGTTTGTATTGAAAATCCGAATTTTGTTGTTGATGCTTCCGGATGAAGGGGTTGAATAGTTTAAGCTCTTTAATCACAAAACACCTGATAGACACTGGACATCGAGTAGGCGCGCTGACATCATTGAGAATAAATAACAGACAAAACAGCTGAAGTCTTCTTCTGTTTGCTGAGGCTTTTGCAATAAAACGGTTGGAGACTGGCCAGTCTGTCCGGAAGGAATCTGTCGTTGGACATCAGTCACTCTGGTTACTCACCCTGTAATAACTGTTTGTTCATTAATTTATCGTTCCAACCCCATCTTCTCTTTTTTTCTGTCTAACTACCATAAAAGATAATTCTTCTTGACCTTATGATATTACATCGTCACCTTTCTATCTGACCTCTTGCGCACCAAATTTTGATCTATTATCTAGCTACGTAATCGATACTGGACAGCTGTTTCGTCCTAGTTTGGAGCTCTTCACAGTACGCACCCACCGGGATTCGAACCCAGGACTTTCTGGTTACAAGGCGAGCTCGTAGACCATTGAGCCACTGGGACCAAATCCAGTGGTCCATGAATTCTAACTTCTGCCAATTCACGACATAGCGCGACCATTTCGTAATGTCTTCTTGGATGAGTTACTGCCTCATCTTCAACCTGCTGTACACTACTGGTTACGGCTTCCCACTAGAACCCCAGGTTAACTGCTTGAATAGGGCCAGTATATTAGTAATAATGTTCGTTAGATAGACTTGCCAGTAAATAGCAGACTCTCATAGTGTAATGTGTCCCCACGAACGACATGGTGCAGTGCAGGGGACCAAAGTAGACTTCAGTTTTCCTCTTCCAGGTAAGACCTACTCAGCCACTACTTTCTCTCCACAGCTGGGAATGTTCCTCATACAAGTGAAGAGGCTAATGTGAACGTCTGGTAGCTACAACCTGACCAGTAGAGGACATTCAGTTGTATCCACAGGAACTGGAAAACCTTGAACCCAAACCTGTGGTGTACATGAGTTTCAGAATCTGAAAGGATCGAGTGGCATAGGTACCTGTCTTGGATGCCAGAAAATATGCGAACGTAACTCCTGACTCCTCTCCCTTCATATTAAACGCCTCGCCAGAGTGTGTAGGCTCTTGTTCTTGAAACAGCCACCTGCTTCGATCTGAATTTCTGAGGAGTATCCCAGACGTCACACACACTATGAAACTTTACGTAACCATAATGTCCCAAGTCTGTGTTGTGGTAAAATATAATTAAAATTCAAGTATTGGTTTTTAGGGATTTGATTGAGTTGTTACAGGATTTCATCATGAACCGACATCGGTTAGAGAACCACTGGAAAACCTGGGATTACTGGGCAGCTGTTTCGTCCTATTTTGGGGCTCTTCGTCAGTAAGCAACCACCACCAGGGTTCGAAATCAGGACCTTCTGGTTACAAGGCGAACTCCTAGACCATCAGGCCACTGTGAGCAGTAAGGTACAGCAGGTTGGGTGTGAGGACAAATACTCGCCGAAGACATTGACTAGCGGTCGCGCTATCTCGTGAATTGGCAGAAGTTAGAATTCGTGGGCTGGCCGTTGGATCGGGTCCCAGTGGCTGAGTGGCATGAGAACTCGTTTTGAAACCAGAAGGTCCTGGGTTCGAACCCTGGCAGTGGGTGCGTACTGTGAAGAGTTGCAAACTAGGCTGACGAAACAGCTGTCCAGTACTTTCAGCTGGTTTTCCAATGGTTCTCTAACCGATGTCTGCTCATGATGAAATGCTGTAATAAATAAAATTCATAGTGTAGTGGGAAAAGACTAGAAAGCAACTAAAAGGTTGATGCTAGTTAAGTTGTTATTGGGTTTTTTCTAACTCCAATCATCATCATCATTTCAAGTGTCATTTGTCTATCTAAATGGCACAACCATATTCATTAATTGAAAAACAATCTTACAGTAAATTATGTAATACAGATTACACACCCTAATACTTCATCCTCATTCTCTTCTGCGTAGCTTTTTCTTGAAGATTTTATTACATGTTTAATTGACTAATGCAAATATAAGAAAGATTTCACTTGTATGGTTTCATTTACCCTAGACAATAAGTAAACATGTCACCTAATGAATAAGTTATCACATCACTGGATGGACATCCTCTTCTGACTAACTAATAGCTAACTTCATACAATTGGTTCCCTTGATAAATTTCGATAAAGAAAGGAAGACGAAATTTGCAGTATAAAATGATATCATCATTCTATTTCACAGGTTCTCATCAGCTGCAGACTACCTGAAAAAATCAATGGTTATATAGATGATGATAATAACATACTTTAATGTTTGAGTGGCAGTAGAGAAGAGATAAAATTGACGTATCCGAGAATGAAAGCATTACAATTTTTAGTTTAAGTTTTCATCATCAATTTATACGCTTTTAAAGTTGAGAAGAGAGTGGAGGGGTAAGACAGAAAACAGAAAAATTGATTAACAGAAACAGTGTTAGCTTGTAGGTTCACATAGCAACTCCAAAAAACAAAGGCGGTTACAGTTTATGAGATTAAGATTTGTTCAGTGAGTTGAGATCACTGAATTAGATGATTAATTATTGTAATCAAAATCAAAATTCAGTTACCAAGGGAGTGAGAGGTTAATCACACTCCCTTTTCTGTATGCATAAGTCTGGTTTAAATCGTTTGATTGCGATCGCTTCGGCAAATCGTAGTAAATTTGCTGTCCTTTGTCTATTTAATATTTTGAAGGACTTAGAAATCTCTACGAGATTATCCGGTATCAACAATATGTCTGGTAATTGCACTCTAAGAATATTTGCTTCCTTTCAGGCATAGGTTTTTGGAATATGTTCAGAAAACCGGATAGAAGCCCTTCTTTCTGTCCTTCCAATGTACTTGCTCCCGCAAGTGCACGTTAATTCATAAAAGCAGTTGGAGGTGACATCAGCAGGGTATTTATCCAGTTTTGAGTGGATTATAGAAGGAGTGGTGTTGTATACTGTTATGAGTTTTGCTGCCGGGAAGCTTCTATTTATTACTCCTTTCAGTCTTCTGTCAATCTTTTGTGACACTGCATCTCCTTTGAATGGGAGACAAATAAACACTTTTTTCTTTTCTACAGTTGGATGCTTTTCCATCTTATCTTTTTCTCTGCTATACTTCTGTATAAATCCTTTAGGGTATCCGTTTTCCCTCAGGCATTTCTCGACGAAATCTAGTTCTTCTTCATTATTATTATTATTATTATTATTATTATCATTTATATAACCATTGTAATTTCAGGTAGCCTGCAGCTGATGAGAACCTGTGAAATAGAATGATGATATCATTTTATACTGCAAATTTCGTCTTCCTTTCTTTATCGTAATAACTAACTCTTCAGGTGTACGAAATACAATATCCTTTAAACACCCAGTCAATTATACGACTAACTAGCTACTGATTAACTGAATGGCTGACTGGCTAACTGACAAAGAGATTGTTTTAACGCTTCACTTAATTGTTACGTTGTTCTTAACTCTAATCAAACGACCAATGTTTAAATGCATAAACTACATATAACAATAGACAGGTTTAAAATGGTGTTATCAGGAAAAAAAATACAAGGCTTTCATTTCTCAGTGTCACTTATCAAATATATATCTATAGACTGATAAGCAAAAAGACTTCTTGTATGCGTTAGTGGAATAAATTGATACATCGTGATACATTCATTAGTTAGACAAATTGTCTATTTGTATGTGTACATTACTATTAGGCTTTTTGTTTTTGTAAATGTGGATTTTTCATCATATAAATTGATGCATTTTAATCATTGTGTCTAGTTTTTAGTACACCTGTTACGTCATATCTGGTGTATACCTGATATCTGACTATTGATCAGAGAATATATGATGTGTACTGCACAGCAGTTCTCTCTGTCTTCCTTTGTGTGGTTGTGAGACATGGTCAGTGAAAGTGGAAGGTTTGAAAACAAAGACTATCTGTCTTCGCCCTGTTTTAGATATGTATAACTCTCCATTTCACGGAACAGCGAAGTGGTTAGTGAAGATTTTGGGTCCTTTGCACAGAGAAATCGTGCAACATAGAATTAGTGATGTCTTCGACTTTATTTCTAAAATATCCGAGACTAATGTGAAGTATAAACGCATGTTATCCATGGATGTATCATCACTATTCATTAATGTACCGCTTATGGAAACAGTAGATTATATTTGTCAAGAAATTGCCGAAAGGCAATTAGACTTAGGAATCCCCTTGTGTAGCCTCAAAGAATTACTTCTTAAGTGCACAATGAATGTTCACTTTGTCTTCAATAATTCATACTATCGACAAGTAGATGGGATAGCTATGGGTTCAACATTAGGCCCAATATTAGCTGACTTCTTTCTCGCTAAACTTGAAAACGGGAAATTGAAGGACATCATCCAAGAGTTTGATATGTATTACCGATATGTCGATGATACATTTATCTTAACTGATGGACATGTTAAAATAGACGAATTGTTGCTGAAATTCAACAACATCCACCCTTCGCTTACCTTTACTTGTGAAGAGGAGCACGAGAATAAACTACATTTTCTGGATGTCTTGCTAAGTAGGAGAGAAGATGGGTCACTTGGGAAAAGCGTGTATAGAAAAAGCACATTCACACGGCAATACACACACTTCCTTAGTTACGTGCCCATTAAATATAAAAGGAATGTTGTAAAATGTCTTGCGAGCAGAGCAAGAAAGATATGTACTGATGACTTCTTACAAAAGGAATTAGAATATATTTACGATTCCTTGATGGAGATGGGCTATCCGAGTAGTTTCATAAAGAAACATATGAAAACATCGGAGAAAAAACCGGAGACTCTGACTGCATGTAAGAAACCTCTATTTATTAAGTTACAATTTAACGGTGACTTATCAAGTGATATTCTATTCCAAAGACTTTCAAGGAGTATACGAAGAACATTTTATGCAGCACACCTATGTTTGTCATTCTCTAGCCGACGAATGATTGGGACGCAAACGAAGCATAAGCTTGATAATTTTGAGGTTAGATGTAGAGTGTAAGTCAATCGATAAGGTTGTGAAACTACATTGATTGAGATGGCTAGGACATGTGTTGCACATACCAAGCCATCGCCTCCTTCGACAGGCAATGTTAGCCACTGACGACATAGGATTAGTTTGCAAAAGAGTTAGAGAGTGGTCAAGCCCAAAAGCTGAAATCAGTCAACGAAGAACTTTGACAGTTGATTTGAGCCACACAAAGAGCTTGTAGGCTGTCGGCTTGAGGCCATCGGGATGCTAAGATCTAATGGTTGGAGACTATCGGTGATATGGCTCAAAATTGTTCTTAATGACGCAGATGCATTCACTCTCTATGACTTGTGTATATCCACTAAATTGCCGTGTTTCTTCATGTTACCATCTTTTATCTTTCATATTTCTGCTTATTATAGTTCATTTGGATCTCATTATGGAATGTAGCGATGTGAACTGGCACACTACTGTGCAAAGACCTATGTTAAAACTCAGATACTTTGGTACACTTTCCTGAGTTTATCACATTTCTGCTAACAGGAAGAATATATATATCTATATCTTTTTGATTTGACACTAGTAACTAGTGTGATGCGTCTAATCCTCTCTTTGGTGCAGACTGAATTCTATCAGTCAGGTTGTAATGTGGCCACCATTCTAGGTAGCTCGCCATCACTGTGTACATTGATTGTGATAATATTAGATGGTTGGAGGCAATCGGCAGGAAGCCTTGGACCTAGGTTTCGTGCTAGTTGGCACTCGTTAGCAAGGCGTATTTGCAGCCTTGAAGGAACTTAATGTACACCGTGATGGCGAGGTACCTAGAATGGTGGCCACATTACAACCTGACTGATAGAATTCAGTCTGCACCAAAAGAAAGGACTAGACGCATCACACTAGTTACTAGTGTCAAGTCAAAATATCCACTACAGTCCTACAGGAGGTCATTCGCAAGCCCGAATAGCTCAGTGGTAACGTCTCTGACTGCAGCATTCTCTGGGTGACAGGGGTTCGAATCTCAGAAGGGACATGCGTTTCTTCAAGGTTGCAGATACGCCTTGCTGAAGATTGCCAACTAGCACGAAACCTAGGTCCAAGGCTTCCTGTGGCCGATTGCCTCCAACCATCTAATATATATATATGTATATACATATTATTGTTCCCAAGGGTTCCGAGTGAAACATACGGCTTCAACAACATATTTCCACTTTGTTCTATTTTCTACTATCCTCTTAAACTGAGCCCATAATTTCTCATAATCTCTGATCTCCTTCTTGCATGATCTCCCCCATGTCAAGACGACCCGGTTCGTCGTTTCGCATTCAGGTTCCACTCAAGTGATGGCCTGCATAACACGTGATGTTATTCGACTGTTGGTAGAAATATATTATCCACAGTGTAATGTTTATAACTGATGTACAAGGGCTTGTTTATATAAGTCGGGTATAAAACACAATTAGTGTCTGATGTATAACAATGAGAAGTTGTTTTCGTCTTGTTACCTTCAATTACAGTCAGTTAGTTAGTCATAGTAACTTTGATAGAAATCCTCCTGATTTAACACACTAAAATCGATGATCTAACAAGTACATTATGTTGGCTGGTTTCATAATAAAGTCTAAATACCAAATTAATAATACTAATGGTGTAGGCGTCGGTGGCACAGCGGTAGAATGGCTAGCCAACCAAGCCTCATGTGGTCCCGGGTTCGATTCCTGGTCGACTCACTCCTTTACCTTGCCAAGTCAGTAATAAGACTGGTAAATAGGGAAGGTTGGGCATGAGGCTAGCAACCCCATCCTGTAAAAATAATCACCACTGCTACCGAAACTTCAAGCCTCTAGATTATCTTTTCATATCAGGTTGAATAAAGAGTACTTAGTTTTATCAAAAATTAAAATCGTTACCAGACGGTTGTTTCGGAAGTGGTTAGTGATGGGAATATCAAAACCAATGTCCTAGTGATGAATAAACAACTCTAGCAGGCCTTAACAGTTCCATTTTTTAGTTTTTGTTAATACAAAACGAAACGTGGCCCTCGCTCAGGTTGGACATAGCACTTGTCTTTATTCGAAACTATTCGTCAATATGAAATAATGACTGTTTGTAAGCCTAAGTCTAGGATCGCCATGATCGGTCTATACCACTAGAGGTTGGTTCCACCTTTAAAGTATGAGCCACTACTTTTCACCCCAATGATGAGTAGTAACATGCTTGCTATGAGACCTAATAGTCCTGTTTTTAAATCTTGAATAGATTTCTGTGTTTTCGCCCCCAGTATATTTGTCCAGGGCTCCTTACTACCCAATAATTATATATTGACTGGTACTAAACTGTCTTTCACTCGAAGAAAGACAAATTGAATTGAACTCATGAATTAAACATAGGTCGTTTAATTCGATTTGGATTGAAGTGCTCGGCCTCAAGTTGACACGTCGGCTTCTTGTACAAATGCTTCGATGATGCCTGATTATTTAACTCGAAGTAAATTGGTGGGTAATGACCAGCAGTGGAATCCAGGATAGGCATTTCATCTCACTATGGACTGACTCGTCACATGGATTTACCTGCATTCCCCTGGGTTTGATGCAGTTCCCACTGAGGCTCGAACCCAGTACCCATAGTTTAAAACGCCAAACTTCCAATTAATCAATAGGAAAATCAAAATTGAATTAAACAATTACTGATTTCCTTTGCATAAGAGGTGGCTCTCGTGACCCAAGTGGTCTAGTGGATAACGCTTTCGTGTTTGAAACTATGGGCACTAGTTTCGAGCTTCAATGGGAACACCATCAGCCACTGAGGGATGCAGGCACATCCAGGTGACGATCTCAAAAAGGACGAAATGTACGTGCTGGATTCCACTGCTAGTCACTATCCACCAATTTAATCATAGGTCATTTTAGAAAGCTACAAGCTATATCCTTTTTAGAAAGAATGTTATTAACATATAACTAACAAACTTAAGTTGTTAGGTCATTTCCATTTCTGCTAACATTTGGTAGTTAGGTGTCAACCGTAAAAAACGATTGTAACGTTCTTGGGCATGCTCAATGACTTAAAGATTTCCGCTTCAAATCCATATTTCCGGTGGAACTCATTTCATCAACAGTAGTATTTTGGACTATAAATCTTTCTACGATTAACTTTCATCAAAATCCTTTTGTCTAGCGATATCCAAAATGAACTATTTGATCATCTGTTGAATATTTTTCGTAGTACTTCTTATTACAGATGTAAGTTTTGTATTTAACTAAGATTAAGTAAGCTTCAACGAGTGCCTTTGAATCGGTTGGACTTTCATTCCGATAAGAATCGAAATAAACTTCACTAATTTATGTTAGATGGTTGGAAGCAATCGTCGGAAAGTCCTGATTGTCGGCTTCCTGCTTGTTAGCACTCAACAGTCAACAAAGCCTATCTGCAACCTTCAGGGAACTCATGTTCATCCTGAGATTTGAACCTAGGTCAGCTAGTTGGTGGAGTCAGAGATGCTATGAATGAACTATTCAGAATTGAGATTGACTTCCTGTTGGACTGTGATGAATAGTTTATTCCGATACAAGGTAGTGAAATGACTCCTGTAATGCGTCAAGTCCTTTGTGTTGGCCCAGACTGAATCCTATCAAGAAATGATATTTTCTTTGATCTTTTGCACTCTATCCTTTCTCTGCTCTATTCTACTTTTCTACTCAGCGAAACATTTAACATTCATTATACATTTATGTAGAGTATTTTAAGATCCCTTTTGTATATATTTTTAAATTTTAAAGGTTCTTCAGTTGCTACTTCCAATCGATTATACGCTCCACTACCAGGAATAAATGCATATGAGTTATATGTGGCTTACGGTGGTCCAGGTGTTCCGAGTAATGGTGGCAACAGCTTTATAGATAATATGAAATTCGGTACTGGAGTCGTTTCAATCTTTCAAAGTAATAAAGAAAATGGAAGGAATAATGTCAAACCGTTGATGAAGATAGAAGGTCAAAGCTTTGGAAGTCGATTTGGTCATTCACTTATATTTATAGATATTAATGGAGATAAGTGAGTTATTTGTTACTCAAAGAAAGCCAAACTTTTCAAAGTATTTCAGTGAGATTACTAAATTATAATATAAACGAATTTACCTATAATGATTATTATTATACCCTTAGGTCCCAAGTGGAACATACAACTTCAACAGCACATCCCCATTTTATCCTATTCTCTTAACTCCTCTTTAGCTGTCCCCACGATTGCCCATAGACTCTCATTTCCTCTTCATACGATATCCTCCTTGTCTGCCTTGTTGTTTTCCACTGGGGTTCCAATCAACGCCTTGGCAAACAATGTCACTCAGTAGTCTCTTCAGCGTGTGTCCAAATCATCTTCATTTTCTTAGGAACTCCGGGTATCTTGATTAGTTCGTTGCACTACCTTTCCGATCCTGGCTGACATTGACACCTTCACCCGTACCGCCTGTATAAGTGAAATTGGCGACTTCCTTATGCTAATAATAGTGACTGGTGCTTGTTGTCGTTGTGTATGTAGTCTTCTGTCTTCTCTGAGTTCACTTGAAATCCTGTCTTTGATGCCTCTACTGCCGACTTGTTGGTTGTCGCCTATAGATCTTGGAGTTCGTTTGTGAAGTCCAGGTGCTACTGTCAGCCGTATCTTCTCGCTCCCCAAAGTCTGCTAAAACAATTTACCTAACAATTACTGGAATGCAGTGTTTACACTTCAGCTTTCTCAAAAACTGTTCTCTCTCTAAACCTAAGACAGTGTCTCAAATGTTTCAGCCTTTCAAAATCTGTTCGTCAGTATTCAGTACAAATGTCATAAAGGTTAAGCATGACTACTATTGATTGTCGCAAAGAAAGTTCTTCTTAAAGAGGTGGAGATTCTCCTTCTAAGGACGTCACTGAGTAGGTCTCCCTTGAAGTCGAGGTTCATATAAAGTATCTTTTTTGGCACGGATGCTGTTTCTTGCTTTTGGATTTTTTGTTTGATGTTTTTGTCCACGAATCTTGATGGGTAACCATTTTGAATGAAGGTTTCTTTCAGAAAGTTTAGTTCTTCTTCCATGGTATCTGAGCTGTAGATGCGTCGGACGCGCGTGGCAAGAGATCTAATTAAGTTTCTTTTCCGACCGATTGGTACCCAGCTGTAAAAGCTTGTCAGTTGACCGTCCCATGTAGGTTTCCTATGGATGGACCTTCTTAAAGTTCCGTCAGCTCTCCTTGTAAGTTCAACATCAAGAAAAGGGATTTTAGATTCTTTTTCAATTTCGAGAGTGAACTTTGTGGCTGAATGGCATTTGTTGAATATTTGCAGTAACTGATTGAGATCGTGGCCGTCATCACAGCATCTGCAGCTCAGATACCATGGAAGAAGAACTAAACTTCCTCAAAGAAACCTTCATACAAAACGGTTACCCATCAAGATTCGTGGACAAAAACATCAAACAAAAAATCCAAGAGCAAGGAACAGCATCCGTGCCAAAAAAAGAGTTGACTTCAAGGGAGACCTACTCAGTGACGTTCTTAGAAGGAGAATTTTCACCTACTATTGATTGTGTTGTCTTAGTTTCTCAAATGAATTCATTCAATAAGACAATCTGAATCAGTATGAAATTAAAAAACAACAACCTCTGATGATAGTTCTTAGACTTTCTGAAACAGTCAAAAGATCGTTTACTGAGAAAATCAAGAGATATTTATGTATTTTTATGTACATTATTATTAGCGTTATTGTTAGCAGAGAAGCAACGTCTTCTGATTGGTTGTTTTCCTGCTGAAGGTTATTCTGTCATCTCTTTGTGGCCGTTTCTTAGATAGTCCGGTCATATATCTGCGAATCGTATCCTCCCACGCTAAGTTTGCTGTGATTGGTTGTTGAGTTCATCAAGGTTAAGCTTTGTTCGGGACGTAAACAATGACGTCAATTGTTGTCTACATTTTTATCTTGCAGACAGCTCTCACCACAGTTATAGCTTAGACAACAGACCTGAAGTATCACAGAAGGTATTCGAACTAGTAACCTGTAGATTACCAGTCTAAAAGCTCCTTCATAATTATCAGTTCTAGATAGAATTTACAGGTGTGTAAAATGAAGAAATACACTGCATTAAACATGACTTATAAATATCGCTTACAAAATAATAAACTGCATGTTATTCGGACTCACTAGTTAACTTTTTTTCTCTCTCTCTCTATGAATCACACAAACTAATTAATCATGAAGTATCTATTTGGATTCATTTTATAATTAGATTGAGTGACACCTAAAATTCTTAATAATATTTAAAATATTTCTCTCTGTTACAGAGTGTTATGATACATTGACTTATTTTGTTCAATATTAAGTACTCTACTCAATTTATTCATGTGACTAAAAGTTTTAATTGACACTACACACTACTTAACTACTTGATTCATCGATAGGGTGGATTTAGTCTATGCATAATCAATCGACAAATACAGATCAGTACGTTTAGCAATTTCACTATTTACCTATATATATATATATATATATATATATATATATACCATGAAACTGTGCTGACTTTAAGCTAAGTTATTGGGGGGGATATTCAAAGTGAAGACGGGAGTAAGACAAGTTGGCTGCCTACTGTCTCCAATGATTTACCTGATTGCGGTAGACTGGATAATGCGACAGACAGCGACGGGCAGCGAGGGAATAGGCATAAAATGCACCCACACAAAAAACTTGGAGGATCTGGACTTCGCCGATGATATATGTCAGACTTCCTTCAAACTGGAAGATATGCAGGTGAAAAGCAACAAAATGGCAGAAGATGCATCCAGAGAGGATAGGACTTCACGTGAACATAGAGAAAACAGAGGTGATGAAGATTCCTGGCCAACAGCAATGACAACAGTCAACAATCAGCATAAATGGGAGAAATCTGAAAGAAGCAACCTCGTTTACCTACCTACCTGGGAAGCATCGTTTCAACTACAGGTTGGTGTAACTGACGAGGATATCAAAGCGAGGATCGGGAAAACAAGACAAGCTTTCATTACTCTCAAGTCTGTGTGGAGATCAACAGCACTCAGCATCAAAAATAAGACCCGGATTTTCAACTCCAGTGTGAAGTCAATGCTACTATACGGATCAGAGACTTGGCACCGCGTCACGAAAAGCACCTCAAACAAACTACAAACCTTCATCAACAACTATCTTCGCTCAATACACAAGATCAGATGGCCGGCCAGGAAGGATCAGCAACAGAAATCTCTGGCGATGAGCGAACCAACCCAGCAGGAACCAATTGTGCAACAAATAAGCAGGAAGAAATGGAGGTGGATTGGTCATACTCTGAGAAAACAGACCATCAAGCGACATCACAAGACAGGCCTTCGAGTGGAACCCGAACGGGAAGCGGCGAGTTGGTCGTCATTGTGAAGGTGGGGTGACATGGAGGAGGTCATGTGAAAAGGAGATGAAAGCATGTGGGCAGACATGGAGCCAGGTGGAAACGTTAGCGGAGAACCGAACGCAATGGAGACGTACGTCTGAAGCCTTATGTTCCTCTAGGAACTAAAGGAAACAATAATAATAATTGATAGGATAAATTAAAAAAAACGGAACTCAACTACTACACTTTGTAAACCCTATTGTTGTGGTATTTCAAGAATGTAAGTATACGTATATATGCAATAAATGCACAAACACAGACCGACTTAATCAAAGTGATCTTAAATTCAAGTTGAATAGCAGTTTTCAAGTACTTTTAATCTTCTTTTTTGTATCATGTTGCTGTAGCTCAATTGATTGAATCTAAGGGTGTTTGGAAAAATCTTTGTAGTTTTACTCTTCTAGTTGTCACTTATAAATTTTTATAATCTATAAGTGGCTGTTGTATCGATCTATAAGCACTACTGATCGATATTAGCAGCAGTAACCCATTAGTCCACATGCATCATTTTACTATTATTATTATTATTATTAAGATTATAGTTAATCATGAATATACTATTTGGGAGGGAGACACGCCGGACACACGCTAAGGAGACTGTTGAATGTCGTCGCTCTCCAGATTGGAACCCAGTTTGGCCTGGATCCGAGGGTGGTATGAAGGAGACAGTGTGAGGAGGAGATGAAAGTTTATTGGCGATCGTGGAGCCAGTTTAAGATGACTGCAGAATACAGGATGAAATAGAGATGTGCTGTTGAAGCCGTATGTTCCACTCAGAACCCAAGGGAATAATAATAGCAATAATTCTTGATAGTATTAAATATTATCCCCTAGTCGGTAGTAAGACCGGAACCCAAGGAATGAAATTAAAAAAGTGCCTCCCTAAATTTCCTGCGGCGTGTGCTACTGATAAGTCTTATCAGTAGTTTATAAAGGGATGTCCATCGGCATAAAATCACCAAGTAGCAGGGTGATAAATTTGACGTCAACGACAGCAAATGACAAAACCAGCGTTGCGGGAAAACATGAGAGACACGAAAAGAAAACGAAGAAACACAATACGAAGGACAGAAGTAGCACAACACAGAAAATCTGTGCATTAAATGATGATTGGGAGATAAGGTGTACATAATTTCGCTACATAGAGATACCGAATTCCAAAATAAACATTCTTTTACCAAGTCTCTTATATTCTACCGTCATGATTGGTGCCGACGCTTCCAGGTAACGAAGATTCTATGGCCGGCTGCTTTCGAGGAAGGAGACATCAGGAGTTTCTTGCGGGACTTCAATGCCATCGCTGAGTCGGAGGGCGTCAAGGGTACGATGGCGAGAGCAGTTGTGCTGGGGACGCTGCTGAGAGACAGAGCAAAGGCAGCGTACGACGGTGTGGGGTAGCGAGAAAGAGACCGGGAAGGTGTTGGTTGAACGATTGGTGGTAGAGTTCGACGAACAGTCATCTGGCGATGCAGGAGTTCCATGCCGCGAAGCTGGGACCGGATGGAGACTCGTTAGTGTTGGTGGTGAAGCTGACGAATCTACTAAGTCACCCACTCCTCACATTGGACGAAGAGTCGGAGCTGCGGTTATTGACGTCTCAATTCATCGAGAGCGTCTCAGACCACATATCTCAGCAGATACAACTAGTTAACGCTGCACAGCCCATGGACATTGGTGAGCTAGCAAAGATGACAAGGCAGTTGTTGAGCACAACGGTAGCGGCAACAGGGCCACCAAAAGTGAAGGAATGGGACCATAAAGTGGAAGATTTGCAGCGTGAAATAGTGGTACTACGAATTAGTGTCAGGAAGGACCAATGCTCTGAATTTGAGAAAGCAGGACTCTGGAGGAAGTTCTGCCCAAAATGAATGAGAAGTAAAAATTTCAGACAGTATAATGCGTGTTTTTTCCCTCCTATAAGACTAGAAGTAGTGGGGGCTATTGGAGGGGCATATATTCTAATTTGGGAGTGAATGGCTGAGAAGTAGTATGTTTAATAGATACAACGGTGGCAGTCTCACTAATAGATAAGAATCTCTGTCAGAGTGTCAGACAGTGTTCATTTACAGTTCAAACGGTAGGTGGACACGTGTTAAAGATCACAGGCATGTCAAACTTTAGCGTTTTTATCTACGGTTGCAAATTAATGTTCCTGTTCATTGTTGTGCGCGAGTTACGGCGAACAACCACATTTGGCACTGATTTTCTGCGAGTGGTCGGCGTGGTAATTAACACGAAGGAGAGGGCAGTGATTACGTAATATAGATACTACTAAATATTCGTGACTGAATGATGCCATCCTCAGATCGTAACCTGAAGCGTCATGGATTCGATTCCTACTGCGACCATAGATAGGTACGTACATACATACTTCTAAAGAAACTGAAGTTTTCCAGTTCTCCCTGGTTTTCAGCACTTCTCTGGCTGATTTAGCTTCATAATAAAATCTTCCTTAAAGTGTCCACTTCAACTGATGAAATTTTGCAGTCTTATCAGTTGACTTTCCATCCAACGGAAGTTATTATATTCAAGTATTGGTTTGTAGGGATTTGGTTGATTGGTTACAGGATTTCATCATGAGGTGACATTGGTTAGAGAACCATGGGAAAACCTGGGATTACTGGACAGCTGTTTCGTCCTAGTTTTGGACTCTTCATTAGTACGCACCCACCACAAGGGGTTTGAACCCAGGAACTTCTGGTTACAAGGCGAGCTCGTATACCATTAAGCCACTGGTACCCGATCCAATGGCCAGCCCATGAATTCTAACTTCTGCCAATTCACGATAAAGCGCAACCGCTAGCCAATGTCTTCGGCGAGTATTTGTCCTCACACCCGACCGAATTTTTTAACATGTTCATTAGGTCCACTTAGTTTAATAATTCATACTGAACTGTGTTCGGTTCTACTTGCATGACATATTTATTAATTTTCTCACTCCTAAACTTTGTGTATGCGTGCGGCTTGTTCCATTCTTTTAGTAGACATCAGTTTCCTTACGTTTGCAGATTAACTCAACACTCATGTGTGCAAACAAACAGAAAGCCATTGGTTAACTAACGTCATCTCAGAAATACTGTCATTTCTTTTTTTTCTTTTCAAAATATCGCCAAATTTGAATTTTCACTGAGATTGAACATTGACTCGTGATATTTTATTTCATTTAGTAAAAAAACACAATAACAACACAATAACTGTTCTGCCAAGTTAATAAATTACTTCAATTGTTTACTAGTTAAATAGTTACGTTTCAAAATGTAAATTTTATCGATATGAGTAATTCTTTCAGGTATCCCACTCACTAACTATTACAATGTAACATGATTATTCATATTTGTACTTTAGCCCTTAACTTTAACAAATTAGGTGGTACATAGGCGTTTCACAATGCTATTTTGAAATATTAACAACAATAAGACTCTTTGTGTTCAATGTAACAATAGCAATACTTTTAAACATAATTAACATATATATTTTTTTCGAGTTAATTAGTTAGGGAATGATTTCAAATGGTTATATTCGGTTGAGTTGTAAAAAAGAGCGGCGGTTGGTTTATCTGTCTGGAAATTAGGTATTAAAAAAGGGGTTTGACAGATACTTATTGTGAATTTTTGAGAGTTTTATGTCGTTAACATACTTCACCTATTCTCACATTTATTCATGGAGAAAGTTTATTTTGTTTCGTCAATAGCTTGTGCTACAGCCACATCTAGGACTCTTCAGCAGTAGCCCCCTCCACTGGGGTTCAAACCCAGGACGTTCCGGTTACCAGGCGAACTGATAGACCAGTCAACCAACGAAACTTTATTCAGCGGTTCATGAATTCTAACTTCTGCCAATTCGAGATTCCTATACAGCATGACGGCCAGCCATTGTAACAGGCGAGTAACTGTTCTTTTTTACTTGGCTTGGTGGAGCCCACTGGTGACGAATTCTCACTAGAACTTGAATCGGCAGAATTTGAAACTCATGAGCTATTATATCGGGTTCCAGTAGTTCAATGGCCTATAAGCTCACCTCGTAATCGGAAGGTCCTGGGTTCGAACGCCGGTGGGTGCGCATCAGTGAAGAGTACCAAACTGGGACGAAACAGCTTTCCAGTACTCACAGGTTTTCTAATGGTTCTTTGACAGAAGTCATCTCATGATCAATCCTGTAGACAATCACTTTTATCCATAAGTCATTTAGGTATTCTTTTTTTTCCTTCACGTTCCCCAGTGGAACATAGGGCTTCAAGCTAGTGGCTTGAAGTTTCTGCAGCAGTGTTCATTTTACAGGATGGGGTTGCTAGCCTTATGCCCAACCTTTTCTCTTAACCAGAATTATTTCTGGCTTAGTGAGGTAAAGGAGTGCGTCGGCCGGGGATCGAACCCCGTACTATTTGCATGGTCGGCGAGCGTCCTAACCGCTATGCCACCGACGCACATATTTATGTATTCATTCCCAGTGAATTACTTTTGAATTATATCTAAACCCTTTATTAATAAGTGTCAAATTTATTTGTGATATTCATTGCAAAATCAATAAAATTGATTCCATTGATGTCACCAATATCTATTGATTGAGTGTTTAATACAGCCACAAAGTTAAGGGATATGAAATAGTCTTCTACTCTATGATAATATAGTCATGTAATTCAACTTTCTAATGAATGTCTGCCTATCACCGGTAGATTCATCATCTAGCGCGACCACTAGCCAATGTCATCGCTAGCGAGTATTTGTCCTCATACTTGAGCTGCTGCACCCCACTGGTAAGACTTCTTACAAGAACCAAGGTAACTAACTGCATGAATAGGGCGAGTCACTAGTGAGCATCGGATTGATATTCAAGTGTTGGTTTGCAGGGATTTGATTTGATTGGTTACAGGATTTCAATCATCAGCTGACATCGGTTAGAGAATCACTGAAAACCAACATGGAGTACTGGACAACTGTTTCGTCCTAATTTTGGAACTCTTCAACAGTACGCACCCACCGCCTGAGCTCGAACTCAAAAATCTTCTGATCACAAGTCAAGCTCGTATGTCATTAAGCAACTGGGACACCAGCCAATGGCTCACGAATTCCAACTTCTGCCAATTCACAATGTATTTCGACCACAGCAGGTCGGGTGTGAGGACTAATACTGGTTACAGATGACATTGGCTAGTGGTCGCACCATATCGTGAACTGACAGAAGTTGGGATTCATGGACCACTGGATCGGGTTCCAGTGGCTTAATGGTCTTTGAGCTCGCTTTATGACCAGAAGGTCCTGGGTTCGGACCCTGGTGGTGGGTGCTTACTGCTGAAGTGTTCCAAACTAGGACGAAACAGCTCTCCAGTATTCCCTGTTGGTTTTCAGTGGTTCTGTAACCGATGTCGGCTCATAATTGAAATCCTGAAGCCAAATCCCTTCAAACCAATTCGTGAATATCAGTGTGATGCTCACTAGTCACTGGCCCTATTCACGTAGGTAGTTACCTGGCTTCTAGTAAGAAGTTGTGACCAGTGGGGTATGGAAGGTCGGATGTGTGGACAAGTACTTGCCACAGATGACATTGGATAGTGGTCGCGCTATTTGGTGAATCTACCTGTGATAGGCAGACATTCATTAGAAATTTGGATTACATGAGTATATTATGATAGAGTAGAAGACTATTTCATATCCCTCAACTTCGTGGTTGTTATAAACACATAGTCAAAGGATATTGATGACATCAATGGAATCATTTTAATTGATTTACAATGTCGGTTTTCAATGGTCCTTTACCTGATGTCAGCTCATGATGAAATCCTGTAACCAATCATATCAAACCCGTGAAAACCAACACTTGAATATCTCAGGTAAAATTCGGTCACAAAACTGCCGGACTCTGTATTTCATTTATTTCAATCCTTTTTATTCTAAGGTCAACACGGGGTTTCATGCTTGAGGTTTAAAGTTACAGTAGCGTTGATTTTGTTTTTATGGTATTGGACTGCCAGTTTCACACCCAACCTTCCCTCTTTACTGGATTTACTAACAACTAAGCGAAGTTTAGATGTTCGCCGATCGGGTTTTCCAGTCCTCTGTAATTTTGATATAAAAAGGTGTTGGAACTAAATCCATTGAAAGCCCTCAACGTTGAAAACTTGCCTTTTTGCAACTATCGGGGAAAGATATTTTATTCAAGTGTTGGTTTGTAGGGATTTGATTGGTTACAGGATTTTCATCATGAGCTGACACTAGTTAGAGAACCATTGGAAAACCTGGGAGTTCTAGACAGCTGTTTCGTCCTAGTTTGGGACTCTTCATCAGTACGCACCTACCGGCATACGAACCCAAGACCTTCTGGTTACAAGGCGAGCTCGTATACCATTAAGCCACTGGGACCCGATCCAATGGCCCATGAATTCCAACTTCTGCCAATTCATGACACAGCGCGACCCCTAGACAATGTCTTCGGCGAGTATTTGTCCTCACACCCGACCTGCTGCACCTGCTTTACAACTTGAAAAAATGTATGACCTTTTGAGTCATAAAGAACCTCCTGTGGGGTTGAACAACGGATCAAAACTGGCTGCTATTTAGAGAAGCGACTGTATTTGCTAGTCTTAAGACTTATCAGTCACATATGTAATATAGTCACTAAAGACGAAACGATAAAGCATAGTGGTAACATTCTATTCGAAATTAGGTGTTAGATATCAGAATAGGCAGAAAAAAAAATATGTTGTGATATTCAGCAATGTAAGTGAAACAGCATTATAGTGAAATGTGTTTATTGTCAATTACGCAATATCAGATAACACAGAATTTCTCACCTGGACAATTAGTTTTCGCTAATTCACCAACTCACTACCTATATTATATATATATATATATATATATATATATATATATATATATATATATATATATAATTGTTCGAGGTCAACAGCACTCAGCATCAAAAATAAGATCCACATTTTCAACTCCAATGTGAAGTCAGTGCTATATACGGATGAGAGACTTGGCCATTGCGTCATGAAGAGCATCTCAAACAAACTACAGACCTTCATCAACAGTTGTCTTCACTCAATACTCAAGATCAGATGGCCGGCCAGAAAAGATCAGCAACAGAAATCTCTGGCAATGAGCGAACCAACCCAGCAGGAACCAATTGTGTAACAAATAGGCAGGAAGAAATGGAGATGGATTGGCTGGCCATACTCTGAGGAAACAAACCATCAAGTGAGTGACATCACTAGACAAGCCATTGCTCGAGTGGAACCCGACAGAATGGGAAGCGGCGAGTTGGTCGTCAGTGCGAGGGTGACTTGGAGGAGGTCATGTGAAGAGGAGATGAAGGCGTGTGGACAGACTTGGAGCCAGGTGAAGACTCTAGCAGAGAACCGAACGCAATGGAGACGTGTGGCTGAAGCCCTATGTTCTTCTAGGAATTAAAGGAAATAATAGTATAATAATAATAATTGTCGCACGAAAAACATTCATTAATGTCTGAGATAATTTTAGTATTCAAGAATTACTTGGTAGGGACTTGATTTGCTTAAAGCTTGATCACCAACTGACACCAGTTGAAGACTACCGGACATCTGTTTCGTCCCAGTTTGGGACACTTCAGCAATACTGCCACACAACCCCAACGAGGGATCGAACTTAGCATACATTTGCTAGTAAATGCAGATTGAATTATATCAGAAACCATATTGGGGGATATAAGTACAAGTACAGAATAATACTTAGTTTTCAATCTCCTTTAAATGCACATATAATGTGTTTCGCCAATAAGCACCTATGAGATTAAATAAATTGCCTAACATGATAAGAAATAATAATAGTTTAGTTTAAACAAATTATAGTCACAATGAACAGTAATGAAATAATGTAGATATAAGATGAACCCAGTTTAAACCAAGAGGATCAGTATTATTCTTTTAGGTTCCATGTGGAGGATATGACTGCAGCAGCACATCTCCATTTCATCCTGTTCTCTGAAATCCTTTTTACCTGGCTTCACGATTGTCAACAAGCTTTCATCTCCTCCTCACACAACCCCTTTCCATATCAATATCGGAAACGAAACTTACCGTTTCTCACTCAGTTTCCACGTCTCGCCTAGTTAACCAATTCGTTTGAAACCGGAGCTGACAACCCCACCTCAGGCAATCAACACAATTGCTACAAAAAATTCAAAACCTTCGAGAAGTCAGTCAGTCAGTCGATGTGTCTTCTTTCGATGAAAGAAAGAATAACCACTGGAACATGGAATGTTGTCCGCTGTTCAAATTGTGAAAGAACTGGGCAAATATGGTATAGAAGGTATATAGGAATCTGCGAGAGCATATGAAATAGAAGTGGACTCTCCAAATTGTAAACTGGAGAGTTAATAAAATCTACACAATGCAGAAAATGACAAACACTTTCAACAACAGTAATGACAATATTGCTGGCAGATAGCAGATTCTTAAAGTGTAGAATGGTACAATAAGATATGAATATTTGTGTCTGTAAAATAATGGTGCAACTGAGAACCAACTGAGTGACTGATATAATCTGGTATTCAGGTGTTAATACACAATGTAAGCGTACACTTCAACTTCCCTGTATTGAATATTCCCGTCAACGTAAATTCGAAAGTGTCCATTACTAAATTACAAATAGGTAACTTTGTTTATCGATGCAAAAGTGGTTTCAGGGTAAAATGTTCCCCATCTCTGCCGGCGCACTCCGAAACCTTGGTTAGGCTGTAGCAAGCCCAGTAAAGAAGTAAGGTTTGGCATTTGGGCAACATCCTTCACCTCATAAAAACAATACCAGCGCTATCCAGACTTTAGAGTTCTAAGCTTGGAGCTCAATGTTCCATTCAGAATGCAAAGGAATGAATACATATGTATGCACATAGTTCTATCAAACAGTTTTAAATTCCTTTCGATTTTTTTACATTTGTGTTTGTAAATTAGTTGGGATGATCTCATCGTCGGTGCACCATATCACTATTCAAATGCTACTGATGGTGGGCATAGAAGACACGGAGCTGTGTTCATATTTTTAAATAGACAAAGCTATTTTTATACACCAATAGATGAAATCAGTGAACTGAAACTGTTTAGTTATGATTTTCCGGAGACTTTTCAATTACTCTTACCACCATCTCATAATTGTGGAAATTCACCGATTCCTGGTTTTGGAGCGACTATAACGAAACTTGGTGATATCAATCATGATGGCTTTCAAGGTATGTGTTTTTTTAACTATGCAAATAAATTTCAATGGAAAATGTATTGTAGATTGTTGTCACTTACTATTGTGAACAATTTTAGCTGTTATCAGTAGGGTGTGGGTTTTCTTTTCCTTCAAGTTCCCCAGTGGAACATAGGGCTTCAAGCTAGAGGCTTGCAGTTTCGGTAGCAGTGTTTATTATTTTTACAGGATGGGGTTGCTAGCCTCATGCCCAACCTTCCATCTTCACCAGCATTATTTCTGGCTTAGCGAGGTAAAGGAGTGCGTCGGTGGCCAGGGATCGAACCCCGGACCATGTGCATGGTCGGCGAGCGTCCTAACCGCTATGCCACCGAAGCGTGTGGTGTTTGTTTCCAAATATTTTTAATAAAAACGCTTAGTTTTGTTTGTATCTTAGGTTACTGGCGGTCTGATTAAAACTTGAACTACCGAAAACCTTCATCAGTATATTGCAGTTAAATTTCTTTTATTCAGTTTGTTTAAATCTAGTAAAATTTGACCTCTAATAGTATTATGTACTCTCGCAAGTATTTAAAATGTTCACAGTTTGCGGTTTCACAAGTTTCTACTTTAACATGAGGAAAAGCATTATCATTTATGGCAGCTTATCCCAGTACACGAGATGACCGTTCTTAAGTGGTATCCTTGGTTCACAAAATATACTCTTGAAATTTTTCCAACCGACATTCAGAAAAGTGTCGTCGTGTATTTCTCAAAGGAGAAAAAGAAGAGATATCGTAATGGTGGAGTGGTTTGCGCTACAGGTCAGACAGAGCTGTGTCACACAATCTACTGTCAATTAATCTTCTATTTGAAGATCCCGAATGAAGAGGAAATATCGTGCAGTAAACTGCGCTGAAAATTCTTTACAATATATAAGCATTGTTCAAAATAAAGAGATTATTATTATTTTTATTGGTTGGAGGATTTCGTCATGAGCTCACATCAATTAGAGAGCCATTAGGAAACCAACAGGGACTACTGGACATCTGTTTCGTCCTCTTCGCTTAGGACTCCATCAGTGCGGACCCACCGCCAGGGCTCGGACCCAGAACCATGCGGTTACAAAGTGAGTTCGTAGACCATTAAGCCACTGGGACTTAATCCAATAGGCCCGTGAATTCTAACTTCTGCCAATCCATGACATGGTGCGACCAGTTCGCAATATCTCCTCCAATGAGTTACTGCCTTACCTTCAACCTGCTATACCCTACTGGTCACGGCTTCCCACTAGAACCCCGGGAAACTGCCTGAATAGGACCAGTCACTAGTAAGCATCAGAGCATCGGGTCCCAGTGGCTTAACGGTCTACGAGCTAGCTCGCTTTGTAACCAGAAGTTCCTGGGCCCGAACCCCCGTGAGTGCGTACTGATGAAGAGTCCCAAACTGGGATGATGAAACAGATTTCAGCTTATGATGAAATCCTCCAACCAATCAAACAAAAATTCTCTACAAAACCAATACTTGAGTATTATTATTATGTGTAATGAAACATAGGCTTACAATTTACAATTTTAAGAGTCTGATCATTACTCATCATTTCAATGGCTTATCCAAAAAAAGATTACTGAACTCTTTCCTGCCGTATGGCTGCGAAACATAGTCACTTAGCATAAACTGCTTGTAATGCTTGGCGTTTCTTCGCAAATTTTGAAGCACTAAAAGTGGCTGACTTCACAGTTAGAAATATATATATCATTTAAATATTCCCATAATGATAATTATACAACACAACTTAAGCAAATGCGTTTCTTTTTTATTCCTTCTCGTTCTCAGTGGAACATAGGGCAGCTTCAAGCTAGAGGCTTGAAGTTTCTGTAACAGTGTTTATTATTTTTACAGGATAGGGTTGCCAGCCTCACGCCTAACCTTCTCTCTTTGCCAGTTCTATTACTGGCTTAGCGAGGTAAAGGAGTGCGCCTGTGGCAGGGGATCGAACCTCGGATTGTGTGCATGGTTGGTGAGCGTCCTAACCGCACAAGTAAATACGTATTTTCGGTAAATTCTCATCAGGCTTTATACAGTTACATAAACAAATGGTAATCATATTCACATTCAACACTATAGATGATGAAATAAGGAAAATAGAAAACTTATTTTATGAGAACGGGGACCCTGAAAAATTTGAAAATTCTCCATGAAGAAATCAGTGCAGAAAAAAAACGCAGATACTTGATTTTACCCAAGTGTTGGTTTGTAGGGATTTCATTGGTTACAGGATTTTCATCATGAGCTGACATTAGTTAGAGAACCATTGGAAAACCTGGGAGTACTGGACAGCTGTTTCGTCCTAGTTTGGGACTCTTCAGCAGTACGCACCCACCGGGATTCGAACCCAGGACCTTCTGGTTACAAGGCGAGCTCGTATACCATTAGGCCTCTGGGACCCGATCCAATGGCCAGCTCATGAATTCTAACTTCTGGCTATTCACGACATAGCGCGACCCCTAGCCTTCAACACTTGAATATCAATGAGATGCTCACTAGCGACTTGCCTTACTCAGGTAGGTAGTTACATGGGGTTCTAGTGAGAAGTTGTGAGCAGTAGGGTGCAGCTGGTCGAGTGTGAGGAGAAATACTCGCCGAAGATATTGGCTAGTGGTCGCGCTACGTCGTGAATTGGCAGAAGTTAGAATTCATGAGCTGGCCATTGGATCGGGTCCCAGTGGCTTAATGGTATACGAGCTCGCCTTGTAACTAGAAGTTCCTGGGTTCGAATCCCGGTGGGTGCGTACTGATGAGGAGTCCCAAATTAGGACGAAACAGCTGTCCAGTACTCCCAGGTTTTCCAATGGTTCTCTAACTAATGTCAGCTCATGATGAAAATCCTATAACATGACTTTACAGTTTAAAAGAGATGCAGCAACTGAATTACTGACATTGAAACTTCAAAAAATAATAACTAAAACATTCTTTGCCGCAACACTGTGTTCGAAATTCGCCACTCGATGTATAATTCCAATGCAGGTGAAGGATAAGCTGTTGAGTCTGGCCACTTCGACGACCATTTATAAATTTAACTATTCATGTGGAAACGACTACATAGGTAGAACGACTCAGCAAATCCACCGCTGACTTTTGGAGTAGTGTCCAACGTGATTAGGTAAAAGAGTCGTAAAGTAAATCAGAAGTTCAATACTGGCGCACACCTTATGGATCTACAGCACAAGGTTGACTAAAATTCAGCTTTTACAATTCTGTACAAGGCGCCACCTGAACCTCCCCCCTTAGTTTGGTACATCTTCAGTAGCTCAGCATAGCTAAGACAGTTACCATAATGATTTTTCAACCCAATTTCTGTGTTCAAAAAAAATTTGTTCAACAACCTTTCTCCCCACCCTCTTGGCCTTCACTCCCAACCTCAAATAGTTATCTCTCTTAGTGACACCGGATAACTAACAGTATTGTCGATATCATGCTGTGCTGTAGTTGTACATTTTATTCTCGATTTCACAATTAATTATTATTATTAATATAGATATATATACATTTGTTTATTCGTACTATTCATCTCTAATTATTTATTTTTGTCTGAAATATATAATAGACTTTGCAATCGGCGCCCCTTATGAAGAAAATGGTGGAGCAGTATACATTTATCATGGAAGTAAATCAGGAAAAATTCAAACACCAACACAAGTATGTTTCCCACCCCTTCTTTTATTTTGTCTTTAGTGTGTGTGTGTGCATTTTGTTGTGTTCATGGACGAACTAAACAGCATTTATTTTTTGTTTTGAAGATTTCTCCGACATAATCTTCACATACTCCCCTCCTTTTTCTATACCTCAAAATGTGAAATGGTGTTTTACTAAACGCCTCGAGGTTTTAAAGTCATTACCACAAAAAAATTTCCTATTTTCACCACATTTCAAAGGATACTAGAGTCACTAACGTTGGGGTACACCACTGGAAATTCAAAAACGAAAAAGTTATCGGAGGCATTTAACTTATTAAAACAAATTGTTTTCATGTTTCAATACTGAAGGATTTACTGAAACCTTGTGTTTACTTAGCGGTTTATTTATACACGGGAAGCACTCTGATGACATGATTTTCTTTTATTGTGTGCTTTAAGTTATATATATATATAGACTGAATTTGGTTGTTACCCTGTCTCCTTGTCCATAAATTGAAGTCAATTATTTCCAAAGTAGTTCAGTTCATGTTTGTCTGTCTGTCTGTCTGTTTGGATTCAACATAGAACTTCGCACCGAAGTGCAGCAGTTCCAGTTGCCACGTTCCGAATAGCATACAAAAGCAGACAAGAAGATGAGTGAAGAGAATCAATACAGTTTTGACAAGTATAAGAGTGAAACAGAATGAGTAATGGTAGAAAAGAATACGAAAGATTACAGAGACTGAATACATCTGCGTAAGCCATTGACAACGATTTTGAGCCATGTCACCTATTGTCTCCAGTCATTGATTCTTAGAGTCCCGAGGGTGGGCCCCAACCTGGAAGTCTGCATCTCCCTCCCTACCTGACTCAGTTTAACTGTCAGGGATTTCATGGATTGATGAGGCCATGTTTTTGTTTGGCCACCGCTTACTCTTTTCCAACCTGCACCTATATCAGCTGGTAATGCCCGTTCGTCGGGGGAGGCGATGGTTAGGCATGCGCAGCACGTGACCTAGCCATCTCAATCCATGTAACTTTATAGCCTCTTCGAGTGATTTTCCCTCTTTGCCCAACACTCTATGGTTAACGTCAACATTACTTACCTTATTATACCAGCTAACTTGAGAAAGATATCGTAGACATCTTTGATCAAAAACAGTCAACCTTTTCATGTCTTCAACTCGTATTGGCCATGTTTCAGAGCCATAGAGAAGGAAAGAGCGAACTGATGAGCAGTACACACGTCCCCTGGTTGATAGCCGGATGTCACGCCTACGCCAGAGACGGTGTAAGTTAGCGAAAGCAGCCCGAGCTTTTTGGATTCATGCTGAAATTTCGCCACCAATCAATCATGTTTGTCTAGCTAGTCAAGAAGGTTGTAGTTTTAAAGTGATTGGATTCTGTGAGTTGTTGATAATCACAGTGTTCCTCAAGGAGTTTTTCCTTCTCTTTTTCTGTTTTCTTTCATCTTGCATGACTTAGTTACTTCATTCTGACGAATTCAGTTTTGTTAAGTATGCCGATTATCTATCTGACTGTTTCTAATCCGGTGGTTACTTCACAGTTAAACTGTTTCAAAATGAATAAATTTTTTTAGTAGAAATTAGTTAGTGACCTTTGCTAAATGGTCTTAAACTTAATCCCTTTAAATGTCAGGTGGTTAGTCTCACTTTCAGACACCAGCGCGACTTAAATGAACTCACGGTTAGTTCTCACGGTTTCAATATGATAGATACTGAAGAATTTGAAACTAAATCGAGTGGTAAATACCCTGGACTGTTGTGTATTTCCTCTTATCTTTCCTGGTCTTTCCACACCATGCTAGTTGCCAAAAGATATTTCGTTTGACGATCTATGTGAGGAAATTAAGACGGTGTGGTATCATCTCGTCTCTACTGTTACAGTTTGTTAACTCTTTTATTCTACTTATGCTTCTTTACTGCTCCCTGCCGCTTAATCTTTCCCGCACTACTTAAAAACGACTTTTTTATACTGAAAAGTACAGCAAAAGTCATCAGTAGAACTATTGGGTTCTCGCCAAATCAACTCGTTAATACCGTTGTAGATAGACACATGGACTCATCCAAGAAATTAGCGAAAATTACCCCGTCAGACTCTGAACATCCTCTCTAAGCACAACTCTCTCCTTCCTGCATCTCATCGGGTAGAACTAGAAGCAACTATAGGAGATTGTATGCTCGGACGACTAAGTACAAAAATTCTGATATACCTTACTTGGCCGGGACACATTTTAATTGATGAGAAAGTTAGAAGACAGGAAATTACCAACTGTTTTACTGAGTAGCCCTTAGTTAACTGCCCTATTTTTTCACTATTATATTGTTGTTAATATTCTCTCTCAGTTTTATATTCATAATCTTATTGAAAAATGCTATGAATGTAAATGCCCTGTTTTAACTATTACCCTTGTAATGAGGAAGTTAGATGCAATCCTGCACTACATACTGAAAATTCCATAATTATGCTAAAAGCACTGTTTAGAATAAAGCTTATTATTATAATTGATGAGATGAGTATCTGACAAGTGATGAAACAGGTTGTATAGTGCTTCAGTCCGGCCACTTCACATGATTAACATGATTTGTGTAACCGGTTTTCTTTCAAGTGGTCCTTCCCACTTTGGAAACTGTTTGCCTGACCCTGTCGCACATTCGTAGGTATTTCGCCTCACACTCTCATATGCTGCTTTCTCCCGACCTCCTAGGAGCGCCCCAAGTAGCAGTCTCATCGCTGACAGATCTTGAACGCCACTCAACTGCGAAGAAGCCTCGAAGTCCTGCCCGAAGATCCGTACGTCTCCATGAAAAACTGCAGGGCATAGGCTTTCTATTTATCGGTAGGCAGCGACACCAAATGTAACAACAGAAGACAAGGGCCGGGCAACAGATCGTTTATTAAGAAAAATCAACACATATTTATAGATTTTAATGTACATTATTGTAGATTATTGTTAGTAGAAAATACAGTCTTTTGATTGGTTGTTTCTCACAGAAAGTTAACCTTGCATCTCTTTGTGGCTGTGTCAGTTCATCTATATGCTAACTGTATCCGCCTACACAAAGCCTTTGTTCTCATTTTCCCACCACCAATATTGGGGACATATAAACATTGACGTCAATTACTGTTTACCAACTTTGGCTAGCAGCCAGCTCTCACCACAGTATTACTACTATTATTGTTATTATTTCCTCAGGTTCCTAGTGGAACCTGCCTTCAACAACACATCTCCATTTCATTGTGTTTTCCTTTGATTAGACACGAGGTAGTAAATAATATCATGTGTATAGTCCGTTGCTTGGTAGAGACTGAAATCTACCAGCCACCATGCGAGGAGGTGACTAAGCGCACTCTGATTTTTGTTGTTGTTATGAGATGGCTGAAGACAATTGGAAAGAAAACCTTTGACCTGGGTTTTGGGCTTGTTGTCGTCAAGGCGTATCTGCAGTCTTCAAGATCAATTGTAAACCTGAGTAACTCAGTGGTAGCGTCTCTGACTGCAACACTGAGTGATATGGGTTTGAATTTCTGAAGGGGCATAGGTTCCTTGAGGATTGTAGATACGCCTTGCTGAATTGTAGGCGACAAAAAGCACCTCACCTATGTTGTTGTGAAGGCTTCTTTCATATAGCCTCAAACAATACAACAAGAAGTTGTGTTTACTTCTATACAGGGACAAGAAAATTTTAATAATCACATAGTTAATGCTGAGTGGTAAGAATTTACATAAAGATAACTAATAATCAAAGGACAATGGAGATATTACTCATAAATGGCTATATAGAAGTGATATTTGACTGGTGGACTGTTATGCTAACAATCTGTTGCAGTACAGTACTTGTTTTGCTTTAGTTTGAAACCATTTTCAGAGGTACGCACCTTCGGCACCACCTAATACCTTACCTTCAGCTTACGAGAGAAATTATTTTATCATTCAGCCATTGTGTTGAAATCTTATGATCCATGTGTGTTCCAACTTCTTTCACAGTTCATAATTTATACTACCACTGTTATTCGCTATCCATTTGTTAGGGTACACCTATCGTAATTTCCAGTTTGACCACGGATTGATGTCAGTTAGAGTGATATCAAAAAACAGCAGAGACTACGCGATATCAGTTTCGTCCTAGTTTGGGCCACTTATCTTCCCATTGGTCGTAAATATCCTATTAGAATTTCACAGGATTATTATTATTATTGTTCCCTTGGGTTCCTAGTGGAACATAGGGCTTCAACTGCACGTCTCCACTTGCTTCTGTCTTCTGCTGTACTTTTCACTTGCATCCATGTTAATCCATACTGTTTCAGTTCCTCATCACACGATCTACTTCATCTCACCCTTGCACCGACGAACCACTCGCCGCTTCCCTTTCGGGTTCCACTCGAGCGTTGGCCTGACGCGTGATGTCACCCAGCGGCCTCCTCAGCGAGTGTCCAATCCATCTCCACTTTTTCCTGCATATTTGTTGGGCGATTGGTTCCTGTTTTGTTTGTTCCCATAGCTTCTTGTTGGTTTTTGTTCTTTCCGGCCATCTGATCTTCAGTATAGAGCCAGCGAAGACAGTTGTTGATAAAGGTCACCCTGCAAAAGGCTGTTGGAAATATTCTTTGTGACTCGCCAAGTTTCTGATCCATCCGTATAGAATAACTGACTTACTTGACGTTTGTATTGGCAATCCGAATTTTGTTGTTGAGTGTTGCTGAGTGACGAAGATTTCCAGATTGGTTGTTTCAGGTTGATGAATGTGTTTCTCGCCTTCCCGATTCTCGATTTGACATCCTTGTCGTCCGTTCCTGCTGTAGTTGAGACAATGTTCCCTAGATAATTGAAGTGAATGAAGTAACCTCTTTCAAATCCCTCCCGTTGATGGTGATTGGCGGTGGGTGTTGCTGGTGTTGTTGTTGTTGTTGGTTAGTTATTTCCATAATCTCTGTTTTGTCTATGTTCACCTGGAGTCCTGTCTTTGTTGCTTCTTCGACCAGTTTGTCGGTTTTCGCTTGTAAGTCTTCGATTTTGTGTGACATCAAACATAAGTCATCCACGCGCAAAATCCAGGTCTTCTAGGTTCTTCACGTCAGTCCAGGATATCCCTGTCTTCTCGTTTCCCACTGTCTGACGCATAATCCAGTCCACCACAATTAAGAATATCAATTTCACACTGCTTTTAAGAGCCCAAAACTATTTCTTCATATTCTAACTTATACCGGTTCGTAAGGAGATATATATATACTGCAATCACTTGATCATGCATTGTCAAAAACTGTCTTAAAAATAGCCTCTTGTGTTAACTTCAGAAGACTGAATGTTTCTTGGTTGTCATGGTGGTTGATCAGTGTTAAATCTATAATGAGTTAAATGTGTTACATCTTCTCAGATCACAGAGTAAGACGATAAAATGCATTTATTTTACTACAGCTTTACTGCTAGGATCATACATTAATGTTTTCTTTAAAAATAGTATTACCTTTTAGTCGACAACCGAAAACTTTGAAGAGGTAATTAGTAGTGACCTTTTTCTGACTGAGTGAGTTTCAACTTGGAATTATGCCTAAAAATACACCAGTTCAAGTTGCCACATTTTTCTCTGTATAGCACCGAAAATTAAACAGAAGAGAGCAAAAAGAGACTCAAAAATACTATAATAAACAGAAATCTAAGTCAGAAAGACTAATAACGTAGGAAGGCACTTGACACTTCAATAGAAATGAGAGATCACAAAAAACGTGAATGTATCCATGTCCTTGAGAATGGTTTTGAGTCCTGTGTCCAACAAATCTCTAACCATTGGTTCTTAGTATCCTGACCAAAAGTTGCTACCTTGACGTGGTAGTCAGGCTTGCATATCTCACTAACACAGTGAGGTACACTGGCGTTGTTGTTACTAATGTTCCTGCAGATCCGACTATGGATAGCTGTCAAACTAAAGGTTATTACCGGTATAATGCAAGTTGTCTACACTCATCTGGGGATCTCTGGACAGGGATTTGGCAACAGTTAGGTGTTCGTCTAAGATGACCATCATGCCCCACCTATGCTGTCTATCCTATCCTATCCTCTGTAGAGAGACGGACTGGAATAGATCGACTTTGAAAATTATACATCCTGACTTATCACCTTATGGCAGTCCTGTAGCCAGTGGTCAGATCTTAATATGGACACAACTCCAAAATCCAATTCAAACAGTCTGTGTGTGACTGATCTTGAGCAGTTATCCGTTGATCTCTGCGATCACTCAACACTGAAATTCTTTCTGTTTCAGGTACTCGAACAAGTGACTTCATCACTTGTTTTCTATTAACTATTTAACGTTCTGTTTGCCTACATTCAAGTTTCTTTTTGTACCTCCCGCCTTCTTTTGTTTGTATTAGTTTGGCGTAGTAAAACAGAAAAGCTCCTCACTTCAGATACACAACATATATCATATATTGTTATAGTTTGAATAATTTAATTATGCAGTTATATTCAATAAAAAGCAAGGTAATTTAATACTATGAGAGTAAATCAGGTAAAATTAATTGATGTATATCGAACACACGCTAGTTTAAGAGTTGGTTAGTAAAGTGAATCTAATATAACGCTCATATACTAAAACAATAACAGCAATCTTATACATTGGAATCAAGATTATTTAGGCATAGTTAAATGTGAAAAGTGAAGTAGCATTCCATTTTCCCAAGATCATGTTTTGTATGAAGTATGCCCATCTGACATTTTATGTTTTGTTTTTTTAATGTTGCCAAAATTATTTAATTAGGTCAATCTTGTAGCCTGTTTTTTTTATAATTAAGCGTTTTATAGTGGATAAAAGAGAAAGTGTAGATTATCTTTTCCCCCGATAGTGTAGAAAGACTTTGAAATGAAATTATGCACAAATCATCTTCATTCAAGGTGGAATATTCTGATTATTCGACATCATGCTTAAGTTTTGATAAAGCTAAGTAGACTAGAAGACTGATTATCGAATAAATAATACTCCTTCAAGGTTGCAAATACGCCTTGCTGGCTGGTGAGTGCCGACTGGCACGAAACCTAGGTCCAAGGCTTCCTACCGATGCCTCCAACTATCTATCTCTTTGCAAGACCTCATTGTGAGCTGACATGGTGTGGAGAACCACTAGAAAAACAGCAGGGAGTACTGCACAGCAGTTTCGTCACAGTTTGGGACTCTTCAGTAGTACCCACACACTGCTAGAGTTTGAACCCAGGACCTCCTGGTCACAAGGCGAGCTCATAGACCATTAAGCCAGTGGAACTCGATCGAATAGCGCATGAATTCTAAATTCTGTCGATTCACGATATAGTGGGACTACTAGCAAATGTCATCTGTGGAGAGTATTTGTCTTCACACCCGATCTGCTGAACTCCACTGACCACGACTCAGGTAACTACCTGAGTGAATGGAGCGAGTCATTAATGAGCATCAGATTAATATTCAATCTTTGGTTTGCAGGGATTTGATTAACTAGAAGATCTCATCATGAGTTGACATTGGTGGGGTACAGCAGGTTAGGTGTGTAGAAAAATACTCACCGGTGACAATGGCTAGTGGTCCCACTATATCGTGAATTGACAGAAGCTGGAATTCATTGGCTATTCGATCGAGCCCCACTGGCTTAATGGTCTATGAGCTCGCCTTGTGACTAGGAGGTCCTGGGTTTGAACCCTAGTGGTGTGTGAGTACTACTGAAGAGTCCCAAACTGTGACGAAACTGCTGTGCAGTACTCCCTGTTGGCTTTTTTATGGTGCTCTAACTGATATCAGCTCATGATGAAATCCTGTAGCTAATCAAATCCGTGGAAACTAACACTTCTCTTCGATAACTTCTTCATCAGGTTCTACAACCATATACGTATATAATAATGAAAGAATTATTATTAAATAAGAACATTAATGATTTTCTTAATAACACTGAATCAGTAATTTCAATAGATTACAGTTCAAAGTCATGTACAAGTGATAATGTACATCAGTATTCTGCTAAACGCAATATCAGATAAATTAAGAAAAATAATACAGCCGGCCAGAGTAGTAATAATGCCTGGATCTTCGACTGTTTCAAGCGAATTGCAGTTAACCTGTGCTGTTTGGAATGCTGGGTATTTAGAAATCTTTGTCAATGTATTCGATATTCGACAGGTGATAAGGAAAGACTATTCAATGCCCTAGCCTTAAATATGGCTTGTTTAAACGAGGTGATCTACCACAGAACTGTTGATGGCCACACTGGTAGGTGTTGCTGAGCATGAAAAATTAAATTTCTAGAGAAACGGTCAATATAACTGTCTCCAGTAGAGCAGTTGATAAAATTATAGGTCCAATAAAAATGGTTTCATCTAGGTACTTTGTCTTTCAGTTTCAGAATCAAAACCTGTCTTGTGGTAAGTGTTAAATGTAGTTTCTTAGCATTACAAGACCTTTGAATCAATCTACTCAACGTTTTGGTAACTATTTCGATCGATACACCAGCTTTAAACTGCAGTCGTATAAATAAAAGGTGTTTCCCTACCTTTTCGGCCATGTGTTTTGTGATAACAACTGATTATAGGAAAACGACATCAAAACAAAGTGCATTCCACATCTTCATGTTAGCACTTTGTATTTTCATAATAAAATTATCATAACAGTGATTTTTTAAAAATTATTAACATTGAAATATTTACTGAGACTTTTGTAGTTAGAATTGTTTAACTGTGCTGAAACGAAATTCTTGGTATCTGTTGACATATATAGGCACGTAGTACGAATGCCTTGATGATGCTTTGAAGTCAACATAACGCTATGTGACTGATATAATGCAGACAGTTTGTAGCTCAGCTGGATGATTTTAAATTGGTTGTGTTCTCTGAGCTGGCTGATGCAATTGAGAAGCTTTCGTCGTCCTTCGAGACAACATCTTCAGCGCATGTTTTAGTATGGCATGAATTTATTTGAATTCGCCATGAATGATGATATAATTGTATCTCCTGACGACCTCTTTTGTCGTGATTGGTTGTTAATTTACATCTCTGTTGATCATTTCTATTGACTGACTTGGAATTTGGACTTTCTTGTCATGTGATTGATTTACTTTTTATTAGCTGGTGGTAAATTTGGTCTATACTAATGTGTTTGTTAATTGCTGACTGATTCATCTGAGTACCAGGCTTCTAGGAATTCTCTGGCAGTATTTTTGGTGTTTCCTCTATTTAAAATTTCTACATTATCCCGATCATATATAACTGGTATCCATAATTATCTACATACATTGAAATGAAAGAAAGACCATTTGAAATAGATATAGTACACAAGCCAGCCAGCACAATCACTTCATTCAACATTGTGCAAACTGGAAAGTCTAAAAAAAAAAGATAAAATGGATACCATTTACAAAATAAACTGTATGGACTGTAAAAGACATAACATTGGTCAAAGTGGACGTCCCTTTCGAATCCGATTCCAAGAACACAAATTAGTTGTGAAAAAGGCATGATATATATATATATATATTCTGTCATATCAATGCATGTGGATAATTACAAACATCAATTTGATTGGTGTCAAGTCAATTAAAAAGGATCAACAGAGATGTAAATTACCAACCAATCATGACAAACGAGGTTGTCGGGACATACAATTATATCATCATTCATGGCGAATTCAAATAAATTCATGCCATACTAAAACATGCGCTGAAGATGTTGTCTAGAAGGATGACGAAAGCCTCTCAATTGCATCAGCCAGCTCAGAGAACACAACTAATTCATATTACGTGATTGATAATTAGTGCGGCTAACAGCAGAACTCAGGCTGCATGTTTCGTCCTGTTCGCGACTCGTCAGATAGGTGGTAACACCAACGATTTATAGACTATTAATTTGTTTTGCTATGCATTTTGCTCACCACTCCAGGACAACGATAAAACGCTGTTCTTTACTTTACCGTAGTCAGTTGCCCTTAGGTTCAAATACTCTCACATTCACTTCAATCTTGACCGAATGAGTAGTAGTATTAATAAGTCACAGAATAATAAGTGTGACTCATAGCCTAGTACAAGTAAAATGCGCTTAAGATACCACCTGTTGTTTTGAGGAAGTGAGACCTGTACTGTGATCTCCGTTAGCTGAAATCAATCAGTCTAGTATTAACCAACAAATCGTAAACAATAAATCGTATGTATTAGCTGATACATGGCCAATACGAGTTGAAGACATGAAAAGGTTGACTGTTTCTGATCATAGATGTCTACGATCTCTTTCTCACGTTAGGTGGCATAATAAGGTAAGTAATGTCGACGTTAGACGTAGAGTGTTGGGCAAAGAGGGAAAATCAATCGAAGAGGCTATAAAGTTACATAGATTGAGATGGCTAGGTCACGTGCTGCGCATGCCTAACCATCGCCTCCCCCGACGAACGGGCATTACCAGCTGATATAGGTGCAGGTTGGAAAAGAGTAAGCGGTGGCCAAACAAAAACATGGCCTCATCAATCCATGAAATCCTTGACAGTTAAACTGAGTGAGGTAGGGAGGGAGATGCAGACTTCCGGGTTGAGGCCCTCCCTCGGGACTCTAAGAATCAATGGCTGGAGACAATAGGTGACATGGCTCAAAATCGTTGTCAATGGCTTACGCAGATGTATTCAGTCTCTGTAATCTTTCATATTCCTTTCTACCATTACTCATTCTGTTTCACTCTTATACTTGTCAAAACTCTTTTGATTCTCTTCACTCATCTTCTTGTCTACCTTTGTGTGGTATTTGGAACGTGGCAACTGGAACTGCTGCACTTGGGTGCCAAGTTGTATGTTGAATGCAGACAGACATGTATTGGCTGATGACAAAACTCTAACAATAGTTCTTTATATCACAAACTTTATGAAGCACTCAAATAAACAGAATCAAAGCAAATAAGTTTTCCAAAACTTCCAAAATTCATAGACTCATAGGTATGCAATATATTTTTCTTATGAAGAATGTAAACCTGTTGAATATTAGTATTGGCATAACTAGTAACCCGCATTTATTATTATTATCTAGAAAACAAATTTAACCAATCTTTACACATATTTCAATGTTCAATAAGTTTATTCAATGCAATAAATTCAAACATAATTGGCTATTTTGCTCTACTTTTTATTGTCTTCATCAACATGCGAATGAATATCACTGTCTGTTACTGTAGGGCTTAGGTGAACATCATCCAGCTTGTGTTTCACTAAAATTTCATTAAAATAAATAAAAATTCTGAAAGGAATTCATATTTTTGTTTCGATTGAAAATGACCCGTGATTCCCTCTTTTAAATAACCGCAAAAATTCTTTGTAACGACAATATGCCGTTTACTACATGCAGTTTATCTTGTCTCGTGTATTTAGGCTTTAAGCGAATGCGAATGATGAGGGTTGGGATGGTGTTTGCTGTCACAAAATAAAATAGACATTTTTTTGAAATATATCCAAAATCTCATATTGATGTCACAGTTTGCAAATAACATCATTCATTCTGTATTAGACAACATTTATTCTCCATTTCCCGTCACCTTGTCTTTTTCTCTTGTACTACATTTTCAATGGACTTCCCATTGTGGTACACAAATTATCATTATTAGTCTTTCGAAGGTATTACTCAAAATACTGTTTGTGTCTCCGACCTAAGTAGCTGAATAGTCAGCGAGGTTGGCGTCTTAACATGGAGTTCGTGGGACTGATTGCTGGTAAGGTCATGGGTGTTTACTGTTGAAGTGTTCCAAACTAGGACGAAACAGCTGCTAACTCAGGACCTTCCTGTTGAAAGGCGAACTCATAGACCATTCAGTCAATGGCGTCAGATCCAACGGTTAATGAATTTCAACTCATATCAATTTGGGATTTCAGTGCGATGACTAGCCAATATCCTCGACGACCCGACCTGGTGAACCTTGCTGGTCACTGCTTCTCACTGGAAGTCTAGGTAACTTCCTCCTGTAGCCAGCCAGTGACCAGTGAGCATCAGATTAATTTTCAATAGATAGTGTCTAGGAATTTGTTTTGTTTTTAGTTTGATCATGAGCTGATATCAGTTAAAGAACCATTGGAAAACCAAGGAATGCTGGACAGCTGTTTCATCATCCTATCTGGGAACTGTTCGGCAGTACGCAGTCATCGATGTTAGAACCCAAGAGCTTGGGATTCTTTTCTCCTCTGACTGATGCAAAAGAAAGCACGCCTTTCACTATATTGTGACAAGAGGTGCTAATTTATCTATCATATTTCAAAACAGCTGGTCAACATATGTTCTGATGTCTATGACGCATTATTAACTGAGAAAAACAAAATTAACAAAATATTCCATATAGATATTGTAGCTTGATATGTTACCGAAATTCTGACTTCTTAAAAACTACTGAATATAAGTCACTAAAGAAGTGGTGGTGCCTGTCCATTCGTTCCGCTCAGTTGTCTGTTCAACTGGATCTAAAGCGATTATTATATTTTTACCGACGTGAAGAACCGGGAAGACCTGGATTTCGCACGTGGATGATTTATGTTTGATGTCACACAAAATCGAAGACTTACAAGCGAAAACCGACAAAGTGGTCGAAGAAGCAGCCAGAGAAGACAGGACTCCAGGTAAACATAGACAAGACGGAGGTTATGAAAATAACCAACCAACAACAGCAGCAGCAACATCCAGCGCCAATCACCATCAACGGGAAGGATTTGAAAGAGGTTACTTCTTTCACTTATCTGGGGAGCATTGTCTCAACTACAGGAGGAACGGACGAGGATGTCAAATCGAGCGAGAATCGGGAAGGCGAGAAACACATTCATCAACCTGAAACCAATCTGGAAATCTTCGTCACTCAGCCTGCATCAACAACAAAATTCGGATTTTCAATACAAACGTCAAGTCAGTCAGTTCTTCTATACGGATGGATCAGAAACTTGGCGGGTCACCAAGAATATTTCCAACAGCCTGTTGCAGACACTTTATCAACAACAACTATCTTCGCTCTATACTGAAGATCAGATGGCCGGAAAGAACAAAAACCAACAAGAAGCTATGGGAACAAACAAAACAGGAACCAATCGCCCAACAAATATGCAGGAAAAAGTGGAGATGGATTGGACACTCGCTGAGGAGGCCGCTGGGTGACATCGCACGTCAGGCCAGTGCTCGAGTGGAACCCGAAAGGGAAGCGGCGAGTGGGACGTCGGTGCAAGGGTGACATGGAGGAGATGGTGTGAAGAGGAGTTGAAACAGTATGGATTAACATGGACGCAGGTGAAAAGTACAGTAGAAGACAGAAGCAAGTGGAGACGTGCAGTTGAATCCCTATGTTCCATTAGGAACCCAAGGGAACAGTAATAATAATATATAGTCTGCATGCTTTGTCATCATCTTTTCTAACTGTGAGAGTTTTGAAGCTCATACTCTTCTCACAAATGTGACAACTCTGTAATTTTTAAATTCCACACGTTTTCCTGAGAGAGAAGTATAGGTATTAATTAGTATTTACAATTTATGTTCTTATAGGTAACACTGTGAGACACATAAATTGTTAAATTCTGGTGATATCATGTATAAAAGTTTTGTCTGTATAATAATAAACAAAAATGGTTGCGGAACTATTTAAATTCATTTGGTGTAAATTCAAATTAACAATTGACACCGATCAGTTATTTGATGTTTGCTAATAATGCGTTTGTTTGTCTGGTAGTTAGGGCTATCAGCAACTAATGAGTGTTATAAAAAGTTCTACTTGGCTTCTAAAATCTTGTTTAAATATATACGTATGTATTTGCGACATGCTTAGAATTTATTGAAAAGTGAAATTTTAATGCGTAAAAAATCTAAGAAGCGTCTTTCTTTAAAAACATATCACTTACGGGATTTATTTATATTCAGATAATTTGACAGCACTTTCACTTTATTGTCATAAGAGGGTTGGAGGCAATCAAAAGGAAGCCTTGTGCCTAGGTTTCGTGCTAGTAGGCACTCACAAGACAGCAAGGTGAATCTGCAATCTTCAAGGAGCCCATGTCCCTTCTGAGATTCAAACCTGTGTCACCCAGTGAATGCTGCAGTCAAAGACGTTACCACTGAGCTGTCCGGGCTCGCAATTGACTTCCTGTAGGACTGCATTGGATACTTTGACTAGACGCTAACCGGAGTCATGTTTCTAGTCCTTGTTTTGCTGCAGACTGAATTCTATAAGTCAAGTTTGAAATGCATTAAAAGTATCCAACAGAGTCCTACAGGAAGTCAACTGTGAGCCCTCAGTGGTAACTTCTCCGACTGCAGCATTCAAAGGTGTGATACAGGTTCAAATCTCAGGAGGGACATGAGTTTGTTTTCAGAATTGCAGATACTCCTTGCTGACTGGTGAGTACCAACTATCATGAAAGCTATATCCAAGGCTTCCTGCCGATTACCTCCAACCATCTAATATGAACAATTCTAAGCGCACCATGATGGCGAGAATAGTGGCCACATTGCAAACTTGACTGATAAGTGTCCAATCAAAACTTTCACTTTATAAGTAAAGTGAGTTCGCAACTTCAAAAGTTTATTTCAGTCATACATATGAGTTGAGTAAATTAACTCACAACAAGGTAACATCTGAATATCAATCTTCAGCTCATATGAGCCTACTGGATATGGGTTTCCTGAAGTTCTAATGAGTATCCGTTGCCTGTGGAGTTCACCGTGTCAGGGTGAATTGGATGCTCACATCGATAGCATTGGTTGACAGTAGCGTTATGTAGTGAATTGACAGCGTTTAGAATCGAAGGGTCATTGAATTTCAACCCAGTGTCTGAATACTCAACAAGTTGGTCTCCTGTTGGAATTGTGAGTGCACGCTACTGAACAGTTCCAAAGTAGGATTCTCTAAGTGACAAAATGAGGAAATATATGTCGAAATCAACGAATATTCCTACAAAAAATAGCCATAATCTCTCCTTGTGCCGTTGGTGGCTCAGTGGACGGGTTCAATTCCCGGCTGACGAACTCCTAAACTCCTCTAAGCTTGCAGTAAGCTTGGAAAAGAGAGGAAGTTCGATATGAGGCTAGCAACCTTACTCCATAAAAATGACACCACTGCTACTGAAGCTCGAGACCCAATGTTCCACTCGGAACACAAAAGATACATGAATGTATTATTATTATTATTTCCTTTATATCCTACAGGAACATAGGGCTTCAGCCGTGCGTCTCCATTACGTTCGGTTCTCTGCTAGAGTCTTCACCTGGCTCCAAGTCTGCCCACACGTTTTCTTCTCCTCTTCACATGACCTCCTCCAAGTCACCCTTGCACTGACAACCAACTCACCGCTTCCCTTTCGGGTTCCACTCGAGCGATGGCTTGTCTGGTGATGTCACTTGATGGTTTCCTCAGAGTATGGCCAGCCAATCCATCTCGATTTCTTCCTGCTTATTTGTTTCACAATCGGTTCCTGCTGTGTTGGTTCGCTCATTACCAGAGATCTCTGTTGCTGATCTTTTCTGGCCAGCCATCTGATCTTGAGTATTGAGCAAAGACAACTGTTAATGAAGGTTTGTAGTTTGTTTGAGATGCTCTTTATGACGTGCAGTGCAAGTCTCTGATCCGTATAGTGAGTAGCACTGACTGACTTCACATTGGAGTTGAAAATCCGGATCTTATTTTTGATGCTGAGTGCTGTTGACCTCCACACAGACTTGAGAGTAGTGAAAGCTTGTCTTGCTTTTCCGATTCTTGCTTTCATATCCTCGTCAGTTCCGTCCACCTGTAGTTGAAACGATTCTTCCCAGTTAGGTAGGTGAAAGAGGTTGTTTCTTTCAGGTTCCTTCCATTTATGCTGATTGTTGCCTGTTGTTGTTGTTGCAGTTGGCGGTGTTGGTGGTGTTGCCCGGGAATATTCATCACCTCTGTTTTCTCTATGTTCACGTGAAGTGTTGTCCTATCTTTGATGCTTCTTCTGCCAACTTGTTGCATTTCGCTTGCATATCTTCCAGTTTGTGGGAAATCAGACATATACCATTGGCGAAGTCCAGTGTGCCTGTTTCCTCATTCCCCGCTGTCTGTCGCATTATCCATTCTACTGAAATCAGGAAAATCATTGGAGATAGTAGGAAGCCAGCTTGTCTTACTCCTGTCCTCACTTCAGAGGATTCTGTAAAATTCTCGTTGTGGATTACTTGGCATGCAGCATTGTCGTACAGCTGTTGGATGAGATGTATAATTGTCGGTGGCACCCCGTAGTAGCGAAGTAGTTTCCAAAGCACCTCTCGATCGACGGTGTCTGTCGAAGGCCTTTTCAAAGTCGATGAAGTTGAGATAGAGAGGTGACTGCTATTCCAGGCTTTGTTCAATGATGATCCGTAATGTGGCGATTTGACCAACACATGAATTTTTTCTCTTGAATTTAGCATGTTCCGGTCGAAGTTTTTCATCCAGGGCATGTTTGATTCTCTCCAGAATGATGCGGCTTACTATTTTGCTTGGGATGGACAGGAGAATAATTCTGCGCCAGTTCTTGCATTGACTTAAGTCTCCTTTCTTTGGTAGTTTTAATGTTTACATGAATGTATTTATATATATATATATATATGGTCTGCTTTTAATTTGTAAACGACAGTGTTTAGAAGTAATAGAAAAAATACCAACTCATCCGCCAGATAAATATAACAAGAATTTAACAAGACAGCTTTTTATTCGTTTTTTGTGTATAACCATTCCGTCGAGCGTATACTAACAGATACGTGAATAGACTTGAACAATACTGCTACACTACTTTACATTTGTGCGTCGGTGGTACAGCGGTTAGGATACTTGCCCGACTATGCATTTGGTCCGGGGTTCGATCCCCGGCCACCGACGCGCTCGTTAACCTCGCTAAGCCAGTAATAAAAACAGCTGGTACAGAGAAAAGGTTGGGCATGAGGCTAGCAACCCCATCCGGTAAAAATAAACACTGCTACAGAAACTTCAAGCCTTTTGCTTGAAGCAGTCCTATGCTCCACTGGGAACGTGAAACATTATTTCTATATACAGCATACTGATTAATATGACAATTATTTAGATATAATCTGTATAATTCAGGGAAAAAATACACTAATCTAGATTAGTAGTTTCGTCTTTTTTTAAATAAAAACTGCAATATTATAAAACGCTTAGGCGTAACATTTTAAGAGTTATTATTGCATTCTTGATTACTTTATCTCCCTCCCTATCTCTCATGCTCCTGTGCGCGCGTTTTTAACACTCCTCCTACTGACTACCTGACTGACTGACTGAATAAAGCATTAACTGTTTCAATCTTGTAAACTAGCAATACACTCGCATCATTGATTTGTCAGTATTGTATACTAACAAATTAAGGGGTGGGGGGAAATTGTCTAGAGTTTTACAGTGCCTAAAATTTTTAGCGAACACCCTTTTTGGTTTTGGTTATATTTCACATTTAGACTTCACTATGTACACATCTACACTTGTGTTTACTTCCAGTAGTCTAGAGTAACCGATTCGGTCTAATGATTCATTTATTTATTTATTTATTTATACAAAGTACATTTTGACATCAAAATATCCTGAGACTAGTTGATACATCCAGTCATTATTTTTTTCTACGAAAAGGTAATATTTCAAAGTTATTTTTATTGATAACAAAAATAACAATGAAAATAGATTAACAATTAATAGTGTTCTCTGGGCTAGGTGGTTTAGTTGCGGAGCTTCTGTCGTCCTTCTGGACAGCATCTTCAGCGCAATATTTAGCCTGAAGTGAAATGATTTCAATTTCTTCATGAGTCATATAATTCCAATTCAATACTCAAATATATGAACAAATAAAAGGAACACCAATGGGATCGCCCATATCAGGATTAATAGCTGAAGCCGTTGTGCAAAGATTTGAATTAATGCCTCTACCTATAATTAAACCGAAAATCTGGATACGTTACGTTGAGGATACATTTGTAATAATTAAGAGAAACGATTTAGAATTTACCCATAAATTAATAAACAACATATTTGAAGACATCAAATTCACCACGAGAGAAGAAGAATTAGATAACACAAATCCCATTTATAGATATCTTAATCAGAAGATTTAGAAACACAAGTATACAGAAAATCAACACACACAGATCAAATACTCAACTATACTAGCAACAATCCAATTACTCACAAACGAAACTGTGTGCACACATTGTTTAAAAGAGTTTAAACACATTGTAGCACTCCAGAGTTGAAAAGAATGGAAGAAAAGTACCTACAAACGGTCTTCATAAAGAATGGTTACCCACAAAATTTCATCAAAAAGTGTTTAAAGTCGAATCAAAACACCAACAAGAAACCATCATCAAAGACCACAAGAAAATTCATTCTACCATACATGAAAAATATCTCTGAAATAACAGCTAGAATACTGAAACCGTTTGATATAGATATAGCACACAAGCCAGTCAAATCGCTTAATTCGATATTATGCAAACTGAAAGATCCAACAGACAAAGGGGATAAAATTGACACTAATTACAAAAAAATTGCATGAACTGCAACAAGCATTACATCGGCCAAAGTGGGCGTCTCCTTCGAATTAGAATCCAAGAACACAAATCAGCCGTGAAAAGACACGATATGTATTCTTTAGTATCAATGCATATAGACAATTATAGTCATCAATTTGATTGGGATAATGTCAAAATCTTAGACAGAGGAAGCACTAAAAGTGCAGTCAGGGAATTCCTAGAAGCCTGGTACTCAAACGAAAATGCAATTAACAAGCACGTTAATATGATAGACGAAATATATACTAACTAATAAAAAGTAAATCAGGTGACCAGAAAGTTTAAAATCCAAGTCAACAGAAAATGGTCAATACACATATAAAGATGGTTACCGGGAGACGCAGTTATATCACTCATGAAGAAATTTAAATAATTTTACTTTGTGCTAAATATTGCGCTGAAGATGTTGTCCAGAAGGGGGACAACGAAAGCTTCGCAACTAAACCAACCAACTCAGAGAACACTTAATTGCAAATCATCCACCTGAGCTACAATTCTTCTCTGTTATTTGAAAATAGATTAAATAAATTATTCTTCAATTAATTGCCTTAGTAAAGAAAATGAAACCAAATGAAAAAGAACACAGATGAATAATGGTGCTGTTCTTCACAGACAGATATAGTCGGTTTCGGTTAAGTGCGCCAAACTTGATTACGTAAAAGAGAGAGTATGAAGTACATTGATTGGTCACTCACTAGACTGTAATCAACGTCATGTGTGTGTGTCTAGTCTAGTCTAGGAAGGGGGAGATATGACATCCTTTGATTTGTCTTGCTAACGAGTTCGAAATAAGCACGAAACATAGATCTGGGGCTTCCTGTCGATTGCTTCGAAATTTGAAGTGAAGACGTGTCACTTTATTATTCATTGTTTACTGAGGTCAACTACCTTATCAAACTACCAAAGAAGGATGACTGACGCCTCTGCAACAACTAGTGCAGGATCATACTTTTGTCTACACCACGTGCCAGGTGATCGACAACGGAAACCTCAGTAAGGCGCTCAAAGTGAATAGAAGAGTAAGACAAAACAGGCTGCCTATTATCACCTATGATGATATTCTTAATTGTTGTGGACTGGATTATGCGTCAGACTGCGAGTGAGGAGTGAGAAGACAGGAATATTTTGGACCGATAAGAACAATCCAGAAGATGTGGATTTTATGTTTAATGTCACACAAACTCGAAGACGTGCAGTCGAAAACCAACAAACCGGCAAAAGAGGCCAGCATCGAGGACAGGACTACAGGCGAACATAGAGAAAACTGAGATGATGAAGAAACCCATGCACCACCAACAACAATAACTAGCACCAATCAACGGAGTACGTTTGAAAGGGGTTACTTCGTCCACTTATCTGGCAAGTATCGTTTCAACAACAGACAGTCGGGAAGGATGAAGATGTCAAAGCCTCTCAGGATTAGGACGGCGAGATACCTCTTCATCAATCTGAAATCGGTTTGGAGATCTTCTGCACTCCACCTCAGCATAAACACCAAGATTCGGATTTTCAACACAAATCCAAAATCAAACTCTGCTTCTATATTGATCAGAAACATGCACTGTGTGTCATAAAAAGCATTTTCAACAGGCCATTGCAGACTTTTATCAACATCTGCCTTCGATGGCTCCACACTGAAGATGAAATGGCCAGCCAGAAAGAATTAGCAACAAGAAACTCTGGCTGGAAACAAAGCAACAAAGGATCTGCCGTTCAGTAAATATGTTGAAGAAAACGGAAACGGATAGGGCATACGTTGAGGAGGCTGCCGAATGATATCGCGCGCAATGCAGGCCATCGCTTGGGTGGAACCCGAGGGGGAAATGACGAGTTGGACATGGGTTCGAGGTTGATATGGAGGAGATCGCGCGAGGAGAAGATGACGGATTATATGAGATCGTGGGCCGAGATGAAGAGGCCGGCAGAAAATGGAACAAGGTGGAGATGTGTTGTTGAAGCTGTATGTTCCACTTGGAATCCAAGGGAGCAGTATTAATATTCTAACAATAAAGTGGATACTCATCAAAATCATTTGTTCAAGGTAGGGGTATGCTACGAACTGACAAATTTAGTATTCTGGTGTCACTAGATTATGGCCCAAGTAGCTGATAGGTTAACAAGCTTGATTTTGTAACCTCAAGGTTCAGGGTTCAATCCCTATTGAGGTCGTGAGTCCATGTGCTTCCGAAGAGCCTCAAACTAGGACGAAACAGCTGCCTATTTTTCCTCGGTTTTCAGTGATATCTAAATGATGCTGGTTCTTGGTGGAACCTACATTGAAATGAATCCGAATATATCCAAAATAAAATTTTATCCATAATGGAATATCCAAAATAAACCGAGAATCTAAATGTCTATGCATACTGATAAAAAAACTGAAATAGGATCAGCCTTGCCCTGTTACACAGTATGTTGTCCACAGCCTAGTGTGTACAAAATTGTTTATCAAATAGATAATACGATTATTTTTGTGCATTAAAGTGAGTAAGTCAAACAATTTAAACACTTTCATATCCATCATATTTCACCCAGTTAGACAGTGCTGCTTTCTTATTGCCGCACTATTACACGAATTCATTGGACTGACTGTCACAGTTTTGAAATGAGGATAACTTTTATTCTCCATGATTATTCTCATTCAATCGATCATTGAATATGCTCATCCGAAAACTGAGAATGCAGAATATGAGAACAGTGATAAGAATAGTATAGTGTTTAGGTTATTGTATTATCGCATAATTTTCGGTGTCACACATAAATCAAACTTACACAATGGAAACTTTTGACATTAGGTAATCAGATGAAAGAGAGGTGAAAATATCCTGTTACCAGGGCAAGGAAAGACTGATAACTGACTGAACGCACAAATCAGGTTTCAGGTGCTTGATGGAGATAGCTGTAGCAAACGTGAGGAGAATTGAACTCTTTTACCTATAGATAATTTTGAATAATCTTGCAACGTCCACCTCATGACCCATGTCAAGGAGATTCCTGGCGATGGCATTGTTTAAAACATTTGTTCCCTTTAGATATAAGATTTTTGGTACATGTTCAGAAAATCGTAGATACGTCCTTCTTTCTGCGAGAGCAGTTACATTGGATGAACAGAAAGAAGGGCGTATCTAAGATTTTCTGAACACGTGCCAAAAAGCTTATATCTAAAGGGAACAAATGCTTTAAACAATGCCATCGCCAGACATCTCCTTGACATGTGTCGAACCCCAGACCACATACGTGGTTAGCGAGCATTTTACTGCTGTAACACCGAAACAGAAGTCATTCTATTTACCATATTCGAAATACATATGTTGTTTATAATTGAAATGCAAATACCTAAGTTTTTATACATGTTTCTTAGATGAACACCAACTTTGTTACAATGAATATGAATTCATTGTTACACCATCAGTTTGCAAAAAAAATTTAAACTTTTATTTTAACAAACTGTTTCGTTGACCACCAAAGTAGAAATACAAATTTATCAAGCAAGGCTGTATAAAATTTTGTGCACATTTTTGTGTCATTCAGCAAGAGTGTATATGTTTTCATCAGATATGTAAACATTGTACTCAAATTTCAACAAGCCTTGTGTCAGTTATACAGCCTAAAACTTTTCTTATGGTTTTGACTAGCCTGTAGTTGGTGGCATAGTGGTTAGGACTCTTGCCGACCATGCACATGGTCCGGGTTTCAATCCCCTGCCGACGCACACCTGATATCTATGGTTGGCCTGCAAAATTTGGGCTACCGATATCCATGCTGAAAATTCCATACTTGTACTGAAAATACGGTGTGGCATCAAGCTGTAATAAAAAAACATATCTTGACCACGACTTTTGAATAATACGTTCAGATTAAATAAATAACTTCAAATTTTAGAGTATTTGCCCTAATATCTCTCAACTTCCTGCATATTATTGGTTATAGTCTGACAAGAAACCCAAGTATGTGGCTTTCTTCAATTTGTCAGTTCACTGATTGGATCAACCGTAAATCAGTTGTCTGAAATGTATTCAACAAACAACATCTATTGACTAATTAATGCACTTCATTCAATCATTTATGCATACTGCACGCTAATGTCTACATAAGAAAGAAGAAAGTCAGGTATCTTTTGAATTTCAGCTTTGATAACACGTTTGACAGCGTCGATCGAGAGGTGCTTTGGAAACTACTTCGCTACTACGGGGTGCCACCGACAATTATACATCTCATCCAACAGCAGTGCGACAATGCTTCATGCCAAGTAATCCACAACGAGAAACTTACGGAATCCTTCGAAGTGAGGACAGGAGTAAGACAAGCTGACTGCCTACTATCACCAATGATTTTCCTGAATGCAGTAGATTGCATAATGTGACAAACAGCGGGCAATGAGGAAACAGGCATAAAATGGACTCACACAAAAAAGGACTTGGAGGATCTTGACTTCGCCGATGATATATGTCGGA